>LPNX010077566.1:92703-334858 GCA_001517045.1 Pseudotsuga menziesii
AGGTGTTAGCGGTAAGGGGAGACATAAGTATTACAGAGAAAGAGAGAAAGGAGGAATGGGGCGATGGGGTGTTTGGAAGAGAGAGGAGTGGATTTTAAAGGTAGAGAGAGGAGGAGGGGGGATTAGAGGTATGGAGAAGAGGAGGGGGGGTTAGTAAGATTTATGGGGAAGAAGGGAGTCAGGGGGGGACATAAAATAATAAAATTATAATTGACAAAACAAGCACTCATTATAGTATTTAAAACGTGCACACGTTTTGCTTCACTATAACACGCTCCCGTTTTGCTTCACTAAAACACGCTCCCATTTTGCTTCAATAAAATGCGCTCCCATTTTGTTTAAATTCAAAAATTTTTTCCCTCCAAATGATAAGGCCGAGCCTCGACCCATGCTTGCATGGAATTCTTATGCCTATGTGTCTGCTTCATACTTTGCTTCGGATTAAACATGCCTATGCCTTGGAGTATGATAAGCCATGGCTAATTCAATATTATATCCAAATTTTCAATATGATCGTGTTTAGTCGTTCGTCTGATTATGCTGCACACCTCCAGTTTTAATGAGATTTTAGAAACAGATATGGTTTTTTTTTGCAGATTCCAAATATGTAAATTTTAACAAGAATACATTATTTTTTCTATTTTTTTCTTATTTATCTTTGATCATCACTCCTTAACTCAAAAAATAGACCGTTAGTGTTTCGTCCATATCTCTTTCATTTCTCAACCATTTAAAAAAAATATTGTGTGGTGCTTTAAAGAACACCGATCTCTACATGTTATAAAAAACCCATTTCCAAATAATCTCATTAAGACATTCAAACACTGCACCCACAATTGACGTACCGTTTTCGAGGTTTGATCTCTTAGATAATAAATATAAAAATTAAAAATATTATTTTTATTATTGGAAAAATAGTCGTGAAGCAGTACTATATGTTCTCTATATGTATACCAATTTTCATAAGTTTATTCCATCATTTAGTCACTCAGACATTGCACCCACAAAAACATATACCTTATAATTTTTCCAAAAAATAAAAAAGTGCCTGTTAAAAAATATCTAACTTCTGATAGTTAGCAACATTTTCAATAGAAAAAAATTATATATTTGGAAATTTCATTCAATTTCCTACATTTGTTGTTTTTTACTCATCGCAAGATTCATTGTGTAAGTGTCTGAAAATATCCATGAAAGTTGATGGATGTCTATTTTTTCAGTTTTCTATTGCATCTAACCCGCCAAAAGAGACCCTCATCTTTGTGCACTCACCCAACGATGATAATGACTACGTTGATAGCCATAGATAACCCAACGTTTTAACAAAACTCTTAAGAAAATTATAACCTATTTCGTCATCTTAAACATCAACAATTGCAATATTAGCTAATTTGTTCCTTTAGATTATGTTTTAGCAAGAAAACAATGTCTTCCATTCATATGGATCATTGTATCACAGATGTTTTTACTTGTATGGAATCATGACCTCTCATAATTACTTCAAGAACTGGTCTACTCTCCTTACCTATGTTTCCATGTGACGCATGTTTGAGATTTGCAATGGTCATTAGCTAATACACATAGGATACATGATCAAATGGTAGAAGGGAATGCGGGTTGCATCACAACACCATAATCACACCAGGTTGGTAGCGGGAAACAAATACCCTACAAACAACATCATATTCGATGAAACAACAAGACATTACCAGTAATTTTGGGAAATTGTCTATATGCAAAGATACACTTGAGCTAGGGTAATGAAGTGGCATCATCACCAATGCTACACACACATGAGCACCTTACCCTAGATGATACTACAAAGAAAGGGATAATGTTTTTCTACATTTTTCTTGAACGCATAGTGAGAAGAGAGTGAACAAGAGAGGTATGAAGGGTTTGAGAGCCAAAATAAGTGCTCCCTACATCCAATTGTCAGGAGGATGTCAAACAGAGTCTAGAAGCTTAGTGATGAGGAAAACACACAAAAGTGGCATATAAGATACCCTTGGATTACTCAGACCCTTAACAGGCATCCATGAACTGTTTCGTATTCCCACTACTGACTTGGTGCATTGTACAAAAAATAAAGTGTCACTTCAATATTTCACAGAGTTTTTGACATTTGCTTAAAACTCACTTTCGCTTTTATTCTTTAATGATAATATGTGATTGTACTGCTATAGGGCATATTGCATTTAAATCAGTTAATGTGTGCTCATCACCTCGTAATGCAAAATGAGATCAACTTACAACCAATAACAATAAAAATATATATATAAAAACCAAATACTAATATTAAAACTCTAGTCCAAAAAAATTAATCACACAACTATTAAACTAATGCTTTAAAACAGAAAGCTATATAACAAACACATAAACATAATAAAATAAAATTAATCAACGATAATTATATAACTATAATAAATTTGAATTAAAATACTTTACCATCTTTAATCTACAGATAGGTCAAAAAGTCCCCATTTTAGATAACTTGTAAATCTAGCCTTAAAAAGATCTAGGTCAAAAAGTCTCTTTTTAGACCACTTGTAAATCTGTCTAACCAGAGGACTTTTTAACTTTCAATTTTTTTTTTGGGTCTAAATTTAGTGAATTTAACCTATAAAATTTGTAAATTCTATTGTTTGTTGAGTGATTTTAAGCTTAAAATTGAAATCAAGTGATAGTAAAATCACCAAAAGTAGTGTTTTTTAAAAGTTAAAAATTCCATAAAAATGACAAAAACTAGTAAAAACCAATCTAAAATAATAAAGATAAAAAAGTCCCCTCTTTAGACAACTCATAAATATAGTAAATAAATAAGAAAATAACTCGTAAATATAGTAAATAAATAATAAAATGACGGACTCAACTATCTCGAAATAAGTAACAGGTGTATAAATAATTGTTAATAGAATCGAAGGGAAGGGCGAAACTTTAACCATATATTATCATGATAAAGGTGGATGTGTAATGATATGTAATAACTTAAAAAATTATGTAAAATTCCAACTCAAGGGAATCGATCAATCTAAATCTCAAACGAAATATCTCGAGGCTAGTCAAAGGTAGATGCATCATGCATTGAACATTTGGTAAATAAATAAATTATTTTTTAATGTAATATAATATAATAATGATTTAAATGTTATATTATAATTATGCATTACTTAGATTTTTAATCATAGTCAAATCAAGTCATTAAAAGAGAGAACTCGGAACATCATTTGGAAACTACCAGCCTAGATCCAAATCCTAGGCTCTATCAAGCGCCGAGAGGGATCAAATCGCCCGAGGTGCAAACCTCTTCTCAGGTATTGCACTCAAGGAGGTTTGCACCACGGGAGATTTGATCCCTCTCGGAGCTTGATAGAGCCTAGGATTTGGATCTAGGCTGGTTTCAGTCATGGGCAGTGACACAAAACTGGAGTTTGATCAACATTGTAAGGAACATGTTAAGTTGAAAACACAGATAGATTTGTGAGGATTATCTCAATGTAAATAATAAGTAATAAGGATTGAATAAATTGTTAAACTGGAAAATAGAGAGAATAATTTTTTAAGTATTAAATAAATGAAAATAGGGTTCACATCGTGATCATTCTCAATCTGTCTTCTTCATCTTTTCTTATCTTCACACCCGACAATTTTGACATCTTCTCATATCGATCAAATGAGGAGGGAGGTTGAAATTGTAGACCTTCCAAATCTTTAACTCGAGATATTTCTTGTAAACGTCATACCCTGTCTCTTTTGCTTTCCAATATTAATAGTAGCTTTGTCCAATGTCAATCCTTGTGACTTATGGATTGTTAAACCCCAAGCGAGTTTCAATGGAAGTTGGTTTTTATTACCTCTTTCGATAGATGTAATAGGAACCACTTGAGGAAACAATTCATCCCATGGTACCCCCACATAATTATCAATTTTTTTAAAACATACGTGGGTGGTTCTGGAGGTGAACTTTTAGGGTTATATACAATTTGTTGTATAACTCCAAGAGCACCATTAACGAGTCCTGCATCAGTCCACAAGTTTGATGTCAACATTACCCTTGCTCCTATGGCTATCAGTAATTCAAGTTCCAACCCTTCTTCATCTCCTTCTGTGGAATAGTTGGTTCTTACAGATGTAGCAATACTGGTGGCAATGGGATAGTTTAGGCCTCTTAATAAATGCTTGTTATGACATTTTACATCATCATTTGTCGCAAACAAATGTATCGCCTTATCTAATGAATTTTTCATTGAAGCATCCAAGGAAGTATCTGTACGAGTCATCAACAATTTCCAATCCTCAATTGTTTGAACTACATCTCGAATATTCATTAACAAATTATGAAAAGATATTTGTTCATTGCTTTGTCCATTCTGTCGAAACACAGTATCGAGGGTCACAACTGTTGTGAATGTGTTCCACAATTATTTTGCAATACCTTCCGATGCATATACAGGCTTATCCATGACAGGTGGCAATTGTCCCAAATCACCAACTAATATAATTGATCTTCCACTAAAAGGTATAGTAGCATTTTCTGGGAAGGCTTGGCAAAGTCTTGAATCTATTCTGATTAATAGATTTTTTCCAATAAAACTCATTTCATCGATCAATATATATTTAACAGACCTCAACTCTTCTTGTAAGTTAACTAAACTTGGTCCTCGTAAAGGATTAATTTCCTTGATCGATATATGAAGTGCAAAATGAATTGTTGTTGCAGATATGTTAAAAGTTGCCACCCCTGTAGGAGCTAGAAGGAGTAATGGACTTTTCCCTGCATGCGAGAGATTTGCAAGTGTATTTTTAATGGCTCCAATCAAATACGACTTTCCTGTGCCCACAGTTCCTTGGATTATCATGCGTAGTGGATCAACACCTATTCTATAATGCTCAAGGATAACATTGTATGCGATTCTCTGCTTATCCCCCAAACTGTCAATCGAGTAAGACTTTGGATGTTGATTAGTAGAAATCATTTTCAGTTTTCGCATTTCAGAGATGAAATTAATTGCACGATTGGAGGTATCCTCATATACAAAAGCAGTGTTCCAATCATACATACAATCAAGATCCCTATGTCCAAGCATCTCAAACTCATTATAATTTATAAATTGATTTTTATATAATCCACATATGATTTCCCATTCATGTTTCCTAGAATCTGTTTGTAGATTTGGATGTTCTTCTTCTATATCAGATTCAACTCGAGCATCTACAGGAACAGGTTTACGATCAACATGCCAAGGTATATACTGCAAATTTTGCCAATTCTGTACTATTTCATCATATGTGTGGCCTATATCATTTCAAAAGTCACGAAATGTCTTGTACAAAACCAACTCGAACCAACAAAATTCAACAAACTTCTCATCATTTTTATCAGGAATAGAGTTAAATCTAGGAAATACATGTACAATAGATGCATTCCTTTGTTGTAACCATTTTTCCCCCCGTCGATGTTTGTCATATGACTAGTATTTTGCAACATCTATCAATGTAAGTTCTTCCATACTCTTAGGTTTCTTAGTATATGCATCAATCAAAGAATTATCGTTGTCGGCATTATATGCATCAACTTGTACTTGTTTGAAAACCTTCATACCAACATTTAGAACGACAAAACAATGGCTACATTCTAAAAGAGGAAGCTCTAGAAGCAAATGACATGTCTCCTGTGCACCAATGTCCCTGTCAATAATGGATTCACACAACAAACTTTTATATGCACATGCTGCAGGTTCATTTGGATTCTGGATAGAAGAGACCTACATTAACATATTGTGGAAAGTTTCAGATCCTTTTTCAGATTTAGCAGCGTATTTCACTATGTAATTAATAACCACGCACTTGGAAAGTACATGCTGCCAATCTATATTAGCCCTCCACATCATCAATGTTTCACGATTGTGTGTATTCACTCTGTCATAATTTCTTCTAGGTTCATACTTTTTTTCTCCTTGTTCATCAATGTAAAGTTTTGAATGGTCACATAGATCCCATGGTGCATGGTACCGACAAACCATTTTTCCTCTCTTCTTTCGAAGACAACTTTTCTCATTGCAAGTAATATGACGCTCGACACAGTTAAGAAGTTCTTCATAATCAATCATTGGATCTGATTGAAATATTTGTTTTGTGTCTTTTACAGAAGGATGATCATCTACATTAACTCCAATTTGAATATTATGTTGATGTCCCTCACGTGGATTTATTGCATGCACACATTTGTTGAAATACTTTTTTGCAGATATAACTTCTATAGGATCATCCCAATTCAAAGTGTCCATGTTGGGAGCATTTTTTAACCAAAGAAACCCATGGACATGAGGAGATCCACGATGTTGCCATTCATAACGACTTCAATAATCTGTAGCTTGATGAAAATGTTCGAAAACCTCTTCTCGAAACATTGAATGTCTCAAGTGCATATAATGTGCTACGATGTGTGGATTATCAATTACATTTTGACGTCGCCATTTTCTCACTTCATGTGGATCTGTAGGACTTGTGCCTGACATTAATTTATGCAAATCAGGCCACTGCATATCTGCTACACTTAGTGTGAAGAATATTGTCGGACAACCTATCTGTTGAACCAAGTCGGATAACTCTTGACGACACTTGCTCCAATATGCACGTGTACCTCTTAATACTGTTCCAAATCTCATTAATCTTTCGCCCAGTCTTGAATCTGGAAGATTTTGTAAATGTTGTCGTAACTCTTCCATTGTTGTAGGTAGTTCACTAATATTTTTCTTGACAAAAACAGTTGAGGAAGCTTGAGCACAATGTCTCATTATGATATTTAGTAAAAAATATCTGAAGCAAGGGTGCCTTCCAAATCTGTTATCATGATATTTGAGAAGATGTTTTGCATACTCATGTAGATGGACATTTCTCCTTTGCGGTTGTAACCAATATGCATCCCCTTTAGGGAACAATGATGGAAATGCCATATCAAATAATCCAACAGTGTTATACTCGTTAATCAGAGATGAGCCAATGCGTGGCCAGTTAAGCACATTAGTCAATTCTGTAATTATATCAGAGATGAAAACACTGGTAATACGAATGACCATTTAAATGCATGCGCATTTCAAACAAAGTCTAAAACCTATCACATAACCAAAATATTATCTCAATCTTGAGATCACATATTCACTTAATCTTCAATATAATCATCATACAAAACAAAATACAAATCTCTTCAACAAACGTTCATAAATAAAAACAATTAAATACTGTTCATCAAAATATTTCTAAAAAACAAAAACAAATTAATTTAATGATATTACTAAACATTTACAACTATATTATATTATTTAAAATGCATTTACTGTATTTACATTATTTCAAATGCAGACCATTTAAATGCATGCGCATCTCATGTGTAATACGAATGACCATTTAAATGCATGCGCATTTCAAACAAAGTCTAAAACCTATCACATAACCAAAATATTATCCCAATCTTGAGATCACATATTCACTTAATCTTCAATATAATCATCATACAAAACAAAATACGAATCTCTTCAACAAACATTCATAAATAAAAACAATTAAATCGTGTTCATCAAAATATTTCTAAAAAACAAAAACAAATTAATTTAATGATATTACTAAACATTTATAACTATATTATATTATTTAAAATGCATTTACTGTATCTACATTCTTTCAAATGCAGACCATTTAAATGCATGCGCATCTCATGTGTAATACGAATGACCATTTAAATGCATGCGCATTTCAAACAAAGTCTAAAACCTATCACATAACCAAAATATTATCTCAATCTTGAGATCACATACTCACTCAATCTTCAATATAATCATCATACAAAACAAAATACGAATCTCTTCAACAAACGTTCATAAATAAAAACAATTAAATCGTTTTCATCAAAATATTTCTAAAAAACAAAAACAAATTAATTTAATGATATTATTAAACATTTACAACTATATTATATTATTTAAAATGCATTTACTGTATTTACATTCTTTCAAATAATGCATTTATATATAACATAATATATATATAACCCTAATAAATCATATGATATATATATAACCCTAATTACGGAAGTTCCTGCAACCGTACCCGTTAAGCAATTTACATATTTTGAATTGGTTATAATTTAAATAAAACCTTTACATATAAATATAATGATTTCAAATCATATAACATGATATATATATAACCTAATAAATCATAATATATATATATATAACCCTAATTACCGATGTTCCTACAACTTGCATATTTTGAATTGGTTATAATTTATATGAGATCCAAAACAATGTTCAATATTCTATGTAGAGATTGTCACTGATTTTCTTATTCTATATTGGCGGCTTCATTTTAGTGGATGTTACACGCTGAAAACACTGTACTAATACCGGCAGTCTCAATTGAAAACTTTTAAAACGGCCCAGAGTTTGACAACGGGAGCCTCGCCGCATATTATATCTCTGTTTCACACACAATATTTAAACAGAAAACTATTAAAGAAGCCATTACTAGATATGGATTCGATTCATGAGAGTGGATTGAAAACTCTGGAACCCATCAGGTTATGGGATTTTCGAAGCCGCCAATTAATTATGTTCCCAAATATGCAGATCTGGCTTACAATATGCAGATTCGTTTTGATTACTCGCTATGTGCATTTGTCATTCTGAATTGATTACTACAAAAAGAATATCTGAATTCATTACTTGCAAAAAGAATATCTGAATTCATTTACAGTTTATGCAAGATCCGGCTTACAATATGCAGATTCGGCTTACATTCTAGTGTTTGCAGTGGATTTAATAGCGAGTTTAATCACATAGGTTTCAAATGACAAATGAGCTACTAAAATTAAAATATCTGAAATTAAAATGCGTGACATTCTTTCAAATAATGCATTTATATATAACATAATATATATATAACCCTAATAAATCATATGATATATATATAACCCTAATTACCGAAGTTCCTGCAACCGTACCCGTTAAGCAATTTACATATTTTGAATTGGTTATAATTTAAATAAAACCTTTACATATAAATATAATGATTTCAAATCATATAACATGATATATATATAACCTAATAAATCATATATATATATATATAACCCTAATTACCGATGTTCCTACAACTTGCATATTTTGAATTGGTTATAACTTATATGAGATCCAAAACAATGTTCAATATTCTATGTACATATTGTCACTGATTTTCTTATTCTATATTGGCGGCTTCGTTTTAGTGGATGTTACACGCTGAAAACACTGTACTAATACCGACGTTCTCGATTGAAAACTTTTAAAACGGTCCAGAGTTTGACAACGGGAGCCTCGCCGCATATTATATCTCTGTTTCACACACAATATTTAAACAAAAAACTATTGAAGAAGCCATTACTAGATATGGATTCAAGTCATGAGTTTGGATTGAAAACTCTGGAACCCATCAGGTTATGGGATTTTCGAAGTCGCCAATTAATTATGTTCCCAGATATGCAGATCTGGCTTACAAGATCCAGCTTACAATATGCAGATCCGGCTTACATTCTGGTGTTTGTAGTGGATGTAATAGCTAGTTTAATCACATAGGTTTCAAATGACAAATGCACAGACACAGATGGTATCAGAGAACGCAGATTGGAGAAAGTGAACACATACAAAAAGTGAGATCCCTGTGGACTATGCGCTACTAAAATTAAAATATCTGAATTGATTACGCGCTATGTGCATTTGTCATTTTGAATTGATTACTGCAAAAAGAATATCTGAATTCATTACTTGCAAAAAGAATATATGAATTCATTTACAGTTTATGCAAGATCCAGCTTACAATATGCAGATTTGGCTTACATTCTGGTGTTTGCAGTGGATTTAATAGTGAGTTTAATCACATAGGTTTCAAATGACAAATGCGCTACTAAAATTAAAATATCTGAATTGATTACTTGCAAAAAGAATGCCTATTTAGATTTTTGCATTCTTACCTGGGTTTATTGTTGCTGTCGCAGTGGTTGTTGCTGTTTGATGTCGTAGTGGTTGTTACTGTTGCGGTTGTTGTTGTTGCTGGATCAAGGTATAGCTATGATGGGGTTTGTGATACTTCTTGCTATTTATATAGTTGTTGTTTTTTTTCTTCTAATTTTCTATTTTTTTAGCCGACATAACATTATGTAACGTTACTTATAATTTTTTTTTCTATTTTTTTTATAGCTGACATAACATTATGTAACGTTACATAACGTTACAAGATCTACCCCATACTGGGCTGTAGAGCGCCTCTCGGCGCAATAAATTATAAAAATAATCCGGGTTTCATAATATTTCATATAAGAACCGAACTCGAAACACCATTTGGAAACTATAAATTATAAAAATAATCTTGGTTTCGTAATGTTTCATATAAGAACCTGCACAGTCTATGAAAATATTCTATTAATTTTGGCAATCTCTGCAGTCTATGCGTTAAATACTGTTGGGACACGTGTGGACCTATTTTGATAATCGATGATGTCTATGCCGTTAAATAATGTTGGAACACATGTAACATGTATGGACCTCGTAACTTACTTCTTGTTGGCTTCACCAAGACACATTGAAATATCAATTTGTATCTTAATTAAAGACATAAGATAAGAAGAAAGTAGGCATAATGATATTTTACTTATTAATTTTGTTGCAAAGAAGATGGAATTGCTTCTCAAATCATCAAAGGCCCATCTCACGGCACTCCAATATCTCATCTAAATCTATTGTCACATTTATCTCCTCCAAATTCAAACGCCTTGGATTGCCAATTTAGTCGTATGCTCGAGTAGATCTGCGTTTTGAATTCTCCCGCCACCACTAATATGATAAATTAACCCATGGATGCTTATCTTTTCTTTGCTTTTATACTTATTAAGTAGTAAACTAGGTATACCTAAGTTTAGATTTTACGTTTCAGAGCATACTATATTCCATATTTTCCTACTTGGGGCTTACATTTCCAACGCCAGCTGCCATTGATAGATTCCTGGCCTATTTTAAGTCCGTCTTTTGCAATTGTTGCCTTCATCAACATTATATAAACAAGCCTGCCAAAAGGATTTTAGCATCTTTCCCTCATCTAGCCCAGGATTTTCTGTATAGTCTCGGTTTTAATAATATCTCGGTTGCATACTTTAGAACTAGCTTCTACGTTCTTAGTTATAACTTCAAAGATTTTGTTCTTTCTTGTTCTTGTCAACATGAGCCAGCGATCATGTCTATTGGTTCTAGTTGCTCTTTTAGGTGCTGTAATATACAACCTACAAATGGTTGCGGCACGTACGAATATTACTAAAACGATTCAAGGATTCCTGGTTCGTCATAACGAGGCACTAAAACAATTCAAGGATTCCTGGTTCGTCATAACGAGGCAAGGAAGCAGGTGATTTTTTATAGTTGTGAAGTTTGAGTATGCAACATCTTTCCTTGAATTAGGGATAAAATTTAGCAAATGCAAAAATGTTTTCTAACCTTAATTTTGAAATTAAATGGAACACTCTTACCTCAATCATTTGATTGCAATTTCTCACTCACACTTGCCATGAGTATTGGCTGTTTCTCAGAATTTATTGATGACCACTTGGTCACTAGTGACTCTTTTCAGCTCTTTTGAGCCATGATATTAAGGAGTTTCCCCTCCTCTGGATACTTGATAGATGTTATATGAGTGGCTGCTTCTCGATCGTAGCTCTGATCCTCTTGGTTCATGATAGATTGGATTGATTGATAGCGATCCTCTTTATGATGAGACTGATATCTGATGGGAAACACTTCTATTGCTTGCCATTCCCCCCCGACCAGGACTGGATGTGATCCTATGCTGATTTTTTATTAATGTATTGTAACTCTTTATGGGTGAGTGTTAACACTGCCCTTTGATTCCTAATAAGAATAACAAGGACATGCTTTTTATTCCTAAAAAAAAATCATTTGATTGCAATTAAATTTAGAATAGTGTAGTCTAAAGCCACATATTTAGAATATACACATAAATTTCTCAATGTTATGAGAAAGGTTGGAATCCTTAGTATTGTCCAGAAGGCACATTATTATAAACATTGTTAAGTATAATATGGATATTTATCTTAAAGTATTGTAACTTTGGAAGATATTCCAATTGTACTAATTGTACTCCTCCTTTAGGATATGTATTTCATGTGATTGGTTGTTGAAAGAATCAATGTAACTCCGTGTATTTAAGTTGGGTCAATAGTACCCATGTGTCCTTATAATAAGTATTATTTTGGTGTCTTACTAGACAAGTTGACCCTGTGAGTTAGACAAGTCAAACCTTCTAGGTTATAAATCAAGTCAAGAGTCAAATATAAATAGGGAGGTGCCCCCTTCATTTGTGCACACTTTACTCAAGCAAGATCGCAAGAGAGAGAAATACAAGTGCACCAGAAAGAGAGAGGAGAAGTTGTGTTGTAGTTTTACATTGTTTTCGTTGATTTCTATAATAAGGAAATTTTGTGGGTTTTTCTCCCTTGTGGTTTCCTCGAGGAAAATATTTTTGTTCTTTGTGTTACTATGTTTTTTTTTCTTTCATTGATCCTATGATTGTAAATTGTTTTAGAAAATAATCTAAGCAATTAAGAAAACTTAACATGGTATGAAAGCCATCCTAAAAGGAGACACTACATAGTTACTAGGTTTTGTTATTCTGAATAGATCCCTCCACATATCAAATAGAAAAGAGGGATCAATCAACTCACCCCAAGAGGGCACATTTTTCTGTGCAAACAAATCTGAATTTCAAGAAGTTTCAATTTTGGACGAGACACTACTCTTGAGAGGAACTAGGGTTTTAGTTTTCTTGAGAATCCATCATCAATCTCAGAAAAAGAAAGATACAGCCTAGATCGCCTTGGGAAGGCGCATATTTTCCATCACTTATCTCTACTAGTGATCTCAACTAGAAAACTAGGGTTTCTCCATAAAACCCTTGGTCATCCTGAAGAAGGCCAACTAGAAATAATATTCATTAAGTAAGTATTACATCTTCTAATTTCATTTGATGTTCTCATTCTGTTAAAAGATGACAAATGTACCAAGCTAGATGAGAAGCTTGAGGGTGGTGGAATATTTAGAGCATGGAAGTATCAGATCATGCTCATCATAGAAGAAAATGATCTAGAAGGCTTTATCAAGGAGGAAGTTGCAAAATCAGAAGGATAGGAAGATAAATCCAAATAGAAGAAGGATATGATTAGGGCTAAGAGGATCATAGATGACTCCATCAAAGATAACTTGATTCCTCAAGTATCTTCAAGGAGGACACCAAAGGAAATGTTTGATCCTCTATCAAGCTTATTTGAAGGAAGAAATATTAATAGAAAGGTGACCTTGAGGAATCACATCAAAAGTGTAAAGGATCGAAAGTTAGAAACCATGCAATCATACCTCACAAGAGTATCTCAAATCAAGGATCAGTTGGAAGCTATTTGTGACATGGTTGAAGAATCATAAATTGTAATGACCACCCTGAATGGTGTTCCAAGATATTGGGAATCCCTTATTCGAGGAAATTGTTCAAGAAGAAAGACGACTAAGTTCTGATAGTTATGGGAAGAATGTGTTCAAGAATAAGAAAGAGTAACAACTAAAGAAGACTCGAAGCTAAATGAAAATGAGGATCAAGCTTTGGCAGTCCATACCAAAGGAAAGAACAAGAGGAAGAGTTATGGCCATCCTCCAAAAAAAGCTCAGCAGTTCAAGAATTCCAAGAAAGACTTCTGAAATTATGAATGCTTCACCTGTCACAAGATGGGACACATCACTATAAATTGTCCCATGAACATAGATCAAGTCAATAAGAAGAACAAAGGATTTCAAGCCCATGCCATTGAATACAATAATCAAGAATATGAGGTAAGAACTAAAGAAATGAATATTCCTATGAAGAATATGTCTTGATCTCTGCACTCACAGGTTCAGTATCACTGGGGAATGACACCTAGTTAGCAAGCAGTGGTTCCTCCACGGACTCACTCTCATTGACCTGATAGAGGAGAACTCACTCTCATAGACCCAACATGTTACAAGGACTCACTCTCATCAGAAACACCTGCTACATAGATGAAGTCTCACCCGAGATATCTTATAGGGACATCTAGGACTAGGTTTCTGTAGTCATGTCAGGGATTTCCCTCTATAACTCTATCTAGGAACTCGACCAAAACCAAGATTTATACTTCTGTTCTCATACATTCACTCAAGATAACTATATATCGTTCCATCGACATATATCTCAATATAATAATAAATCATTAATTGATGTCAACTCATTATAGGTGCGACACATATATAAGTTCATTCACCGTTAAGTCTATGTGACACATTCATATAGGAACATTTACATCAAATATTCATTTGACACAATACAAACATTAAAACACACATGGGCATGATATAACATCAAAACCCATCCGGGAAAAACCACAAAGGTGCTCTTCATATGGAATGAGAATTGGTTTTGCACCTTTGGTCTGTGCACTCCAATTGGAGAATCTTCTTTTGATATTATTTACAATTCATATGTTCATATCTCGTCTCATGCTCTCTGGTTTTGGTCTCTCTCTCTCTCTTTCTGAATAGTTGATATACAAACATGCTTGATCAATTCTCTCTTTTCCTTTGATTGTTCAATCAATAACCAACAAACCTAATAGACATCTAGTGCAGGAAGAACCCGCACACAACTTGGGTTCATGCTTTTATAAGATTTTCTGGTTTTACAATTCTTGATTCAACTGTCGACTGAATCTCTATTGTGAGGCAATGGGATCTCTTTCTATTTTAATACATTCAGTTACATCAAAAAATTACCATTATCGGCCAAAAATACAATCATGCTTTATTACTAAAATTAAACTTTTAGTATAACTAACTCTTTCCCCAAAATGAGCCGAACTCACAGGGACTTAACTCAGTGAAATTCTCACATAGCACGTGCAATCGTGGGATATTAAATAATACCCTTAATTTTGGTAGATATTGAACCAAACTCTTTTTGTTGAAACCCCCTCCCAATACCTAAAACCTCCCCCCGACCTTTTTTTATACCCCAATCTTTATAAACCACCCTACTGCCCCCCCCACCTTAAACCCATCATCCCCCCAATACATGCAATATATTGGTTTGATTTTTGACAATTTTAAAACCAACAATATGAACTAACGTGCTATGATATTGGTCAACAAGTGAAGCCCCCGTGGCCGAACTCTACTTTTCTATTGTTTTATTCCTCTTCTGTTGCAACTTCTTCCGTCACATCTTTTCGTCATATTGTGAATGGAATGTTCAGCTTTTCGATCATTATTCTCATTCTTTCTTCTCATCTTTTCCTAGGGACAACAAGCGCCATGATCCATCTTTTTTTAGGATAGGAATAAATCATGAAGAAAATGAACTAGTACTAGAGAAAATAATACCTTGCTTCAGTAAGTCCCAAACGAGCATATTGATCTCTGTATTTTAGTGAAATGGGTATCAAAAAGGCCTAATGTTGGGAGGGACGCTTCTAGGAAGGAGCATAGTATGATGTTCATATGGTCTTGAAGGTGTAAATCACACTTGTTCATAAAAAACACATCCATATTGATCCAAAATTTGTTGTAGATCTAAGGGAGTAGTGGAGACTACTAAAAGATGTACCTAAATGGAATGGATTTGAGAGATGAAACCATGTGATGTAAAATGAAATAATGTTGACAGACGTTGGTTGTAATCCCCTCAATGGCTTTTTTCCATTGGATGAAAATGCATCTAAAGTTTAGAAAAATCCCACAATACGGATCCAAGTGTGTGTAACCATTGAGCTTCGAAAACCACATCACATCCACCTAATGGAAAGAAAAACATGTTGGAGTGAAATTTATAATCTACAATAGATATACACACATTGTGACACTTAACATTGTAATTTAAGGTGCCCCCATTCGCAATCATGACTTCAAAGCTGGAGAAAGGATGGGAAAAACAATCATCATGTTTGGTGATCTGAGGGTCAATGAAGTTATGAGGAATTCCGGAATCAATCAGTATTGTAAGAGGGAGCTTTTTGAATAAACCATTGACCCACATAGTTTGTGGGGTGGTGACTCCGACTAATGCATGGGGAGATATCTCTAGGTGGTTGTCCTGAGAAGTAGGGTTAACATGTGTCTACTGAATGTCGACCTGATCATCTACTGGATCCTGAGCATCTTCAAAAAATTTAGGTGCACGAATAGAATCCACATCCAAGAGATAAATCTTTTGTTAGCACATTTATTTCCCCGAGTGGTTCTAGGAGATAACATGATTGGAGGTATTTGGGAAACAATATTTCCGAATGGAACAAAAGTGAATTTGGAGCATTGTTGATCGATGATCTTGTCCTCTGGCAACTTATCCAACCCTACAGATTAGATCATTCTATTGGGATAGAACATTTAACCTCATATTGGATTGCATCCTTCTGACCACCGATAAAACTACTCTTGTAGAATTCATCATACATCCTTCTGTGTGATCAAGCAGTTTCTTAAATTTTTTCTGATACTGTCTCACAGTGCTGGTATGGAAAAGTTTAGTGAGTGATCATGTGAAGTCATCAAAAGCAATAGTTCCAAATTGTTACAAAAGGATATGGAAAAAATCTGTCCATTATGGCTCTTCATGAGCCTTGATGTACCAACAATACCATTGAAGGGCTTCATGTTCCAAATCAAAGAATGCAAGTGGGACTTTGTTGACCTCCAAAGTGTCATGCAAAATGAAATATTATTCTTCCCTGTATATCCATCCAGTTAGATCTTCACCATTGAAGCGAAGAAAATCAAGCTTTGGCCCACAAAAAATTCTAAAAGAAGAGAACCCAGTCTCTACAGAAGACTCTAGTTGTCATCTATTGTTCGTTGATGTCAATGTTAAAGATGGAGGTCGATAATTTTTTCATCTAGATATTGGAGTTTTGTCTTGAGGGAGGAAAGTTTGTCTTCCATTTGTTTGTTTTCTCTTGCATGGGTGAAAACCATAACAAGTTTTTTTTATTTTTTTTCCGCGGGGGGAATGGGTAGAAAAACAAAATTAGAAATTTATTTAGAGAACTAAAATTTGGAGTTGGGAAAAACTTCGATGGGTAATTGGGGTTTGACTATGTTTTGGACACTTTCTAAGAGACAAGGAAACAAAAAATGTAATTTTAGAAGTAGGCTGAAAGAATAGGAAAAATTGTTAAAGAGGTTCAAGGAAGCAGAAATAGGAAACAAACAATGGAAAAATTTGAAGGTGATTGGGTGAGAATTGAAAAGCTATGGAAAACCCTAAAAATAAACAAATGTGGGATTTTTGACTTCAGAAAGTGGAATTTGGGATAGGGTCTTGAAGCAAGGAAATATGTAGAATGGAATTGCATGGGTTCTAGTGAATTTTCAAGGGAAACATAGCTAAAGCAAAGAAGATACACAAAAAAAATAGAAATTTATACTCATTTTTTTATGGAATTGATCTTTGATGGATCTAGATAGATGTAATATTGTATTTATCAACTGAAAATATATATGGACCCCAATTATGTTTGACTTCCTAAAGGTTTGGGCATTCACTCATCCACCAATGTTGTCTAACATCTTACATATTGGGGCAATACCCCTAACTCCACGGCTCATGTAAAATTGATAACCTCTTTTCCACGAATGACAACTCTTGGTTTACCTGGCGAGTGGGAACTAGTCAATCAAGTAGCGACCATTTCCCTTTTCACTGGTAGGTCCTCTCATTGACTAGCTACTTCAGGGTTCCTATGGTACTCTTCTAAATCAATTTCAGGGCTATTCCCATGTACTTTCGATAGTTAAGAAGCTAGTGTTTATTCCCTAATCCAAAGTTGCAATTGAAATGAACAATACATATGCAAAGAAGAGGAATTGCTGTAATAATCACATTGTCAGGAAGCCATTGCCATTTGTTTTTGGAAAAAATTCCACCCAGCGATCCCAAGAATGTGGTCTGATACGAGATGAGATAAACCTCTTGCAATAAATAACAAAAATGCATGATATAATAGAAATAAAAGGACATTGAATGAATTTATTTATCGCATGCCACTTCGAGGGGGATATGAATCAAGAAAAGTAGTCTACTGAAAAATTACTCATAGATGAAGGCATGGGGGATATGAATGAAGAAAAGTAGTCTACTGACAAATAACTCAAATGAGTAATTCTTTGAGAAGAACATCCAGGAAGTGTTCCATAGTTTCGAAGAGTTAGGCATGCCTACGGTACGACGCCTCGAGGTTATGGAACATATCAACTAGCCAATAAATTACTCAATGAAATAAATCATCATTGAATATGTTTAAGAACTTTGTGACCACCATACAAAATAGACATAAACTATTTACTTTAAAACATGATAATTTATTGCAATGCAAAATGTTAAATGTAATTGAGTCGAGAGGTGTTTTCTACAACCAAGTATGAGGGAGAAGTGTAATTTCATTCTCAATGTGGGATTAAAGGCAGTTTAATAAAAATAAAAATAATAAAATATTAACTAAATAAATATTTTGCAATAACCCCCCTAACCTAAAGTTAGAAACAAAATAGATATTTATATTCTAATTAATTATAACTTAAATACACTTGTTAGATGTGAGTTAAGATTAATCTACACTAGTTTAAATACCTCAAAAAGAAAATGTGATATGTAATATATTGTATAAATCAATTTAAACTTATGAAGTGATGAGAAATTAAAAAAAAATCAATAAAATTTTTATTCGAAATAAAAATTTCAACCATAGACCTTCATATATAAACAAAATACATTTGGTGGCGATGTCCTCAACATTGCCACCACCTTTATGGTAAGCTATGACGAGGAGTTTTTTGCAATGGAAACAATTGTTGAGGGAGTTGTTCTTTTTCACTTGATGAATAATTCTTGATGTACATTTAAATCTAGTAATGAAATATAAGATGCATTTTGCAACAAATGAATGTGAACATAAACCAACAATTGTCCTTGTAAACACTAAAAATATGTCCATTTAGAGTAGTGACGTGATAAGATTTAAGATGCCATTTAAAACTACTCTCAACTATCATATTTCCTATGGTGCAGATTCTCCACATTCTATTCCAATCTACATTTACAATTAATGAAAACATACAAATATCACTTACAGTAGGGAAAACACACTGAAGTAAATATAGTTTGTTGGTGTTAGATGAGTTACCTCTAGGGAGAACTACATTCTATATCGAATCAATATCCATATTTTATAAAGTGGGAAGTATTTTCATGGCTCATATTTTATTTTATGAATTAAGCCTTGTGAATTCCCTTAGGTTACCCATACCATATGCTATATAAATTGGTACAGGTTCCTTTCCATTTTGAACTATAATTGAATGAGCATTAATTGCGGGTAAAATGGCATGAAACCATAACTTTCTATCATATAGAGGTAACCACATAAGTCAAAACTACATCCCCAATTGTATTTGACCGTGTGAAAGAAACAGATTCAACACCCACAGTAGCATTGTGGTCTCTGGTACATGTTCCTAGCATAAAACTCCAAGAAATGCAAACACCTTTACTTTACAATGAATCTAAAACACCACAAAAGGCATGTAGACTTATGTGGCATCCATATCTCCATATGAGATTAACATGACAAGTTTATTTAATAAGCATGAAAAGAATTAGATTTTCCAAATAAAAAATAAACGTAGGCATAACATTGCAAATAAAATAAGGAGGCATTGTCAGGACAATGTGTGGGATGCCAAGAAACGTATAGTGATGAAGTGGAAGTATCACATCCACCACATTTCTCTACATCCCTCACATTTACCATGCTTCTATGTAATTGTTTTAATGACTATGTTGATAGCGATAAATAACCAAACCTTTTAACAAAACTCTTAAGAAAATTATACCTTATTTAATCATTTTAAACATCAACAATTGCAATGTTAGCTAATTTATTCCTTTAGATTACATTTTAGAAACAAAACAATGCATGCTATTGATATGGACAATTGTATCACAAATGTTCTTGCTTGTACGGAATCATGAGCTCTCATAATTACTTCAAGAACTGTTCTACTCTCCTTACCTATGTTCACATTCGACACATGTTTGAGATATGAAAATTTTGATTTTCGAGGTTTAAAAGGGAAATGAAGGGTTCTTACACGTTTCTTATTTAGTCGTGCAATGGTCAACAACTAATACACTTAGGATACATGATCAAATGGAATAAGGGAGTATAGGTTACCTCACAACACCATACTCACACTAGTTTCGTAGTTAGAAACGAATACCCTTACACACAACACCATACTCGCTAGAACAACAAGATGTTACCAATCATTTTGGGAAATTTTCTATTTGCAAAGAGACACTTGAGCTCAAATAATGAACTGGCATCATCACCAATGAAACACACACATGAGAACCTGACTCTAGTTGATACTACAAAGAAAGGAAGAATGATTTTCTCCATTTTTGTTGAATGCATAGACAGAAGATTCTGACCGCAAGACAAGCAAAGACTATGACAGAGGAGGAAGAAAGCAAGTTGAGTTGAGGATTTCGACCTATTTTTGTTAAAGATTTAGTTAGACTAAAAGATTTCTTTTAGTAATAAAGCATGATTGTAATTTGGGCCGATAGTGCCTGTTTTTAGATGTGATGGGATGGGTTAAATTAGAAATACAACCTGTCGGCTGATAGTTGAGAGCCATTCAATGGTTAAATCAAGAAGTGAAAAAATTATAAAAATGTCGATCCAAGTTGTGTTAGGACAAGCAAATGGAACAAAGGAAGAAGTTGTAAAGAATAAAAGCATCGATTCATGTTGAGTGTGGATCGACCATTTAGAGAGCATGAAAGAGAGAGAGACCTACCAAAGAGCATGAGACGAGAGAAGAATACATGAATTGTAAATAATATCAAAAGAATATTCTGCAAGCTGAATGTCCAGACCAAAGGTGCTAAGCCATTTCTCATGGAATATGAAGAGAACCTTTGTAGTTTTTCCCTAATGGGTTTCCACATTAAATCTTGTGTTTGTGTTTCTTAAATCTTTGTGTTTATCTCAAATGCATGGGTGTTATGAATGAGCTATTCTCAATGTGTCAAGTCGCTCTGTTGTGAATGAACTTATCTATATATTTCTTACATATAATGATATGATCGCATGGAATATTAGTTAATGTTAATGCTTTATGTTACATACCATTACATATGTCGTCGGATCAATAGGATATCTTCTTGAATGAATGTATAAGACAAAGGTCCATTGCTGGTTTCAGTCGAGTTTCTTGATAGTGTTGTAATAATGAAATCCCCCTCATAACTATAAAAACTTGGTTCTTGTAGTTCGTAATAAGGTATCTCGAGTGAGGCTTCATTTGCATCGCAAGTGTTACTGACGGAGATCTCTTCTGTGAGGTCGATATCTTTGGTTTTGTTAACGAACAAGGATATGAACTTGGGTTAACAGAAATCATGCCAATGTGTGAGGGGTTTGAGAGCCAAAATAATAGCTCCATATGTGCAGTTGTGAGGAGGACATAGAGTCCGAAAGATTGGTGATGAGGAGAACTCACGAATGTGGCATATATAAGCGACCCTTGGATTACCCAAACCCGTAGCACACATCCATGATCTGTTTCATTCCAGGTATACCCACTTCCAAGCTGGTGCATTGTACAAGAAACTAAAGTGTCACTTCAATATTTCACAGAGTTTTTGACATTTGTTTAGAAAGCATTCTCGCTTTCATTCTTTGTTGGGAATTTTTCATTACCCTACAATGAGGTATATTGTATTTAAATCGGTAGATGTTTGCTCTCCACCCTATGGTGGGAAACATAAAATGAGGTAAACATCATCGTTGGGCAACCAATAACAATTAAAAAAAATATTTTTAATAAAAAAACAAAACACCAATATTAATACTATAGTCTAACAAAAAAATTAATCGTCTAAACTAATTCCCTTAACCAAAAACTACATAACTATTAACCAAAACCTAATAAAATAAAAGTAATCAACTATAAATATATAGCTGTAAAAAGGTTAAGTTAAAATACTTTACAATCTTCAATCTACTACCAAATTATATATAATGATAATGCCATAGTGCTTACAAATTTGTAAAATTCAAACTCAAGGCATTTATCAATCTAAAGCTGAAACAAAATATCGTGAGGGTTATCAATCTAAAGCTGAAACAAAATATCCCGAGGGTTATCAATCTAAAGCTCAAACGAAATATATTGAGGGTAGTCAAGGGTAGATGCATTGAACATTTGGTCAATAAATGAGTTATTATTCAATACAACATAATATAATAATAATTTAAATGTTACACTATTATTATACGGTATTCAGATTTTTAATCATATTAATATTTATAAAACTAAGATTAATTTAATCAAATCGGGTCCTTAAAAGAACAAACTCACTCAGAAAACCATTTGGAAACTATAAATTATAAAAATAATCCTGGTTCCGTAATGTTTCATATATGAATCTACACGGTCTTTGAAAATATTCTATTAATTTTGACAATCTCTGCCCTGTATTCGTTAAATACTGTTGGGACATGTACGGACCTATTTTGATAATCGATGATGTCTATGCCGTTAAATAATGTTGGAACACATGTATGGACCTCATAACTGACTTCTCGTTGGCGTCACCAACAAACATTGAAATATGAACTTTTATGTTATTTGTTAAATAAGAAGAAAGCAGGTGTAATGATATTTCACTTATTAATTTTGTTAATTTTGTTGCAAAGAAGCTGGGATTGCTTCTCAAATCATCCAAGGCCCATCTCACGGCACTCCAATATCTCATTTAAATCTATCTCCTCCAACCGAATTCAAATGCCTCATGTTGTCTTCGTTGTATGCTCGAGTAGGTCTGCTTTTTTGAATTCTCCAGCCACCATTAATATGATAAATTAACTCATTTATACTTATCTTTTCCTTCAGTTTATACTTATTAAGTAGTAAACTAGGTATGCCTAAGTTTAGATTTTACGTTTTGGAGCATAATATATTCCATATTTTCTTACTTAGCGCTTACATTTCCGGCGCCAGCTGCCATTGATAGATTCCTGGCCTGTTTTAGGTCTGTCTTTTGCATTTGTTGCCTTCATCAACATTATATAAACAAGCCTGCCAAAAGGATTTTAGCAGCCAAGGACTTTCTCTACAGTCTCAGTTTTAATAATATCTCGGTTGCATCCTTCGAGAACTAGCTGCTATGTTCTTAATGATAACTTATAAGATTTTGTTATTTCTTCTTCCTGTCAACATGAGCCAGCGATCGTGTCTATTGGTTGTAGTAGCTGTTGTAAGCGCTGTAACATACAACCTACAAATGGTTGCGGCAAGCGCGAACATTAGTGAAACGATTGAAGGATTCCTGGTTCCTCAGAACGAGGCAAGGAAGCAAGTGGGTGTCTCCCCACTGAAGTGGGATGTGAAGCTTACGAATTATGCGCGTAGTTATGCAAGGGAAAGAAGGGCTGATTGCCTCCTCCAACATTCGGATGGCCCGTTTGGCGAGAACATATTCTGGGGAAGCGGCAGAGGTTGGAGCAGTAGGCAGGCAGTTGCTGAATGGGTCGCCGAGAAGAAGTGGTATAACTATGCAAATAATAGTTGCAGCTCTGGACAAGACTGCACCCACTACACTCAGATTGTTTGGAGAACGACAAAGAAAGTTGGATGCGCAGTCATCAAATGTAACAGCGGTGACACTTTCATCACATGCAATTACTACCCACCAGGGAACTATGTCGGAGACAGACCATACTGAACTTTGGGGTTGAGAATTCATCATTCATTTTCTGGCTTGGATTTCCTAATCGGCGTCTTCCTATTGCATCAGATGCGTCTCCATGTATTGACATAAAAGTATCCATCAATGAATATTTGGCAATGGAATGTCCTGTAAAAACTTGTTTCATATTCATATATCCATTTAATGCACATATTATTTATATGAGTGTCATGCAAGTTCCTGAGACAAGATGTCTCGTATCATTGACAACGCAGATATCGCATAATGTTTGTTTTGAGAAAGGGCTCTCGATTTTAGGATCACAATAGGGAGGCCTACATGTTGGTGCGTACTTAAAAAGTTTCTTTACCTAAATTGTTGTGAAAAACAAGCCAATAAAATAATATTGTTGTGCATCCAAACAATTTTTTAAGAGCTCTCAGGCCATTTACGTAAAACAAATATTTGAATAATAAAACCGGGTCCCATACGATCAGAAGTTTATGTTACGAGAAGATATTAATTGCTTTATGTAAAAGTCACTTTTTTTAAAATAATGTTAAATATTAAATATTTTGTTTATTAATGCTAAACAATATCAACATTTACTTAGTTTATTTTATTATATAATAATTACAATCTATTTTTTAACCTATTTTGTCAATACCAAATAAGCATTAATTTTTAAAACATTTTTTTTTAACATTGGAAAACTAAGTAAGAGTGTATCATTCATTTTTTAAACATTTTGTTTTAAGATTGGAAAACTAAGTAAGAGTGTATCTTTCTCTTATTTCTTTTGACATACACTGAATAATGTTTTTTTAATATAAAGCTATGTTTGGATTAATGTGATTGTATATATTTTTTTTTAATGATTGAAAATATTTATAAACAATTTAAAGTATTTTAATAATTTTTTTTAAATATATAATTAAATTTAGGACATTAATGTATTCTTCAATTTTTAATGATAATTTTTTATAAACAATTTATATTTTTCAATTTTTAAAAAATTATGATGATTAAATTTAAGAAAACAATGTAATCCATATTCCAACCATTGGAGAGGTAGAATCTAAAATACATAGAAGTCAATTTCAATTTGCATTTAAATTTGGAACAATGGTCTCAAGAAAAGAACTATTAAATTCTAAGATTTGAATAAGGAAAATATCGTTTTAAAGAATTTAGTTATTTTAGTTACTTTTTATAGTTGTGAAGATTGAGTATGCAACATCTTTCCTTTGATAATGATAAAATTGAGTAAATGCAAAAATGTTTTTTAACCTTAATTTTGAGATTAAATGAAACACTCTAAGGTGAATCATTTGATTGCAATTGGATTTAGAAAAAAGTGTAGTTTGAAGCCACATATTTAGAATATACACATAAATTTCTCAATTTTATGAGAAAGGTTGGAATCTTTAGTATTGCTCCACCATCTTCATGGATTAAACCATTGGGATTAGTCCCTAGTTGAATTGACCTAAATGGCATTTTCATTATGAAGAAACGACATGATCTTGTTGTTTGAATAGGTGCATCCTATGCACCCATATCCCTAAAGAGAAACCTCCACTCATTTTGCAATTTATATCTAATTCCAACGAAAACTTATCACTTATATTTGATTCTAATGGCTTCTCCGGTTACTAGTAAAGTCCTACCAACAATTAAAGAATTAGAGGCAAAGCGCAAAGGCTCGCACATAGACATGAGACGTATACCCACCAAAATCATCGTATTACTGAAATGAAACTTACATAAATAGGTAACCACCAAACAAACTAGATCCTAGAAGAAAGGATAAGATCCTATAGCTTAGGACTTGTCAAACAAATTAACCTAAGTTTAGAAAACAACATTGAATGCAATCATCAACATATAAAGATATCAAACAAACATTTCCCTCTTTATCTTTCTTAATGTACATAGGATTGAATCATTCTTTCTTTTCATAAACCCTTGTTGTTTAAAGAAGGAACCAATCTTTATATACCATGATCTAGGGGCCTGTTTCAATCCATAGATATATTTTTTCAATATGCAAACAATATGCTCTTGACCTTTCTACACAAAACCTTCAGGTTGAACTAAATACACATCCTCTCTTAAATCACCATTCAAAAAGAAGATTTAACATCTAACTGGTGTATACTCCAATTTTTTTTTAGCTAATGCAACAAGCAATTTGATTGTGTTTAATTTGGATACTGGTGCATATGTTTCTTCAAAATCAATTGCCTCTTGTTGAGAATAACCCTTTTCAACTAGTTTGGCATTTTAAAGTTTGTCAATACTACCATTATCTTTGAACTTAGATTTGAACAACCATTTAGATCTATGGGTACTTTATCTTTGGGAAATTCTACTAATTCCCAAGTTTTATTTCTCATAATTGAATTATACTCCTCATTCATAGCATTTACCCATTCTTCTTTATCTTTGGCTTGATCATAATTCAATGGTTCTATGACATTCATTACATTAGTCATCAAGGCATAATATCTAAACTTTACATGAGGATGAGTTTGTCGATTTGACCTTCTAGGTACTACAATACCTGTTGGAGCTCCATCCATGATTCTTCTTCCTTTTGATGTTTCTTCATACGAGGTGGTATCACTCATGTTATCACCCTGTTCCTAAACCTTTTGTTGTACTTGTACTTTCTGAACAATTTTATCTATTTTGATATTATCATCTGAGATCTGTTCGTCATCAGAATTATTCAACATGTTACTTATATTTGTATTCTCATGAAACACAACATATCTACTTGCAATGAGTCTGTGTGAACTAGGATGAAATAAATTATATTCCTTATGATCATCACAATAGCCAACAAAGACAAATTCAATAGATTTTGCATCCAATTTCCTTCTATTATATTTAGGGATGTGAGCAAAGGCCCTACAGCCACATATTGTTAAATGACTAATTTTAGGTTTATAGCCATAAAAGACTTCAAAGAGTGTTTGGATCTCTAATTTCTTTGTTGGAATCATGTTCTTTAAATACAAAACAGTGTTAATAGATTCAATCCAAAAACCATTACAAATGTTTTTACCTTGAAGCATGATGCGAGCACATTCTACCAATGTTTTGTTTTTCCTCTCAGCAACGAGTCGATTTTGATGAGGTGTATTAGTCATAGTGAATTGCTGTTGGATTCCATTATCTGTACAATATCTTCTGAATGCTCTAGAAGTGTACTCACTACCTTGATCCGATCTAAGTATTTTGATATATTTACATGTCTTCTTTTCAACTTTGATATTGAATTCCTTGATCTATTCGAAGACATCGTTTTTTCTCCTTATGAAGTAAACCCAACTTAACCTAGATTTGTCATCAAGAAATATGAGAAGGTACAAGGAACCACCCAAAGACCTGGTCTGCATAGGTCCATAAACACTAGTATGTATTAATTCAAGTAATGCAGTCTGTCTCTTCTCTTCACGATTAGGAAATTCCTTTTTGTGGTGTTTTCCGAGTAGACATGCATCAAATTCTATATGACCATCTTTGATAAGTGGAATACCTTCAACCATGGAATTTTTCTGTAATAACATATGATCATTGTGATTGAGGTCTCCATACCTTTGATGCCATAATTCAACATTTTAATTGGCTGAAGATGTTAGTGTTTGATGGTTTCCCTTGATTTCATCCACCTTGTATAAGCCTCCAATTCTGGTAGCTGTCACCATAACCATGTAATGATCTTGGACATCTTTAGCATGGCACCTATATTTACCAAATTATAATTTCATATCATTTTCATTGTTGGCAGAAACAAATATTAAATTATTTTTTAGTCTTGGAACATACATCACATTATGAATCTCTTTAAGTTGCTCATCAGATAGATTTACACTTATCACTCCATAACCTTGGACCTCATGCGACCTGTTATCACCCAAATAAATGTGTGTGCCATCATATTTTTCATGATACATATCATACCATTCTCTATTACAGGAAATATGTGTGTATGGACAGAAGCACTCGAGTCTATAAACCATGCACTCGAGTCATATGTTTCAATAGACAAAGCACTTTCAGATATAAGCAGTTTGATATTTTTGAATCCATTAACATCACGGGTGTCTTTTCTCACATAATTTACATTGTTCTTTTTAAAACTATGATTGGACTCATGGTTCTTCTTTCTAAAGCAATCTCTAGAAATATGACTTGATTTTTCACAGTAATGGCATTTGACATTTTTATTAACATTAGAGTCAGTGTGTGACATAAGTGTATGTCTTGAATGAAACTTACCTCTGTGTCTGTTCCATTGATTTCCTATGAGGGGGTGTCTTCCTCTTTCCATCAGTTCTTGATCTGTAGTCTGTGATTCTACCTCATAGATATTAATTCTCTCTTCTTCTTGTAGAAGGATTTCATCGAGCTACGCAAAAGTAGGAGGGGTTTGTCTTGCTGCAACGACTGGGATGAACACTTTATAATATGGAAATAAACCTTTTAATGTAACAATCACCAAGTCATAACTGGACATTTATTCGTCAATATCACCCTGATTATCTCTTAAATCCTTGATGCGAGAAAGGTACTTAGTTATAGATTCATTCACTTCCATCTTGAGAGATAATAATTTAGTCTTTAAAAACAAAATTCTATTTGAATTTGACGTTTCATACAAACCTTCAACATTGAGATTGAATGACGATGGAAGAGAATGGGAAGTGATCACGTAGGAGAGAATGGGTAGCGTTTTCAATCAGTGATTTTCCCCAAAAAAAATCTTGGCTCCTTTACCCGCAGTAGTCAGTCAAAGTATATCAGATGATGGGCATCGATGACACTCATGGTGAATAGAAGGCATAAAACATCGTTCTTCCATGTTGGCTCTTTCTTGGCTGCAATTATCCACGGTTCATTCATTTAACAGACCCACCATTCACTCATCTTGCAACTTCACTTGAAAAAAAATATGTGCAGCTCCTTCAGTGGTCACACACTACAAATGGAGATGAACGATGGAGGCTCACTCTTCTCACATCCCATCACTCACCCAAGTGCCATACCAAATCTCTTATGCCAAATTAAAGAATCATAGGAAGAGCCCAAAAGGTCGCATAAAGACACGAGAGGTATACACACCAAACTCTTCGTATTTGTGTTCACATAAATAGGTAAACACAAAACAAACTAGATCCTAGAAGAAAGGATCAGATCTTATAGCTTAAGAATTGTCAAACAACTTAACAATGGTTAGAAAACAACATTAAATGCATTTATGCATTATCTCTAACACCAACAACATCAAAAAAGGTTAAGCTAATGATACTAAGTCTAACTTTATCAACATTATTTTTTTTCAGAGGAAAAAATACCAGCCTTTGTTATTCATATGAATCAAAAGACATATTTTACATATCAGCATATCAACATAACTGCATAACTGCCAATCCAGAACCATCACTAAAATATGTGACAATACATAATAGCTGCCAATCCAGATCCATCAACATATAAGTGACAAAATACATAACAGCAGAATCTAAAAAGAAAAAGTCTGATCATAGCAGACTTTTCTCATCATCCCTGAAAAATCAGGTCAGATAGTACTGAGAAATATCGAAGATGAACTTCAAAACATACAATCTGAGCAATATATGCTGGCAAGAAGAAACTCAACAAGAACAGAAAGTGATATCCAGTCAATTGCTAATAACACGCTGAAATATGAAGAAATCAACTACTCTAAAAGAGATTGAGTTTGCCATTATTCACAATCAAACCATCAATAGTTTCTGTAAAAGAGACAACTCCCATATCCAATTTCAGGCCTTCTTTGGAGAGTGCATCTGCCAGTGAATTATGCTCATGATATGTATGTTCAAAGATCATCGGCGGGTCCTTATGAATCATAAGTCTTATGTCACAACACCAGTGCATCAGAGATGGAACATCAAGTGCATAATTTCTGTTAAGCCAAGAGATAATAACCATGGAGTCTCCATATATTAGCTGCAATGGAATACCCATCAATAGACGGACTCTAAGAATTCCCCAACAAGCCAATAACTCTGCTCTTGTATTCGTACTACTCCCACAGCCCATTGAAAAACTGAAGTAATGAGAATCATTGATAAAAATCACATAACCCGATCCACCTATATTCTCCGCGGCTGCACCATCAAAGAAGCCACATGGGAAACATTTTACCGGTTCAGGGCCAATATTGCGGGTTTTATGAATTTTCATAGGCACGGGGTAAGTGTTTACCAATTCGTCAATTTTGGCAATCAACGAAGAGAAGGCTGGTTTCTTATTTTCAAATATGCAGAGGTTTCTTAATAGCTAGATTCCCCAAAAAATAAACAGAGGCAAGTAGCTGTAAGGTGCAGAATTCACAGTACGTGAAAACCAATGGCCCAAAAAGGAATGAATAGAGCTGGAAATGGGAAAGGAGCAGTTAAATTTGACCTCAAAGTAAGAGTATATACGAGCAGAAAAAGGACAGCTGAAGAACAGATGATGGATATTTTCCAGGTTACCTTCACATACAACACATCTACTTGGCCCATTGATGCCTCTAGACTGCAGTTGCTCCCAGGTTAATATTTTTCGATACATCAATAACCAGATAAAGCATTTTATTTTCAGAGGAATAGTTACAGTCCATAAGATTTTCAGAACTTGGTCATTTAATGCTGTACAACATTCAGAGATTACACAGGAATAACCTTTAGCAGTAGTTAACTTTCCTGTATATTTATCATGATACTAGGATAAAATATCATTTTGTTCCGTGAGCCGTATACGGCCAAATTCCAAGCCTCTAACATAATTTTCCCATATAATTTTCCATTCACCGATTAGATCAAGGTCATCAGCAGAGAACCAATAACCTACGGCATTGGGAGTATGATTGCGAGCCTGAGCTAAAGTACAGATGCCATAATCCTCTAAATAATCTCGTAAACCTCTAGGTAGGGAAAAAGAGGATCCCATACCCACAAATGGATCTGCACCCAGGAAAATGGATTCGCCATTTCCAACCTACCTGATAATTCCTTTACCGATCCAAGACAAAGTAGCAATAAAGCCCTTCCAAATAATTGAGGCATTGTTGTAAATGAAGTTTTTTTCCCTGAGCCAGAGGTGAAAAGGTTTATTTTTCAGGTATTTCACAGAAATGAGAAGATTCCAGATGCCTTTGTAGTTCACTGGCAGCCAAAAAGATTTCATTCTTAAAGAAAAACTAAAGCTAGGGAGATGTTTTATACCCCAGCCACCAAGAGAAGTGGGCTTAGCCAAAAGATGCCAATCTACTAGATGAAATTTTTTCTTCGTGGAAGAAGATCCCCAAAGAAAGGAATAGATCAGTTTCCTAAGCTTATCCAGGATTGAAGAAGGAACCGGGACCAGGGCCATCCAGTAGACTGGAATGCTTGAGAGTACAGAACGGATGAGGACAAGTCGACCTCCTATGGAGAGGAGTCTGTTTGTCCAATGAGAAATTTTCTTTTCAAATTTCGTGACCAACCAGAGCCAATCTTTAACCAAATAACCAAACGGTTTCAGGAAATATCCCAAATAACTAAAACCTTTCCGGAAATCATCAATCCTATAAGGGAGAATATATGTGATTCTTTGAAGAATTTCCTCTTCCATACCATTTTGAAGAAAACAAGATTTATTCACATTGATACTCATACCTAAGGCCTCGCAGAAAGTATCTAGTATGGATTTAAAGGCCAACCATTCCTCAAAAGATCCCAAACCAAATAAAATCACGTCATCCACAAATAGTAGATGGGTGAGCGAAAGCTTTGAAGAATTTTTTATGCCTTTAATCTTCCCTTGCTTTTTTGCATCCTCAATCAGAAGACTAAGCCCTTCTATAACCAGAATGAACACAAGAGGGGAGAAAGGGCACCCCTGCCTTAATCCCTGCGATGCAGGAAAGAAAGAGGAGGAAGATCCATTAACAAGAACAACAAATTTAGCTGAAGTGATGAAGCCTAGGATCCAATTAAATCCAACAAGTGGGACCCCAATATGAATAAGTAGAAGACGAATGAAGGTCCAATTAACTCTGTCAAAGGCCTTGGATAAATCCAGCTTAAGGATGAGGGCACATGTGTTTCTGGTATGAACAATATGTAAGACTTCTTGAGTAATAGCTATAGGTTCATGGATCAGCCGGTTATTTAAAAAGCCAAATTGTTGTGGAGAGATGGAAGAATCCAGAAAGGGTTTAAGCCTCATAGATGCAATTTTGGAAATCAATTTATAGCAGAGATTACAAAGGGAAATAGGTCGATAGTCAACGAAAGATACACGCAGGTCTGTCTTAGGGATGAGAGCTAGAAAAGTTGAGTTTAGAGCAAGGACCACTTTGCCCATGATTCTAGATGATTCCACCACCTGAACTAAGAGAGGGCCCAAAAGATAAAAAAAGAACAGATAAAAATCAATTGGCCACCCATCCGGCCCGGGGGCCTTATTCTTTTTAAAGAGATGTAGAGCCTTTTCCACTTCCATCAAAGTAATAGGGCTAGTAAAAGATTTATTATCCTCCATACTGAAAAGAGAGGGTAAGAGACGAATAACCTTCAGTTGGGATTCCAGATTCGTCAGCTTATCATCTTCAAACATGGTCTTAAAATATTGTATACCGAGGGTTTTTAGACTTTGATCATCTGAAACCCAATTACCCAAACCATATTTAAGACTCCACATGGCATTATGATTTTTCCGTGCTGAAGCCACCGCATGAAAATATTTGGTATTTGCATCTCCCTTAAGAGCCCAGGTAATTCTACTTTGAAGTCTTGCAGAATAAATCTCATGATCAGTCACTTGTTGTAGAGCTTCTTTGAGCGAGTTCAGCTTAAATTGCTGATCTTGATTTAATATTGCAGACTGAGAGGAGCAGAGAAGAAAGTTGATTTCTTCTTCCAAAGCCAAGGATTTATCTTTCATTTTTAAAGCTTCAGCTTTGGTCCATGATTTTACCTTTTCTTTAATAGCACGTAGTCTGTTGGGCTGATCATTCATGGCATCCAAAGAGGGATCTGATTGAATAAGTGGCCATTCGAAACGGACCATCTGAACAAAATCATCATTATTTAACCAAGTATGATTAAAATTGAAAGGATAAGCACTAGAGCTTTGATGAGCTAAACACTCCAAAACAATAGGGAAGTGATTTAAAATCCCAGATCTGTGAGTCCAAGTTCTATACTTGGAAAGAGAGCTAACCAGTTGTTCTGATAACATAAAATGATCTAATATTTTAGATATACCTTCTTCCCCTATCCTCCCATTCCTCCAGGTAGGGCCAGCATAGGGAGGAGCCACATCCACAAGGTTATGATCTGAGAAAAGCTTTGAGAAATATGGGCTCAAAGGGTCTAAAAGAGCTTTTGAACCCCATATTTCTGAGGTAGAAAGAGTTAGATTTAGATCCCCGACTAAGATGAGATTAGGTAGCGAAAGGAGACCTCCCGAGGGTACAACATTCCAAAAAGAATCACGATTGTGATAAGGGCCGTAGCAATTTAGTATGGAGAGATTTAAAGCAAAACCCCAGAGAGAGGCTTTCAGTAGTATACCAGCAATAGTTTGATAAGATTTGTATTTAAAAAGTTTCAGAATCCAGCGAGTGAGAACTCCCCCAGAGAGACCGTTTGAGCTAAGGGCACAAAACTCCCATCACGGGCAGATTTTGGAAAAAACAAATAAGGCTGGATAAGGACTAGTCATTGTTTCTTGAAGAAGTACTAAATCAGGAGAGAGTGAAGACAACAAGAGACAGAGGCTTTTTTGTTTGGCAGAACCCCCTAAACCACGGATATTCAAGGAAAGAATATGCATTAAGAATCCGGAAGGTGAGGGGTCGAAGCTCTAAGTACTCGAGGAGGAGGAGAGGAAAAAGTATTGTCTGCTGCTTTTAATCTCATGGATAAAGGGGTGTAAGGAGCTGGAGCTAAATCCAAAGATTCAAAAGGTGGCTTAGAATATTTTTTCTTTCTTCTAATAGTGACATTCTCAAATCTGATTGAGTTTAGTGGGAGAACTGAAGGAGAAAGGGGCGTCTTATCCGAGAAAATGTTTAGAGTTTTTTGCAAAGAAGGGTCTTTGAAGGAAGGGGAAATAGTTGGGCTAAGTGGAGGCATTTCGAAAGTCGATGACCCCTTAATTGGTAAGGGAGGAAAATCATCCTCAGTGAACAAAGGAGGATGGACAACAACTTCCAGGGGGTAAGGAGATGAAGGAGAGGAGCAAGGCAAGACTTCCATCAGATTCAAGGCAGTGGGAGGATCCGGAGCAGGAGAAGGACTAGTAGGATCAAGCTCCACAATAGTAAGCTTCATAGGGATTACAGGTTCATTTTCCACTGAAAGATTACAAGATTGAGTAGGATTTTTTTTGCTGCTAATCACTGAGTCTATAATATCCAGATCAAGATCTGAAACTTCCCCAAATAAAGATATAGCATTTTTTAATTGACCAGTAGCGGAGACATTTTGAACCGGAGTAGAACAATCCTTTGATGGAGAAAAAATAGGGGTATTAACAAAAGAATCAGTTAATAAGCGCTTGACCACTCCCCTTCTGATAGAAGGACAGTCACGGTGCAAATGGCCAGTCTCCCTACATACACTGCACCTAAAGGGAATGCCTTGAAAATCCAAATGTTGAATAAACAAACGCTCATGGCAGAGGATCTCAACTTCAGCTGGGAGGCCTTTAGTGATATCAAGTTCAACAAGAACTTTTTCCTTCCTCTTATAAAAGGAATTCATAAAATCATCCTCTAAAGCCACAAAGCGACCTATAGTGTTCCCAATTCCTTCCAAAAGAGATCGATTCCGGAGCGGGAAAGGAAGCCTTGGGAGAATTGCCCACAGATGGCATTTTTTCACTCTTTCTCTCCCTGGATCAAAGTTAACATGCCATCGGTCAAGAACTAAAGAACCATTACCCACCCTCCAAAGACGACTTAAGACCTCAGAGGCATGTGAATCCTCTAAGAAGACAAAAACGATCCAGCCTCGAACTAACAAGTTGATGGTAGGTACATAGGATAGAAAAGGTTTCCAATACTCAGATGCCCAAGAAACCCCGTATTTTTTCTCCAAGGAAGCATATTCCAGCCTCCCAATTAATGCCCGACGACTTAAAGCTTCCACCCTATCCATATAAATATCCCTACCAACCACATATCGTAGTTTCCCTTCCAAAATTTTGTAGGCTTTTGCCTTCCTACGCCTCTGAAATCGAACAGGACCCTGGTCCAATCTAGGGTCAGGAGACCCATCATGGGTCTCCACCATCAGAACCAAGGAATAAGCTTCCCAGAAAGCAGTTCTCAAAACAGATCAATAAAATTCAATCATATATCAATAGAAATAAAGGGCTCTGTATCAAATCTCCAAAATGCAATCTCAGATATTGAACCCACCACAGAAAGGATCAAAATATATGGAAGGAAGACAGTCGGGTCCCAATAAATCAATATATCCAGAATGCCAATCCACGCCAAAAATAGATCAACACCTTAACAACAATAGGCCATCAATACGAACCTCATACAAAAGAGCATACAGAAAGATAGGGCTAAATATGAGATACTTTTAAAAAACCCTAGATATCACTACCGATTTATATGTAATATCTAATAACATACATTCAAACCCCAAGATATTGCCGAATAATATCCAGAATGAAACCCGATCAAATGGGTACTACCAGCATATATAAAGACTTTCTCAAAACAATAGTATGTCAGATAAAACTATCACAGCAAGAAGCATCATGTTCAAATCTCGAGCAATGAGGAGCAAATGTAAAGGGCTCTGAAACATAATGTTTAATGAAAAATCTCAGAAATTGAATCCAACACTGATAGGATCATTACGACGGAAGACAATCGAACCCCAAAAGATCAGAATGCCAAGTCATTCCAAAGAAATAGAACAGCAAATCATCAATCACACACTATCAATATCGGGCCTCATACCAATAAGCAATCAAAAAGATAGAGCTGAATATCAGGTACTATAATAAAAACCCCAGATAACATTACCGGCAAGAATAGTTGTAATAACCACAAGTAGACAATCAAACCCCAGATAATGCCGAATAAAAGCCAGAACCCCAATCAAGAACGAATCGTGGGCAAATAGGCAGCAAATTCAATACCACCACATATAATAAAGATAGTCTATCCCACAAAGAGAAAGAATAAACCAGAATGTGAGATATATCTCATACAATAACGGCCAGACAGTAATAAATCTCAGCGAATAAGCATCAAATAAGATCATATATCATATAACCTTAAATAACAACCAAAATCAACACCGTCCCTGTAAGGCTCATTCAAATGCAGGACAATCATCAAACCCCAGATTACCGACAACATACCAGTATGCAATTAAGGGCTAACATATAAGGAAACGATCAACAAATATCCCAACAGAAACGTCGCTGATATGGCAATGTCATCAAGGAGCGACAGAGCTACAAATACACGACTGAGCCTTTAAGTCTTTTGTAGCCTTTGAAAGCGCAAACCCATACAGCGCTGAAATTCAAGAACCTAGGAAAAAACCCCATGCCAAGACGGAGAAAGAGGCGCAAGACTTAGGGTTAACTCTCAATACTAACCCTAAATCTTACGGATAGGTAAAAGGCTACGTGTACAAGCCACAAGTCATAGCAATATCATTCAATCTTTATCATAGCAAGGGTTACAAGCAGCCGCAAGATTTAGCTAGGGTTTACAAAAAAGCACGAATACCCACAGGTTAAAAAACCACTTCCCTATGGAAAGCTGACCAAGAGACAATATGGCGAGGATAAAATCAAGACAAGCCCCATAAAATAGCCACATCCCGACAGACACATACAGAAGGACAAGTCACTGTACCCCATTTTATTAATTCCTAGTTTAAAGGTAAAAATGGAACATTTTAACATGAAGATGTTGAAATATTAAAAAATCTTATCATTATTCTTAGTTTAGTTAATTGAAATTATTTGACAATGATTATAAGATGAATGAATAAAATAAACATTATAAAATCATAACCTCCCTAATGAAAGAAATATCCAAACATGCATTAGGCTAAGCAAATTCATAAAATTTATTATAAAAAATATCCAAACCTGTCTTAGTATAAATCAATTTATAAAATTTAGTGCACTCAGAGGCGCTCTACAGCCTAGTATGTTCTGTAATGTTTCCCATGTAAATGTTGACTATAAATATTATGAGGGGGATGTTGTAACTTTCCTCATGTAAATGTCAGCTACAAATATTATTTTTGATTGTGAGGGGGATAATGTAACGCTCTGTAATATTCCTCATGTAAAGATCTGTTATAAATATTTACTTTTTACTTCTATTTACTTTTTATAGGCCTGTGTTGAATACAGCTTCTTCCATGTATTTTCTTTCATATTCTTGTAACAATTTAATTCATATTCCATACTCCTAATGTTTTCTTTCTGCATATGATTATGTCAATTTGAAGTTGGGATGCAACAACACAGCATTACCTGATTGTTATTGTAAACATATAATCAATCATGGCATTCGAGATGAGGTGATCAACATGATGTTGGAAGTAGCAGAGGAATTTTTCATTACCTGATTGTTATTGTAAACATATAATCAATCATGGCATTCGAGATGAGGTGATCAACATGATGTTGGAAGTAGCAGAGGAATTTTTCATTATCTGATTGTTATTGTAAACATATAATCAATCATGGCATTCGAGATGAGGTGATCAACATGATGTTGGAAGTAGCAGATGAATTTTTCAAAATGCTATGTTACCAAAAACGGGAAACGGAAAACGAAATGAGAAACGAGAACAGTACGAGAAACGATGTTTCCAGGTTTCGCACATATAAGAAACGAGGAGAGAGAAAAACCAAAAAAATTAATTAATTAATATATGAATTGAATATTATGACAATCTATAGATTTTAGAGTTTTTAGGAATGACTAGACTTAGCTTAAGTCCAACATTTACCCAATTAAGTTTAGCTTCAATGCAGCAAAGTTTAACTTCAATGCAGCCAAAGACTAACAAACTCGAGGTTCAGACTCCAAGTTGCTCCACCGAGTTATCGTCACTTCAATGCAGAAAACATACTATTAGTTCTATTACCACAATTGCACATCATTTAAATTTGAGGATTGTCAACATTTAAGTGGTTTTCAATTTGAATCCGTTGTGGATTTTAGTGATCCTTAATATTAAAATATATATTTTTAAGTAGTTTTCAATTTAAATCAATTGTAGATTTTAGTGATCCTTAATATTAAAATATATATTTTTTGTGTTTATCAAGAGTTATTGAAAATACATTACTACCTTCATGATTTTCATTGCTCGCTATACATTCATCTTCCTGAATAGTTGTTGATAATTGCCTTTATAGCTTTTTTACAAAAGATAAAGTGTCAACAACTCAACTTAGCACCATCGTGAGTGCCTATCGATGTGGGCAAAATGGAAACGCAATATTGCCTCGCATAAGTATTATGAAAAGGGAGTTGGAAAGTGAAATATATATTACAGGTTCATTATATCAAATCAAATGCTTGAAATTTACATCATTTACAGTTATACATAAAATAATTGAAGATTTCTGGAAGATAGTAAAATCATCTACCCCTCAACTGGAACTCATAAAAATGGACAATTAATTGCAAATATAATTGGTTCAGACTACACAATAAAATTTTTTCAGAGTACATGCCATAATTGCAAATATAACTCGTCCCGTCTACACTGTAATTCACTTATGAAAGAATTGTGTTCACTCTACTTCCATAATGCAAGCATAATATTTTATGATGTTTTAACTTTCCACACTTACTGGCCTTACTAAATAAAAATTAAACCGTGAAACGAACCAGTTTTCAAAGAAACGGAAATTGGTTTCCGCCGGTAGAAGAAACGTTGCGTTTTTCAAGAAACCGTTTTTTGGTTGTAGAAACGAAAAGTAGAAAACGGCGTTTTCCCTAAACTCCCGTCACGTTTCTGGTAACATAGTCAAAATGCCCGTGGAAGACCGAATGGAATATTATTTAGACGATCCGTCTAGAAAAACACGTTTGTCCACATGCTTCAACGTTCACAAAGAACAAGTATTCAACTGGCGGGATTACCTGAGACATCATTGCTATCCTTTATAAGATCATGTTCACACTTGGCCTTCAAAACCTGCTCATTGCACCTAAAATATCAACTACTTTATTTATAATGATATATTGTTAATTTCAATAATGTTAATTACCAAGTTTTCTTTTATGGATATCGTAGAGAAGTGGGCAGCCTGTACTGTAGAGAGGTAAGGGGACTTGCTCTGAGGCTGCTAGAGGTAATATTAGAGAGCTTGGGACTGGAGGTCGGCTTCCTAGATAAAGCACTGGGAAAGCACAAGAAACACATGTCTATAAACTATTATCCCAAGTGCCCCAGTCTTTAGCTTACATTCGGTTTACCAGCCCATTCAGATCCCAATGTCCTCACTCTTCTCTTCTACTTCAAGATGAGGTGCCCGGCTTACAAGTGTTGAACAATGGACACTAGATTGCTATCAACCCCATTCCTAATTCTTTTCTTATCAACGTCGGTGATCAATTACATGTTACATCAATGTGCCTCTCGCTCTAATAAATCTCATCTTCCCATCTATTTTTTCATTTGTAGAATCAATGGTGTGGCGTCGAAATAATTAATGTTGAAATGCAATTAAGTATTTGCAGATTCTGTGTGAGAAATGAAAGATACAAGAGTTTGTTGCATCATGCTGTGGTGAGCTCTTCAAGAGCACGCATTTCTATTCCAACATTTTACTTCCCTTCTCTTGATGCAGTTATCGCTCCTGCAACGCCATTGACTGACGCAGAGCATCGTGCTGTGTTTAGAAGCTTCACGTACGAGGAATATTACCAGGATTTTTGGAACAAACAACTACAAGGAAATGCATGCTTGCAGTCGTTCTTAGGTCATTATGAAGAGTATCTGGCAGATGAAAGAGGTCATTCTCCTCCGGAGGTGAACGATGGCCAAGGGGACGCTTCTGCTTAAGAGGAGTCTGACGTTTGAAAGCAACGAATCATGTTTTATATTGGAATTAATATGTCACACCAAATTTAGTTCTCAGATTTATGTTTGTCAGTAAGGGAACGGGACATAAAATAGCATACAGCTTAGGCTAAAATCAATCAGCTTGCGCCATTGCTGATGGTTGGATTTCAAGATGCAACAACAGGCTGATTAATGGTTGTCTATAGCTTACTTTATTTTGTTGAGTCTGACTACTCACGACTAGGTGTCGTGTCTTTTCTTTATTTGGATATTCCTAGAAAATACTTTAGGGCAATTTGCAACTGTTAATCTTTATTATAATATGGAATTTAGTTTTAATCATTATGTGTCCATCATTGGTACTTTTTTCATATTTGTTAAAATATTTGTGTATTAAGAAGTATTTTTTAGTTAGATGTCAATTTTTGTTTTAAAATGACAAAATTTATCATAACTTAATTATGAAAGTGATATCTACACTTGCTACAACCATCTTTTAAATAGAAGTTGATTCATCACAATTAATCAAATTAAAGAAAACCACATTAACATGCTGGTGATCTTAAAAGGTTAACCTATTTCTTACTTACATGTAGTTACCAAGTTTCCAATACTGCTTACAAATTTTCAATTTTTGAAAAAGAATCGCCTTCGATTTTATAAATATTATGTAATATACAGGGAAACTATACAACTTGAGTATTCTGAATTCCCACTTTTACTGTCATTCTCTGAATGTGATCATTGCTCCTGCACCGACATCCATTGGTGATGAGCTTACTTCTTTATTTAGAAGCTTCACACACTACGAATGCCGCCAAAAGTTTTGAGACGAACAATTGCAATGAAACACTTGTTGGTAGCCATTCTCACATGAGGATGCATGGCAATAAGAAGACTCCACAATTAATTAATAAAATAGCCTTTAACTCAAGAGGAGGAGGACAACATCTGAAATCTTGCAGGTATCGAATTATTATTTATGACTAATAAATCTCAGCACCCATGTTATGAGAATTTTACTCTATGACTAATAAACCTCAGCAGCCATATTGTCATGAGAATTTTACTCCTTACACTCGCTTGCAAGAAAAGGTTAAGCTGGTTGTGGTGCTTCAGTCAAACGGTATAAGGATTTGTATTTACGATGGAATCGAGTTAGGTGCTTGCTAATGAATGCCAACAGAATTTTCTGAGTATTTCTATTTGTATTTTCATATTGCCATTGAATTTGTACGGTTTTAAGCTAATGATTTGTCACCTCAATTATTTTATCTTAATTTCACTTTTCTACTTCTTGTGTTTTGTTATTCAATTTCAATTATTTACAAATATTAATATAATTGAGTTATGCATCTTATTTAAGATTCCATCTCTTTAAAATCCATTTAAATATATAATATTAATAAATTAATGCAAATTTTTATGAGTTAAAAAATAAGATTCCATGTTCTTTGGAATCCATTTAAAATATACAATGTTAATAATTAACGCAAATTTTAAAAAGAAGAAAACATATGCTTAATTCATCGCAGACATGGTTCCTTCAGTCGTTGCGCCTTCTCTCCAAGCTGCTTGCTTGGCCCCCCTCCTCAGCGCAGTTCTTCCTCAGCTCTCTCCCCGTAGTTTCCAGGTGGCTCTTCTTCCCAGCAAGGCTCGCCTTGTTGTTTGTCCCCTCCCCCTCTGCAGTTCTCTCCTCGGAACAACCAGGTGGCTCGCATGGCTCGCCCTGTAGGTCTTCTTTATACGGGGGCGACTCTCCTCTCCCATCATTTTTGGGTTTCCACGCAGATGCCTCCTCTTTGCCTGCGATAGAACCCTCCAACGATGCAGTTAAGTTTTCTGAAGGTTGAGGGCCTCCTCCAAGGCTCGTGGTGTAAGAGGCCCCTACCCTCGTCGTTCTTGTCATCCAGGATGCTTTGGATTGCACGGACCATTACAGAACGCATGCTATTGTTTGCAGGTTCAACGGTTTGTGGCCCCGACTAGCAGATCTACATTCTTGGATCTCTACCGAACGGATTTCCCTATTAGAGGAGGAATCCCTTATTTTTCCATGTGGAAATTGTTTTTTATCATGAATTTTGATTCTACAGAAGACGTGGATCAGATCTTTAGTTCTGGCCCCTATTTTTGGGTAGGTCGGGCCTGTCAATGCAGCCATGGACCCCACTTTCGACGCCTCTATCGCCACTATTCCGTCAGCTCCGGTTTGGGTGAGGCTTCCAAATATTCTTTACATTTTTGGGGCATTTCTTCTTTGCAATCCATTGGTAATGGCCATGGAAAATTTTATAGAAGAGGTCCAGAAACAAAGTCTGCCTTCATAGCCTTAGCTCAGCTCTGCGTGGAGATGGACTTCACTAAAGGGTTCCCAATAGAAATCGTCTTGCAAAGTAAGGACTTTTCACGGACTCAACATGTATATTACTAGCATGTAAACTTTAGATGAATGTTTTGAAACATGACGTTTAGCCCTTAACTTTTCATGACTCAACATGTATATTACGAGCATGTAAACTTTAGATGAATAGCATGTTTTGAAACATGACATTTAGCCCTTAACTGCAAAAAAATCTGGGAAAAACATAAAGCAATGAAATCTCATCAAAAGTCCACTTAGTGGGACGGGAAAAAGCTGGCTCATTAACAAATTTTGAAGGACCTTTCTACAGAATTACCATCTGAAGGGAAAAGCAACCATCGAGCTCAGCCAACTACTTCTCTTCCATAACAGGAATCTCAAAGTTGGGCCAGAAGAAGAGGACGAGCAATCCAAGGATTGGATGAAAGTGGTAAAAAAGAAGAAGCCCTCTTATTCAAGCCATGACACGAAGTCAGATCGGTTCTCCCAATAAAGACAGTTTCTGTGCTCGGGCAGTCAGTTCAGGAATTTTGAGTCACTTTAAGAATCTTTCATTGTTTCGAGTCTCATAAATGTATAGATTTAGGAGGTTGGAAAGAAGTACTAAGTGTCATCTTAAGCTGGAATTTTGACACCAGACTGGTTTATTTTGATGTATTGGTATCAGTGGGCATACCAATGTCTTTAATAAAATATAACCATTTCTGTCCAAAAAAACTATTTCTTCCAATCGATTTTGTTAAATGTTTTGTTAACTAGAACGTTCAAGTGCTTTAAACCATTCATTTATTTGTTTTAGATGAGATCAATGTCTATGGTGGAAAAGTTATTACCATGTTTTTTATTCTCTACTTCATTGTTTTTTAGGTTGTTTATGGATAGAAAATGTGTGATAAGAGTTCAATTACCAATAATTCTGATTGACAAAATGGGAGCACAACAAAAAATGTGAAGAAGTCAAAATATTTGTACTTTTTGTATTAAACTAATATGTCTGAATAATATGTAAGTTTAATTAATATTCATTACCTATATGTAAGCTTATGGGGATGGTGAGTGAAGTGCACACTAGTATTTAACGCATTGGGATCAGTGCTATGAAGGTATACGGTGATGAAATAATTTTTAAAAAGCTGGTCTAGTGTGTATTATAAAATTCAATGCACCATCTATGATGCCGACGCATTAATAATATGCATTGGTAATTATTTTTTTCATAAAAAACATGAATTTCCATCATGACGCACCTGAAAAAATGAAATTATTGCTCATGGCGATTTGAAATCTACACCCGGTGCATTACTAGACCATGAACGCACCAGAGACACACAAATTACTTTTAAAAACATCTATACAAAATATGATTTATAAAGGAGATGCATTTATGATTTTAATACAAGTAACGTGACGATGAATTTATGATTTTAATACGCATTGTCCAAAAAAATTGGGTAACCCTTATAATGGTGCATCTTGAAGCAGGAAGCATTAGTTCTTTATAGAGATGAGGTTGCACTACGAATGGTGCACACAATAATTTTTAACGCAACAAGACGAAATCTTATTTTAAAATCTTGGTCGATGTGTATTATAAGAATGAACTCACCATCCTAACGGTGAACTTTCTAAACAATAATCCCTGTGCACTTAACATAACGCAACATTGTTTATGATAAGGACTTACTTATTGACCACATTGGTTGATGTTGTGAAATATATCACTTTGTTTACAAGTTTTGTTATTTGATTAGTGCGTTTAAAATAATATAATGTACCATTTCTTTTTGTTCGTGTCGGCACCAATGCACTGGTAAAAGTGATGTGCCATAAACATTGTTGTGTTTTTTAATTTAGTTTATGTGGGGTGTTATTTAACATATAGCACACCATTATACATTATAATTTAGAATAATTGGTTGCTTTCTCTTGGAGCACTCTATAAATTTTTAGGGTGCACCAGCCTTAGAGCAATATGAGGTCTAAAATGTGTCTCTTAAGGAAAATAATAGTTAAGATAATAAAATAATATTTTTGAATTTTGGAAGAATAGAGAAAAAAATGGCTTTCTCTCTTCATATTTTCAACATATATCCCTTTCGTTTTACTCAAATTTTGAGTGGGAGCACTAGCTAGATATAGTATTAGATTCCACGTCTAAAATGTATCCACATTGCATACTTTTGAGGAACCCCATGCCATGAAAAATGAGAAATCCATTATAAAATGTGTTACTTGAGTTACATGTTTTTCAATGCATTTCTCATTTTTCGTGGGATGGGGTCCCTTAGAAGTATGCACTGTGGTTACTCGTTCGATGTAGAATTTAATTATGCATCGAACAAGCGCTCCCACTCAAAATTTTAGTGAAAATGCATCAAGATAGCTTGAATATATGAATTAAAAAAGTAGTTTTTTGTGTCAAATATGCCAAGTAATCAACAATTATGATTGACTCTTTTTCTTAAAATTCTATTGGTTCTTGAATTCCTACTCATCAATGGTTGTTTTTCTTATGAGGTGGAGTGTTTTCTTATGAGGTCCATTTTAGACCACAACTTTGCTCTAATATATAGCAATGCGGGCATAACAGGTCAAACACAGTGTGCAAAAACTTCAAGTATTTTAAAGTATGTGAATTTAAGGTGAATTTTAAATTTTAATGCACTAAATTTTAAATTACAAGGAAACAAAGACATTAGGGTGAGTGCAAGCTAATGATGGTCTCTTTCTGCAGGTTAGATGCAACAAAACAAAAAAACATACATCCTTAAGCTTACATGGTTATTTTGACTTGCCTACACAATGAATTTTGCTTCTAGTAAAATATATGAAATGTAGGAAATTGAATCACTTTTCCAAATATAAATATTTTATTTATTGAAATTGTTTGCAACTAGCTCTATTTCTATTTTTCCTAACATTTACATTTCTTTTGGCAAATGATAAGATATATGTCCATGTTAGTGCATCTTTTGAATGACTAAATGATGGAATCAATATATGACAAATTTCAAATATGTAGATAACAAATAGTACTAGTGCGACACTATTTTTCCAAAATAAAATTAGTACTTTTAAATATTTTTTTAAAATATTCAAGTAAGTAGACCTTGAAATTAGTACACCAAGTGTTAGTGCAACTTTTCAAGGTATTAAATTTAATGATGATGGATTGGATTTTTTTATAGCATGTAGAGGTTATTGTCTAGTAGTGTGACATATAATGTTTTATGAAATGGTTGACAAAAGAAATTTTATGGCATAAACATGACTATTTTTTGAAAAATCTAGTTGCATCTAAAATGTGCACCAACTTCATGCACTCACCCATTACCTGGACATTTGTGTGCTAGGGAGCCATGGTTCCATGTGGACCAAAAGTGAAATTTTCTCAAAATTTTGCAAAATTCAAATTCCACGTAGTGAGTGAAAAACATGAGAAATTAAAGCATGGGAATCACCATTAACAGGGTGCTTCAGGAATGCAAGAGTAGAATCAGTTCTTAGGAGGTATACAACAACGCAAAATGGTAAAAAATATTTTACCATCCAATAATTTTTTTGTAAATTTTTACCGTGTTTCAATGCGGCCAATAACAAGACACACCAGTAAGTTTCAAAGTCCTAACCACTTTGATTTTCAATATAAAACATAAAATACTTGACCCACAATATTTAATATAACCCTGAGATAGTTCTCTCTACTATAAAATGCATCGATGTGTTCTAGTTAGATAAACACCTGGTGCTCAATTTTAAACATTCCCACTATTTTTTTTAAATTTTAACCTAATGTGATGCTCCTAAGTATACAATGCACATGTTTCTTTTGGAAGAAATATAATAACATTAAATAATACAAAAAAATAAAAATAAAAACAATTTATGTGTGGTAATTGTTTTAATTTCACCCTTTGTTGGTTCCCTTAAGTACATGACACACCACTGTTGTTGTACCAATGAAATGCACTAGTGACGGATATAGGAATATAAAAATCATTTTTTTGTCCATGCTATAATATGAACAACGCAATGGTGCTTTATTGCACCGAGAGAAGCGAGGTCCTCTTCATCCCAGTATGGGGGAGATCCTGTCACGTTACTCATGTTATGCTAGCCGACATAAATAGAAATATTATATATTAAAAAATTAAAAAAATTAAAAATATAAATTATTTAGACTTAAATAAAATATTAAAAAAAATAAACGAGCATAGATCCATTTTAAACCCAGATCTATCAAGTACCGAGAGGGATCCAAATGGTAAAAAATGTACACCTGAGGAAATTGGATCCCTCTCGATGCTTGATAGATCTGGGTTTAAAATAGATCTATGCTCGTGATATATTGAACACACTATATTTGTTGTTATTTTTGTTCTTTTTAACATATATATTTTTCCAGGAAGAGGATTTTTTGACTAATCCTACCGCATTAAGTGTAGTTATGGACTAATGCATAAGTATGTCTTGAACACATCGATTTGTGTTGGTAGTTGAAATATAAAAAAAATATTTTTCTCTGCATGAAATAGGGATTTTAGACACTCGTGAGTTGTTTTAAATGAAAAATCAGTGCATATATGCTTAAGGCACATCGGTTTGTTTCTCATGTATAAAACCAACGTAGATCCAAATCCTAGGTTCTATCAAGCGTCGAGATGGATCAAATCTCTGGAGGTGCAAACCTCTTCTTAGGTATCCATTGATTTGATTCAAACTAAAAGACACATCTTTTTAGTTAAGGTCCACATATAATATTTTTAGTATTAATAATTAATATTATTTATGGCCGACATATAATAATTTTTTTTTATTTTCTATTTTGTTAGGACGAACATTGCATCATTTCCCCACACATGGTTTTAAAACCATATGCAAGGCCCTCCTACAACCATGGTTTGTTTAGGAGGCCTTGCACATGGTCCGTAAACCATTTGCAAGGCCCTCCTAAACCATGTACAATAAAACCATGGGTTGTCTAGGAGGCCTTGCACATGGTTTAAAAACCATGTGCAAAGCCTCCTAAACCATGGGTTTTTTAGAATGTCTTGCACATTGTTTTAAAACCATGTGCAAGGCCAACACCTTTTTGCGGATACTTCAATTTTGTGTTTTTTTCTTTACCCACATATTTTTTATGGATAATTAAATGTTTACTTTTTTATTGTTTTGTTAGGTAGGAAGATTACAACATCTCCCCCATATTAGATTGTTTTATTTTGTCCTATTAGATTTTTTTTATTAATAAAAATAATGTTACGAATGTGATATTATTTTTTTATTGTGTTACAAAATCTCTCCCATAATATTCACTATCACTATTGTTTTTTGCCGACATGTTACACACGTTATGTCACTTTACAAGATCTCTCCCATAATATTCACTATCACTATTATTTTTTGCCGACATGTTAAAAACATTACATCACTTTACAAGATCTCTCCCATAATATTCACTATCACTATTATTTTTGGCCGACATGTTACATACGTTAGTAACGTTACATCACATTATAAGATCTCTCCCATAATATTCACTTTCACTATTATTTTTTGCCGACATGTTATAAACGTTACATCACGTTACAAAATCTCCCCCATACTAGGCTGTAGAGTGCCTCTTGGTGCAATCATTATACACAAATATTTACTAAAACATCTCCCCACTTGCCTCTGCTAGAGACCTCCTTTATAAATGGATAGTTGGGCTCCTTCTATGAGAGCTTCTACAAAACCTCCACTAGAGGGTGTTTTCATTGTAGTGGTGGTTTATTTTTAGTAGTTATTGACCCTAATATTACTAATGGGAGAATAGGTATATAACAGTCAAACTAGACCATGGATGATACCTCATATATTAATAGTGTTCATTTATAAATGCTTTTCTTGCAAAATCAAGTGGTAGATATGACGAGGCTATTCATTAAGTGGTTATAGGAGTTGTGGAAAGACAAATAATTCAATCAAGAATGTATTTGGAACAAACTTAGATGAGAATTGAAATTACAAGATAAAAAAAGGATAGAACCCATGGGGGATTCACCTTGTTGAGAAATATCTTATCACGTTCATTCATAGAGGTTTTTTTTTTAATTATGAAAAATAAGGTCAATATATTGTAGGTGTTGGGGTGGTGGAGAATAATGTATGGGGGATTTATCTGTATTGGGGGCAGGGGGGGGGTATAAAATGGGTTTCTACTCAAAATAGGGAATATATCATAAAAAATAGTGTTTTTTTTTAAATTGGAAATATGTATTAGGAGGGGAGCTCAATAGAAGGATTTTATGTAGGTAATTATCAATATCTAGTGAAAGTATTTCATATCCCATGAACGAAAGAATTATGAAATGGTTTCATTGAGCGAAGATCTCGTGATAGAACCCAACTACCTTTCCAATTAAAGGTGACAGTGGACACAAACCAATATGAAAGAGAAGTTGTTTTCATCATATTGAACCAATGGTTGCAATAGATGGAGGTGTGTTTTGGTGTATTGGTAGTCAATTTAGATAATTGAATTTTATTTTCATTCTCAAACATTAAAGGGCATGACGTTTTCACATGGGTGTAAAGTGATGTTGCAGAAAGAGAACTTGAAGATGAGACAGTGATGGCTAATTGAAAAGTGTTTATGGATATGATTAAAGCTCAGGTTTACCCAAATAGTTATGTGGGGAGTCAATATATTTCTTGGAATTATTCCAGCTAAAGGCATGAACAATCTAAACAAGTTTCAACTCCAAGTTTACTAAGATATCCATTTAGTTGGGAATCTCTCTCAAAATCCAAGAGATGTATATGAAGTAATTGGGGGTCTTGATTTGTCATATTTCTATAGAATTCGTTGGTGTGTGCAAGATATTGAGGGTCTCTTTTGACACATTAGATGCAATAGAAAACTAAAAAATCATACATCCATTAACTTAGATGGATATGTTGAGACACATAAACAATGAATCTTGTGATGAGTAAAATAGATGAAAAGTAAGAAATTAAATGACTTTTTTGAATATATAAATGTTTTCTATTGAAAATGTGCTTAACTATCTAAGATATTTTTTAACAATCACATTTTATTTTTTGGACAAATTATAAGGTATATGTTTTTGTGGGTGCAACCTTTTAGTGTCTAAATGATGGAATCAACTTACAAAAATGGTTATACATATAGAGAACAACTAGTACTGGTGCACCACTATTTAAAAAAAAAACAATTAATATTTTTTAATTTTTTAATTTTATAAGTAATCGAAACTTAAAAAAAATACACCAAGTGTGGGTGCATCCTTTGAAATTCTTAATGAAATCATCATGAAAGGGATTTTTTATAACATGTATAGGTCGATTTCCTTTAGTGCACCATACATTTTTTTTTCAAAATGGTGGAGAAACGGAAGCATTATGGAGGAAACACTAACAATGCGTTTTTTGAGTTAAGATGTCATGACACAAGAAAAGTCGAAGGAAAATATAAAAAATAATATTTTAAACAACTAGACCATTGCAACCTGTTATTATTTCAGAGCCTTTCGAACAGTGGGGTATAGACATCATTGGGGAGATTAATCAGAATTCTTCACTACAACAAAAATATATCCTCACAGCTACGGATTACTTCACAAGATGGGTAGAAGCAGTTCCACTATGCAAAGTGAATGAGGATGTGGTAATCAACTTCTTACAAGAAAACATCATGACCAGGTTTGGGGTTCCAATTTCACTTGTTTTTTATAATGCGTCTTATTTCTCATCAATTAAAATAAATGAATTCGCTAGTGAAAAAGGAATCAAATTACATTATTCCGCCAACTATTATCCTCAAGGAAATGCATTAGCGGAATCAACAAACAAAAATCTTATCAGAATTCTAAAGAAAAATATTGTTGAAAATCAAGGAAGTTGGCACACAACACTTCCCATTGCTCTATGGGAAGATAGGGGCACCCGAAAGAACTCCTTAGGAGTTTCCCCTTATACTATTATTTATGGGAAAGAGGCTATTCTACCGCCGAACTTTCTTCTCCCATCCTCTCAATTAGATCAGGCCTCATGAGGATCTGGTAGTGAATTTTTACAAGCTCATATTAACACTTTGCTAGAACTTGAAGAGTCCAAACTTAAGTCTAAAGAAATATTTAAACAACAATGATAAATTGTCAAGAGGTGGTTTGATAAGAGAAAATCTAGAAAAGGGATATTCTAGATAGGAGACTTGGTTCTAAAGTGGGATCACCCACGTGATGAGAAGGGAAAACATACTAAATTTCAACATCTATGGGTTGGCCCCTATCAAATTGTTAAGAAGCTAGGCCCCTCGACCTATAAGTTGCAAGATTTACAAGGGTAGGAAGAGAACCTTCCTATTAATGGCCTTGTTCTCAAACCATATTTCACCTAGTTCTTTTAGGAAGTCCTTTTGTACATAAATAAACCTTTCCTTTTTTGTTCTTGCTTTCTTTTGCTGATTTACTTTAGTTTATTTGATTTTGTTTTAGAAAAAACTAGCTCAATTTTGGTGGTTGGGGACATAGGGATCTGAATAATTGCAAAATGCTTTGAAATCCAAGAACTGCTTATGTGGAGATATATGAAAAACTTTGATCTAAGACAAGATTCTTTAATTAATAGACTTCTAAAAGGGAATATATTTTCAAGAAAACATTGAATTCTTTCTTAAAACTTGAAAAATAACCGAGATGTATGAAATATAGAATATTATCTTGGGGATCCATCCACCTTCACACTAATATCTGTCTAGAGAAGCTTGCTGCAATAGACCCACGGAAAGGAAGCATAACTGAGAGGTGTATGGAATTCAAAATAATCCCATTCCACAAAATGAAATCCAAAAGGCTTAAGATAAAGAGTCAAATTTCCAAAAAAGAAAATAAACAACAAGAAGATATACTGAAGAAATAAATATGTATGGATTGCTCGAAAAGGTTCTTCTTCGTCCGTGAGTTGAAACAAGTCATCACCCACACAAAAGGACATTATGGATGGAAGAACCTAAATCAATTTCTCGAAGTAAGAGAAGTAATCAAGGAAGACTAAAAGACAAATGTCTTTAAGCATCAAAATAATGTGAATAGCATGGGAATGAGGAACAAACGAATGCGTCTGTCTAACTCTACCATGATCCTGTGCTGTCATATCCGATGGTAACCAAAGATAGAGGAAAAATGAATCTCACAATTTAGCCCCAAGAGAGTTATCAGGACTTCTAATCTTGGTTACCCTACCCAAAAGACTACAATCAATGTGATACACTGAATTTTATATCCCTGGAGAATTCTAGTTTTTAAATGATCTTGAAGGAAACCTAGAATAAGTTGCTCTAATCAAGTACCATATAGCCATTTTTTTTTTGAAAAGATAGTTTTTTCAGAGATATGTGTTCACCAGCTAGTCGCCAATTGTTGCTGCTGTAACCACTTTCCCAAAATTTTTATATTTTTAGGGCGCCTCACTAATTTTTAGTTTTAAGCCTTCCTTATACTAATTCTCCTCCTTCGATTTTTCTTTCCTTAACTTAGTTTAACAAGATAGAAGAAGTTTTTCGCTAAGTTAAAACTCATATTTTTCTTCCGACGTGTTGGAAGAACTCAACGAGTTGAGTCAACACATCGGAAGAACTCATCCTTTTCATCCGATGTTTTCCATTTGATTTTTTCTTTAGTTTGTCCAAGGATTAATTCTGTCCTTCAGAGTCCTTTGATGAGTTTCCGTCGGCAGCATCAGAAAAAATTAGGATTTTGAGCCAACACTATCAGCAAAACTTGTATTTTTCTTATCGACACACTTTATCATAGGATTTTCTTAAGTTGGTTGGAATATTTCTCCAAGTTTTTCAACAGTGTCGTTCAAAACTCAGTCTTCGCAGCCGACGGCTTCATCGAAACTTACCTTTCCTTCCTGACAGTTTTCCTTCAGAACATTTTTGTTAGTTTAGCTGATAGCCTTTTCCGGGAGATCTCACTAAGTTTTGCTGATAGTGTTCGTGAAACTCAAGGTTTTGAGCCGATGTTTTCAACGAAACTTTGACTTTGGCAACCAACGTATTTGATTGGAACTCTTATACAAGTTGTGTTGATTCTCTATATCGACAGCATTTGACAAGTTCCCTTCGATAGTGTCGATGAAAATCCGCATTTTCAACCAAAACTGTCACATATAACTCAAAGTTTCACGCTGACTCAATGAAAGTTTCTAATGGGGTTTAAGGTTTAGGCACCAAAATGTCATTTTCAACCGTGCAACTTTTATTACCCCAGAGACCCCATTTATTGTTGTTTCAACATTTTTTACATATAAGCGTGGTTGGTTTTACAGTTTGTTACCATTTTATTCCATTTTAGATGCATCTAGTTGACGTTTTCCACTTGGAGCCTACAGATTGTTTTGTCGAGTATCGTACACACACCAGTACTTTCTAGGTAGGCCCTAAAACTTGTCTTTTTCCTATATTGTTTTAAAAATATTGAAAGAACTGCTTTTTGGAGGTTTTAGGGTTACGATGATAGGGTTTTTTATGTCACTATCTGTGGCTGTGGTTTAAAAATCCAACCCCAACCCATAAATTTTTTTTAGACCAGCCAATCGCTAGAAGTTTTTCGAGTCATGTTGGAGTTGTCATTCAAACTGTAGATATGTTTTTGTCAAAACCTTTGGTTTTTTATGATGAAGCTATGACAGGTCGAAGGTTTTTCCTACTGCACCTTGTTTGATTTAGTTTTATATGCAGCGGAAGGAGAACATGTGGTGAATTTGCACTTAGGGTATTACTGCGTTTCAAATTTTTGGCCCAGGGTTTCCTTTTAGGTCGTATTTGACTCCATACTTTCCCCCTTAAGGTTGGCATTGTGGTTTAAAATATTTTGAGGGTTTTTAGGTGCAAACTAGGGTTTTAAGTTTTACCAAAGTGCCCTCAGTTTTGAGTCACAAATCCTTTTTTGTGTCTTTATTGAATATTTCTTACCTCTAAAGAGATTTAGTGGGAAGAGGTCTCATTGTTTTAATGTTTTAGAACCTAATGAAAAAAGATTGTAAAATCTGAAGACAATTAGAATGAAAGTATTAAGAACAATGATGTAATTCCCAAAACAACACCTACACCTATACTGAAGGGTTTCTTTTAAGTTTTGACCTAATATATAACTTTGTTGTAAGTGAAAATGTTTGGACAACCAGTGGGAGTGATTTATCTATATCACATAGTTATTTTTGAATGACCAATGATGAACTGGTAAACACATCTTTGTTATCCTCCATCATAATAAACATTGACTGCAATCTTACTTTTTGAAAGAAGTAATGATTTGCTTTAACATTTGATATCTTGATCTTCTTGTTTCAGTATTTCCTATTGATATAAATGCATGTTGTTTCAATCACATTGTCACTAAGACATCTCTTGTTGTGATAATGATACAACTTTAATACTCACATCACAACATGTCGAAGAAGACCAGAAAAAGAAGGCCAAGGTCACCGAAGAAGATTCATATGTGGAAGTTATGCCCAGACTAGAAATCATTTATGTAGACACGAAGGCTATCATAGGAAATGAACCAGAGTTTCAGTGGGGTCAAATATATCATATGATCAAAGACCAGAATGTCTCAGATGTAGTCCTAGAATATATACCTTTATATGAAAACATAAGAAAATCAGTTTTCATAAAGGAAGCCACGCGCCCCGAGCTTTTCCCTTCCAGTGAGGTAATCAAATGGATCCTACCTTGAACAGACTCAAACACTATGATTATTTCCAACATAGAAGGACAAGCCTTTTCTTCCTTCACTCCTACATATATAACCAAGGATTGCAAACTACCTGCTCCACAGACAATGATGATAGATAACTGGGTGAAAAGTGTGAATCTATATATCTTTGAATGTCCTAAGTGGGTGATGGTAGCAGGAAAGAAACTACGCCAAAAAACCACTGGTGAGTATGAAACTACCAGTTTATGCACCCCCTACAAGATCATAGCCCTAATGCTAAACATAATATTTGGTCGGGTGAATCAGAAATTCTACAAGATGATTTGGATCCCATTGATATACCACGTGGCTATGTAAGGAACTATTTTTCATTGGGCATATATTGTAGCAAGAATCTTGTCATCATGTGTAGCTGTTGCACAAGGAGGCCTGACTCGAAGAAAGTCAGAATTTTACATGGTCTCTTATTTAATTGATTGTATTTTATGCCTACACCAATTCCCAAAGCTCAGTTGTACTTGGAATTACACCAAGACCCCCATCTATGTTTCCTATCAAATTCTTTGGGCATACAAGGACTCCAGTTTCTACAATGTCATTTGCAAAGAATTTATGATGCCACTATATGAGATGATTTTCCTTAAAGAGTGCAAGTACATGTCTGAAGGGGCAATGGAAATTATATGTGAATATGGGGACTACTATTTCTCTAAGGATGGTACCTATCTAAGGATTTATGGATGGTCTCGAGCTCCATCATTGTTTCCTAGATACGCCACGGATTACATAGTCCACAAAGAAGCAGTGTGACAGTTATATATATATGGGTTCAGAAATTTATTATTTGACATGAAGTAAGCAGTTTTCCCACCACCTCCATTATGCATTGGTAGCTATAAATTCACAAAGATAAAAAGTGCACCATAATTTCTAAAGGATCTAGAAGGTTTCCACTTCAGGGAAAATAATTTCCATAGGAATGACTTCTATGACAAGGTTTCAAAACATTGTGCATTTGTAAGATTTCATTTTGAATATTCTAATCATTTTGACAAAGATGAGGAAACATACATAAATTCCTACAATATGATTTCCTTGAGTAAGGGGTTCAAAAAGAAGATCAACACCAATGGAGGAAAAGGAAGCAAAAACACAACAGAACATCAAAAGTAGCACTAAGAAGCTGCAAGGAAACGATAAGAAGATTCCCGAAAGCTGCTCAAATAAGCTAAGAAACAACTAGCCGAGGAGGATCAAAGGAAAAAAGAAGAAGAAGAAAAACTACAAAAGGAAGAAGAGGAAAAACTACAAAAGGAATCATAAGAACGAGCATGAAGAGAAGTTGAGAAAGCAACTGAAGAGTTAAGAAAGAAGGAAAAAGATGACAAGGACATAGAGAGTTTGGATCAAGATTCTTCCCAAGATAATCCAACATATCCTCCTCCCCCATCAAGTGACACAATAACATGAGGCCATGTTCCTCTTGCAGAGCTTGGATTGATTCCTTTCACTCCATCCAAGAACCATGCCGTGGACTTCCTAGACACGATATTCTTCGACAAGAGCAAGAAAACCATTGTTAGAATAGAAAAGATATTAAAAATCGACAATAAAACCGATGTGGTCATGGTGATTGAGAAGACTGTCATGCAAGGAACAAATCAAGATCCTCAATTCCTAGCATCTGTAAGCATAGCGACCGCGCAAAAAAATGTAGATAATGTGTAAATGTTAGTTGGAGATGTTGAATATTATAAGGAGAGAATTCTTAATATGAAGGATGCTCTGGTCAAAGAAAGAGGAAAAGGACAAGAGTTAAAGAGAAATCATGAGGCAACTTTTTCAGAATTTGAAATGCTCCAAAAGGCTTATAAGGTTTTATAATTGGAAAAGGATGCACTAGAGCTTTTGGTTACAATCATGGAAGGGGAGAAGAAATATCTTGAAGACAAGTTTTTGGAGTTAGAAGCACATAAATATGTAGCAAACAAACAAGTAGGGGAGTTGAAAACTTGGGCATAAGATCTGGAGGTACATAACAAATCATTGGAGACTGAGCTTAAGACAACCAATGAAAGGCAACCTAATATTACTTATTTTCATCATTAAGCTTTCCTAATCCAGAGGAAAATTCATCAAGTACAATTAAAACTCGCAGAAGATATATATAAGGTCAAGTGGGTAGAGGAAAGGATGAATAAGATTACAACAATGGCACTTGATTTAAGGACTTGGATATTAAAAGTGGCAGAAAAGGTTCAAGGCCAGCTAACTTGGGTGGAATCCAATTCAGCATTTCCAGCACACTTTCCTCAAAAGACGGCATCATGTTTGAAGATAGAGTTAGAACTCCTAGATTTCAGCAACAAATCTGCTTTTAGATTGACCAATGTAGTAAAAAGGACTCTGGAGAGATGCACAGAGTTCTACAAGAAAATACGCTTGGTTCATAATAAATTCCAGACATCTTTAGCATCGAAGATCAGAGAGTTTCCAGATAGAGATCAGCATGTGAAGTATGTTTAAGGCAGACTGTAGGAAGATGAGCAAAGCATCCATAAAATTGAAAGCATGAGTGAAGAAGTTGTTAAAACCTGGATTGGACAAGCCTCTTTAAGTAATTTTCTCTTGGAAGACCTGTATAGAGTGATCCCACCAAAATTGGCAGAAGTGGAGTCATAGCTGGCAGTGCATGAGATAACTGTAAGACTGCTAGAGCCATTGGATTACAAAACTCTTGCTGAAGAAGCAAATGCATGGGGAGAGTACATCTCAAGACCACCTGGACCCATTTGAAATTTGTCTCTTCTATATTTTGGCACTTTATGTAATTTGTTATTTTCTTTTCCTAGTGTAAGGAACAAGAGGAAAATTTTTGAAGTCGAAAAGTCAAGGAAGCTCTAAAGTCAGGGTAATAAAAGAGCCATTTGTAATAGTATTACAAATATGAGTAGAAGATAGAAGTTAAAGGAATTTCACTAGCGCAAGAATGCTGAGTTATTTGTATGGAGAACTACTTTTTCTATGAATAAAGAAGAACATTTTTTATTGGGGAAGGACTGTACAATATTTTAGGTGGATTGTGTGGAGTGCCAATGTTGAATTACTTCTTATTTAGATTTCATGCAATTGTGAGATCGTTCTGACCTAATGAATTATTTATGCAATGATGAATAATTTTTCTTTCTTTTTGAAATCTTGTGCATGTATTGAGTAATGAATGTTTTACCTTTGCAAAGCTATTTTTGTTTATTTTTCTGTTGTAACTATGTATGAGGAATTTGAACAAGTACCTATAGGATTCAATATGCATCTTTACAATAAATTACTCTTTTATATTTAAATTTTTCTCTCCTTGGGGATAGGATATATTAGTTTAGAATAGATTAAAATACATTAGATTTTCTTAGTTTAGAAGTGATTGAGAAGCAAGATTCACGTAAGGCAAGAGGAAAGAACCTGCGCAGCTCCTCCGAAGGTTCTTATTTAGCAGTCACTTGCATTTCATCCTTAAAACATAAAATAACATAAACGGTGGACCATGCCGCTACTGGTGAAAGACATAAACACATTTTAATTCTACAACAGTCGGATGGCTAATCGAACTAGTTCCCCATACCAAATGGTGAACGATTTAGTTGGGATCTCTTACTGGGGAGAATCCCTGCTCTCGGTACCTAGTAATTTTTCCTGCCATAAACAAGTAGTTATGTTAAACTTATAGAAAGGCACATCTATTGTGTCCATTCCATTCAAGTTAACAATCAGGAAGCAACCAATGACACTGCACACTATGATGGTAGAGTTCTATGAGATTCTACCATAAACAATATAGTTATTTACATACGGAAGGATAAACTATAAAGGACATGAGTCCATTTTAACAAGGAAACATGGATTATGAAGCATTGGGAATACCAAGGTAGAAGATAAGTGGAGTTCAAAGTAGGTGACAAGGTCTTGCCTAGGTTGAGCAAAGAGTAGTTCAAACCACCAACATAGATGTGTTATGGATTTTTGCAAAGATATGGTGGACTCTTTGAAACTCTTTAGAAGACCGACATAGTCACATATAAGTTGAAGCTTCTGAAGCATCTGAGTTCGTTTAACCAAGTGTTTTACGTTAGCCAAGTATGGACATGCAGACTTGATGAGGTTGATATCGACATTGAAAGACCATATAGGGAAGCTGTTATGATTAATGAATAACCAAAATGTGAATATTAGAAGGTGTTGGCTCACATATTAGTTAGGCATAGAACATGAAAATGACAAGAGTATTTCATCCATTGGAAAGATTTATCCAATGAAGAGGACAAATAGGCGAGGAAGGATTCCATATGGTAGTATAAGGACAAGGTTTGGGGGTTCAAGAAGAGAACGCTTGGTACTATAAAGAAGTAGTTAAATCAATTTTGTTGGGATAAAAATAGGTTGGGTGGGAGAGGATGTAACACCCTCACCCTTCAACAGGCTTGAAAACCTTAACAATGGGAAAGTTTGCTCTAGCTACCGACAGGTGCATCACTTACCCATATTCATGGAAAAGAAATCGGGTAATAAAATTACCAAGTGAGCAAAGGAGACCATCATGGGAGCATGTGGAAAGTGAAAATAGGGAAGAGGGTGTTGGCCATTGTTGAAGAGAGAAGTCATTTAGACCAGTTCGTAGCTGATAGGCCTCGATGGGTAGGATCGACTTGAAGTGTGTTCACTTAAGTCGTTGAATGAAAGTGCACATGATTAGTGGAGAGTCAAACAAGAGGAGTTTGACATGGGTGTCATAAAGTATAAAAGAGAGTGTGAGCATGAGGAGAGGATCATCATTGAATGATGAGTTCAAGGGATAAGGGGAAGAAGCATGCTTATGGAGAGAAGCTACTGAGGTTATAGGTAGAGAATCGACAAAGGGACAGAATTGCATTGGGAGACAATTTGGGTAAGAGTGGTTGGGGTTTTTGTGTACCAAAAGATGGCCTTAGAGCCATGCCCCTTTGTAAATTGAGGTTCTCTCCATTTCTCAAACCTCACTATGTGTAATATTGTTCATGTTTTGTAATAGTAAGGTATAGGTACTCGAGTTTGGTTATCATTGGATATGTTATGAATGTATGAACTCTTGTTATACTATTGGATACTTTTTAAACATAGAACCACATATAGATAACTTAAAAAGTCTAAGCTAAGTGTGCAAATACTCAGGAAAGTTTGTTGGGCATAGGTAGGCTCAGGAAATATGTATTTCATAGATGAAGGTATTGGTGGGATATGAGTGAAGAAAATTAGTCTACTGACAAATAACTTAAATGAATAAGTTAGGCATGCCTATGATATGATGCCTCGACGTTATGACACATATCAACTAGCTAATAAATTACTCAATAAAATAATTCATCATTGAATATGTTTAAAAAAATCAATCATGACCACCATACAAAATAGACATAAACCATTTACTTTAAAACATTGATAATTTATTGTAATGCAAAATTTTAAATGTAATTGAGTTTATAGGTGTTTTATACAACCAAGTATAAGGGAGAAGTGTAATTTCGTTCTCAATGTGGGACCGATGACACTTAAAAAAACCTGAAAATAATAAAATATTACCTATATAAATATTTTGCAATATCCTCCCTAACCTAAAGTTCAAAACCAAATAGCTATATATTCTAATTAATTATAACTTAAAAATTAATGAAACTTTGATACTTCTCATTATGTCATTTTGCACTTGACCCATCATTAAACCAATGATTTACATATAAAGGGTAAAGGGTTTGAGGACATGCCACATATTTACATATTAAACCAATGTAGTTCAATTTTAGCCTGAGAATTACCAAGCAGAGAAAGATATTAAATTCCCGGTGCAAACCTCTTTGGGAGTGAAGATTTTGGGAAAAGACACTTGGTAGATGTGAGTTAACATGAATCTACACCAGTTTAAATACCTCAAAAAGAAAATGTGATATATAAAATATTATATAAATCAATTTAAACTTATGAAATCATGAGAAATTAAAAAAAAAAGTCATAAAATTTCAGTTCAAAATAAAATTTGTGTCACGTACCCAAACCCCATCATCATGCAGAATTAAAAAATTCATTGAAAACATTTATTGTTCATTGAAACATAGGGCATGGTCGCAAACCACTTCTTGACATTTCCAACACTATCATGCTCCCTCTCGTCTTCCATTGATCAGTTCGACAATACACAAGGAAGGATCTAAGAGGAGATCGGATGGCGGAGAGAAAACACGATGGCAATCAACGATCCCAAATGATCCCACATACTGGAACCAAATCAATGGTTCATAATCCACCTATAAAATCAACGGTGTGGAAACCCCGAGTTGCAGGGTCAAAAAGTTACAAAAATTGCAATCTCCCTTCTCGCAACCTGCATCCTACATCGAAAACAGATCAACGACGAAGAATCATCCAACAAAGATCGATGACGCAGAGAATTGAATTGCGGGATTGGGAATTATGAAAATCGTGACACGGTGATCCCACATCCCATATCCTGCAAGTTGCGGAGAGGAATTTTCAAAAGGGAAATCCGTGGAAACCAAAAACTGTGAAACCACATTCCGCATCCGACATCTCGTAATCCTGCAAATTTGTGTAAAGGAGGATTTCTAGCAGGAAACTAAACTTTTCACTGAATTCTTGGATTGATCTGATCATTCCGGCCATTACCAATATAGCCAATCCTGCAACATAGTTCGAAATGCATTGATGGAAAACATACATATATGCCTATAATTACAGTTATTCAAAGGAACAATGCATCAATTCAATACAACAACATGTTCATCCAACTCCATCAAGCAATTTACAATACAAAAAATATAATTAGAAATAATAACATAGACAAGAACACTTATCTTGAATAGAAATTATCCCGCAACCAGCTATGTCACTGCAATGTTCCAACCAACCATAGGCCAGTGCGCTCATAAATATCTTAGTGACACTGCCACCCCTGAGCTGGGCATGTTTTCCTTAAGGAATAAGGGAACACTAGCAGACTCGTACATAGCTAAGGTGCAATAACAATCAGCCAAGCCAACACACGGGGTCTTCACTTAGTGAAACCATGCCATAGCACGTTCGTTCATGGCATATGAAACAATACCCCTATTTTCAAAAAATATTGGAAAATACCTCCCAAAATCATTTTTTTTAACCCCCTCCCAATATGCCTTGCCAATTTTAAAAAACCCCTATTTTCCCTATATATTGCATGTATCTATTTTTTCATTTACATTTTTTATACCCCTTTATATTTCTACCTAAGGGAAAAAAAAACTAAACACAAGAAAGGGCGACACTTGATAGGAACCCTTAGGCAAATCACTTTATTAGGAATTAAAATGTATCACATGATGTCAAAACAAATAAGAGAGGGTTTATTTGTGCCAATCTCAAACAGTAGTGTGTTTTCCCTAAGAAGGGTTCAAAAATGAAACTTACACCATTTATAACTGCTTCTTTCCATCACAGACTTTTTATCCAAGCACCATTTTGGTATCTAGGAGATTGTACAACTTCAAAATCAAAATTGATTTGGAATCTTCAATGCATACTGTTAATCTTTTTAGATTAAAAACAATATGAATTTAACAAGAGGAATGGACGAGTCGAGTTGGCATCCATTTATCCAATGAACTTGTGAGCATTTAAAGCATAAATTCATGATGTCAAAATAGGCCACCTTTAAGTTGAAGATTGTATTTCCAGTTCAGATGTCTACTTCGTCACCAAGTTCCTAGCTAAGTTTTACTCAAACAAATTTTTTATCGTCTACGGGGAAAAGAAAAAAAATAGAGGGTTGTGACAAACAAGCAAGTTGGTTAGAAGACATAAAAAAAAAGATAAAGAAGCAAAGTCAGCTAAAAAATATAAGCCAAATAACTGAACATGAGTAACATTATGAGTAATTTCAAATTTAGTCTTCAAACTGACAAATTTTCTTCAACATAGATTCAAGGCAAATTCTGGAGGTGTGACTCTAACAAAGAAACCAACCAAACTACATAAAGATATCTCCAACAACATATTTTCAAAAGCACTATGATACATAACCCAATCTAGTGTACAAAAATTATCTTGTAGACTTGGCATTAAAAGTTTTGTGGTTGGATTAGAGTCATAATCGTCTTCACCAGCTTCATTTTCAGTTTGTAAATGAACCTGACAACCAATATGGTTTGACCATATGGAAAATGTTCACCTTGTGAATCCCAATGGGTTATCTCAATCAGTTCAAATAGGTTGTTTCAAGGTGGAGTTCACTGTAAGGTCTCTAGTTCTAGTCTGGCTGAGGTTCAAGTCCTGTTGAGTCTGACTAGGTTACCAACCACCATTGCAGCTAGTTGTTGAGCTGCCCTCCATCAAGATATTCCAGGGAAGAGGGGGAGAATCCTATGAGGCTTTTCTTGGAAATAAAAGGAGTTTATCTTGTGATATGGTTAATCATATCCAAAACCAAAGTTTGATTAAGCCCAATGTGTATGAGTGGATCAAACAAAATTAAATCTTACAACCTTGTTTCATTCATGACAGTCGAGTGGATCTAAATACCCAAGACAATGCTAAGTTTTATCTTTTCTACACCAATAGCATTAATAATTGAAAAGGAAACCCAAACCCATGAATGTACATAAGTTTTCAAGTGTATCAAGTTCAGTGAAAAAAAGTTTTTTTCATCAAATAAATTGATTTTCTATTCAAGAGTTAGGATTGTTGAATAAACAAGCAACGAACATTGTTTCCAAACTAAAATATTCATGGAAAAAAGGGAAAATGGATTGCAATAGGCTATAATTATATTAGAATGCAGATATCTGCAGGTGTACATATTGCTTATGTGATTATTGGATTTTACTGCATAAGAGATTTTAAACCCAACGTTTCAGATGAACTCTTCACTCATAATCAAGGAAACCAATCAGTTGGAAAGAAATGCTGCAAATGAGGAGTGCACCTATTTATTAATATAAGGTAGGAGGGAAAGTCATATGCTATGTGTAAGGTAGGATAGAAAGTCACGGGCTATACAATATATATAAGGTAGAAGGGAAAGGAGAGGAGGACATTGTCCTCCTCTCCTTTCCCTTCTACCTTGTATATAGCCTGACTTTCCCTCCTACCTTATACAAGCCCACTCAACACTGCTTTCTATCTTACAGTTGGTTTCCCTGATGGTGGGTGAAGAGTTCACGTAAAATGTAGGGCTTAAAATATTTTATGCAGTAAAATCCAAAACACACAAACAAGATGTGTAATTAAGCAAAATTTGAAAATATAAACAACAGATCATAGATGCAGAGAAGATCAATGAAATACATGATTTACATTTTCTAGAGTGCTTGCTTTCATTAGGAATTTAATCCTATTGCCTTGAATGTTTCTTTACAACCTGTCCAGAAGCTCATTGCAATTTTGACAATATACAAAGCACTGTATGCATGCTAGAAAATAACATAGATTGATAAGGGTCGTATTAAGATACATCTTTCAGGTTATACAAATTCTTCCAACAATGATAGCTGTAGCAATCTCTGAACAACTCATGCTAACTGGAAAAGGTAACTCATCAATGATCTATACCTAGGGCCTGCCTGCTGGAGCAGCTAGTGGACCAGCCTTGCCAGATTTTATCCGTGCAGCTTTTGATTGAGAAAGCATCTCATCATAGTTCTACAAGTCATTAAACAGAATGAAAAGATTTATCAATGTAGAGTCAAAGAAAAGAACATAATGAGAAGGAAGTGTAGAATATGTTCGGCAACAATCCTGCAAACCTAGGTTAAATTTTAAGGCAAGACATTTAGTATAAATGAATTAAAAATGGTTAATGCTTACCCTTTTCTCCATGACCAAACTTTGTTTTGGGAGGATCTTATCAGCAATACCATAATCAATTGCTTACTGTGGGAAAAAGTATCTTGATATTCGAATATCCTTTGCAATCTCTTCTTGTGTTTTGCCAATTCCTTTTGCCAGTAATTCAATGTAATACTGTGTATTTACTTCCAACTCTTTTTCCTGAAGAAGACATAATTTCATCAGCTGGCCTATAATAAGTATTAAGCACTCCTTTAAAAGGAGCTAAGTGAGCATCTACTTGTTACTTAAGAACGACTTTCAATATTTCTTAAGTAACATATTAAAAAAAGGGAAAAGTATTACCTTGATATACATATCGATGGAAGAACCACTAGATTTATTCCCTACTGGCAGGTGCAGTTTTGCTATGATAGAAAAAAGACTGATCATCAACATATTTTTTAACAAAGAATGACTAGATATATGAACCTACTAAGATTGCATAAATTAGCAGAAAAAAAACACAAATCTTATTAACATTTTCAATTGTGTTTCTGACACTTGCATATGAGTGACCCTTGGATTTTGATAGGATATCTTACTTTCAAGTTCCAGTAGACCATATTGCAACAAGCTATGAGTGTGCCCTTGAACTTATTCAGAAACTGCATAAGCCTGAATGAAGTAGAGACTCACATAGTACACTTACTTGTTGAGCTAGGCATAAGAGCACGATTTCCCTTGGCTCCAAGTGATAGAAGCTTTGCTGCCTGGCCAAAGGCCATTCCACAGTTCAGTGTGTAAACCTTGGGCTTCACATATTGCATACAGGATATTTATATCAGCATCTGTAATTCTGGAGCCCTTGGAAAGTTACAAGTTCAAAATAAATATGCTTCCCAATGAAATCCAGTAAAGTGGTTGGAAGTGTTTCAAATATTTAAGGCTAAAGTTTCACCAATTCCTATAAAAAATGCTTGGGAACCAAAATACCAAATATTGGAGGCCTTTATTGCTATGTATTCCCATATATTAGGAATATACATTTTCTGTGATTTTCAAGATATTTAAAAATAGGATATGGCACCTCAAAAGACCCAAAGAGGACCTTGTGAGTGTCCTTGACAAAATTTTCATTTTTAATTTTGTGTTTCATGTCAATAAAGATCCATCTATTCAGCAATAACTAAAAGTTCAAAGTTTAATATTATTATGAGAATTCAAAGAGGGGGAGATTTAAAAGTCTTGTAAATGTCAACTGCAAATTTCCTAAACTTCAAATTGCATTTTTCAATAAAAATAGAATTCAAAGCCATTAGTAAGCCTGTATTGAAAATTAAAATAGGAAAAGATCAAAGCCATTCGTTCAACGCAATGATGGAGAGGAATTGCCCACAGTAGCCATCAAAGAAGCTTCTTACAATCTAAGCACAATAGAGAAATCTTGCATACAATTGGAATTAAATCAAAGTCTGACAATCATTGATGAAGGCAGAGACCCTGAGCTAAATGCAGCATGAAGACTTGTATACAGTAACCCTAAATGCCATGATTTTATAGACAAAGAGATGTCTGCAGAAACCCTGTGCAGACAGCATGGAGAGAGTCGGGTAACATGAAGACCAAAGCATGCCAGACACAATAAGGGGTAACTACAGCAAACTGATTGTCATATGCAATGTCATTGGTAGGATAATGGAAGCCCTATGCAAACAAGAACACATTTTGAGTAGCAAGTGTTAATGCACATGAAGAACAAGTTACAACATCATTTCTCACAGATTGTTATACATAACAGATTCTTTTGAGGAACAAAATTATTTATGGGCATGTTTCAATAGGACTTGAACACAATAACAAAGTATTCAAACCAAGGTGGAAGGAAAAAATACACCCCTAGGAAGATCCCAAGCATTTTTAGATTTCTAATATCAAATTTGGATTAATTTCTTAACACTATCGACATAGATGTTTTTGGTCAAATGACCCTGGAAAAACCTTTGTGGGAAAACTAGTGAGAGATACATAAGCTTTTATTATATTTGAACAATTTACAATAACTAGGATAGATTAATCCAACAACAAACTTATCTTTGAGCCAAAAGGCTCTAATGATCAAGTCTGATCTCTGATGGATGTCCCCTCTCTGCTCATGTATTCACCCTTCTTTATGGAAGTTGTTCTTTGACTATGCATCACACACCTTTTCCTCTTTGGATCACTGTCTCAATGATAACCCTCTCTCAGAATAATGAACTCTATCTCAGAGCTCAATCCCCTCCAGTTAAGAATGCCTCCTCTACTCAAGAATGCGCCCCCTTCTGTCAACTGAATTCTTTGCATCTAGAATAAATCTCTAATAGAAGTAGTCTCTACCTCTAATGTGTCCTCCCTCTACTACATATCAAGTGTGTTAGATCTCTACTCAGATCTGCACCCTAACTCCATAGAAAGTTGTTCCCTCCTCTCTCAAGAATGCGCCCCTGTCCTCATGTAGGCACTTTCCCTCCTCATGCAAGGATTCGCTCCTCCCATGCATTTATTTTCCCTCTCTTGTGTGCTCAGTGTCTGAGCTCTTAGATGATGAATCTCCTTTGCCTGGCGATTGCACCCTCCTCTTCTCAAGAATGCGTCCTCAACCTCATGCAGTGATTCGCCCTCCTCATGCAATAGCTCGCTCTACCTGTTTAGATAAACTCTCTATTCAACACTGCCAATGTTAATACACCCCCATCTGCCTCTGCTCTCTTTTATAAGCTTCTGGTGATGTTTAGGATTCCAAAACCCTAACCTACTTTTCATGCACATTCACCTCTCATGCACATGCACATGCATTACCTAGTTTCCATGCATCATGCAGATCTCACTACTGCATTAAAAACTGGTGCATCCTTATACTCCTCACATGCAACTGGTAAAGGTCACGAAAACCTACGCATGTTTCCATCAATGGATCCATGACAACTGGTAGAGTGTATCTCATACTCTACATCAATGCATATACTGATAATGAACCTTCATGCTAGGCATCAGCACATGAAGGACATCCCAAGTTACAAATCTCAATATTGAATACCTTTTGGAAGGGATAATAACCTTGTGCATTGGATTTTGGTTTCTAGAATAAATTCTATGCATGTTTACTATGGTTGGTAGTGTGACTAATACTCAGCACTAAGCAATTAATTCTTCCTTCTACTTCTTATTCTTAGCATTCTCTGATTTATTTTCAAGTTCACATTATGGTAAATGCTAAGTATGCTTCATTCCTATGTTGAATTTGTTGCTACAACTCTTAATCATTCAAGGATCTAACTGCAGTGTGCTACTTAATAACTGATTTGCGAAAAGTCTTATTGAATATTTGCTTAATGTTGTGAATTGATCTTTCACATGTAAATATCCCAATTCAAATATACATACAATAACTTACTGTGATAAGTGACTTTATAACCAATTTGCATTTGCTTAAATGAGTGATCCTAACTAAGTAACAATTTGCACTTTTCACTTCTAAGTACCGTGAGTTGTGTTGGCATCATTTATCATATATGAATGTCTTGATCTTGATCCACCTGCTATAAGTCAAACTGTAAACAATTATTGCTGATAACTTACCTCACTATAAAACCTATTTGCACTTTTCAGTTTCTTGATGAGGTATCATATGTGAATTCTTGGTTTAGTCTTCTCACAACAAATATAATCTTACTTAGCAATTCTCATTTTTCTCAAGTAGTGGGAGTCCTTTACTGAGAAAAACACCCTAAAATACGCCACTACCATTTTTAGCATGTCTCTGCTTGACAAGCAAGAAAATCTGAAAATATCTAGGCCAGTCTAGTATAGAGTTTGAATTTCCTCTACACATGAGGCTGTTGCAATAGTAATAGATGTGGCTTCCTTCTGGGGGGAAGTTTGATATAAATACGCCTGAAAAATACAATGATGGGTGTGTGCAAGAAGTTGAGGGACCTTTTAGATGCAATGGTAAAATGAAGTCAAAACGTGCTCCTGTTTTGTTTAAATTCAAAAATGTGTTCCCTCCAAATGATAAGGCCGAGCCTCGACCCATGGTTGCATGGAATTCTTATGCCTATGTGTTTGCTTCGTACTTTGCTTCGGATTCAACATGCCTATGCCTTGGAGTATGATAAACCATGGCTAATTCAACATTATATCCAAATTTTCAATGTGCTCGTGTTTAGCCGTTTGTCTGATTATGCTGTACACCTCCATTTTTTATGAGATTTTAGAAACAGATATGGTTTTTTTTGCAGATTCCAAATATGTAAATTTTAACAAGAATACATTATTTTTTCTATTTTTTTCTTATTTATCTTCTATCATCACTCCTCAACTCAAAAAAAACACTGTTAGTGTTTCGTCCATATCTCTTTCGTTTCTCAACCATTTAAAAAAAAATTATATGGTGCACTAAAGAACACCGAGCTCTACATTCTATAAAAAACCCATTTCTAAATAATTACATTAAGACATTCAAACGTTGCACCCACAATTGATGTACCGTTTTTGAGGTTTGATCTCTTAGATAATAAATAAATAAATTAAATAAATTATATTTATTATTGGAAAAATAGTCGTGCACTAGTACTATATGTTCTCTATATTTATACCAATTTTCGTAAGGTTATTCCATCATTTAGTCACTTAGACGCTGCACCCACAAAAACATATACCTTATAAATTGTCCAAAAAATAAAAAAGTGCCCATTAAAAAATATCTAACTTGGGATAGTTAACGACATTTTCAATAGAAAAAAATTATATATTTGGAAAGGTCATTCAATTTCCTACATTTCTTATGTTTTACTGATCGCAAGATTCATTGTGTAAGTGTCTCAAAATATCCATACAAGTTGATGGATGTCTGTTTTTTCAGTTTTCTATTGCATCTAACGCGCCAAAAGAGACCCTCATCTTTGTGCACTCACCCTGATGCAAATTTAAATGGCATCATTGAAATCTAAGAACAACTCAAGTCGCTTGTGATGCAAAATTCCCAACTATTATGCAATGGCTATAGCAAATTATAGACAAATAAAGAGAAAAGTATGGAATTATGTCAAAATGAGAAAATTTCTAGGGTATTTGTACTAATTAGACATTGATTATACCCCTAGGTCTTCCTAGTTCCTACTTAAAATTCTACCTAGATCAGCTTGATTATACCCAATCCTACCTTAATCTTCCCCCAATTTTGGGGGGGGCAACTGACGGAGCAGTATAAGTGCTAACCAAAACGCCCCCAACCTGCTGGAATCCAGTAGACCAATTCTTGTGGAAATCGTAATTTGGAGTATTTAAATCACAATTTCAGCGATCTGGGTAGTTTTAAAATCGGGGATTTAGTCTAGGATAGTCAAATATGATTACTGAAATTGTAAAATTATGGAAATAACAATTTCCTAGAACAAGTTTGACCGTTTTTTTATCAAAAATCCGCCGAAAAAGCAGGGCGTTTTAGTTGTATTTTATCCTACTCGGCAACTGACCCTTGATTTTACTATAAGAGTGGCTGAATTCCTTTCAAAGTGATCTACCTTTATACTTCAATAGTTTTCCTTTCTCCCTCACATAAACTATCACCAAGGATTATACTTGTCAGACTTGCATTCTGTTTGGTTACTTACCCTGCTTTCGTTTTATGAATTAAAACTAGAGTCCTAACACAAATTGTAGAATTAGTCATGCACAGTATAAGATGTTTATGGCATGAAGTCTCATGAAGTTAGAGGAACATCTCCCTTTGAGGTATGGTTGATGAGTTTTGAAACACCCAACTCAATTTTTGCTTGAAATTCAGACTTAGGCTTTCTGAAAATGTGAAATTTAGCTTCTAACAAGCATACCCTCATGGATCAAACAAAAAACACATAGGTTACTTGCGTATTAGTAAATATATTTGTGGATAAGAACTCGGCTATAACACAGTTACTGTAGTTTTTAGCTGCCTCTACCCCACTTAACTATGGTTTCTTGAGCATTTTAACACTTAATCATAGCCTGCAGTATAACCATAATTAGTAGATCCAACATGTAGCAAAATCCTATTATACGAGTTTCGACAATATCCTACCTATGGAAAAAAGTTAAAACTTTTACATGTGGGCAGAGACCTGGACTGTTACCAATTAGAGATGGGCTCCCACTTCAAAACATTTTGCATTTTACCAAAAGGCTAGTGTGGATATCCTTAGCGTGGAGACAAGCTTAGGTGCTTCTGTGGTTTGAAGCACTTTTTGTCTACCCTGCACATTCCACACTATAGACAGGGTCCATTACAGGGTAAAAAGAACCTGCAGTAGGGAAGTCATTTATCACATGATAAATAAAGTGGACTATTAAGTCTTTCCATCAGATAACAGTTTAAGTCAAATTTTGACTAACAATAAACAAAAATGGAATTTGTGTTGACTCTCTGGAAGTTTGATTACAATCTTATTTTTTAATCTACCATAATAAGGAAGTTAGAACCAAAATATTTTAAATCTCTTCAATAATTTTATTAGTTAGAAAAGCTGTAGACAGTTTGAAGTCACTTTCATTTGCAAAATTTAATGCTTAAATACTTGTGTCTATTTGAGATATGAATAAAAAAGGGGTCAATTCCTGTGGGCAAAGCGAGTAGGTTAATAGTGGTCTTATAATTTATTTTGGAGATATATTATGTGATTAACTGGAAATCTGGAGTCTGTATTGTCTGTTATCTGTATTTATTGGCATACTCAAGATCAGGACAATTCTGCTTTAGTTCATGGACTAATATGATCTTCTGTAACAGGTGATTGCATTTGTAAATGGAAAATCATCTTTAATTTATAACATTAATCACCCCATACGATAGTGGGATTGGAACTACAAGATTTTTTGTATTAGAATATGTGTTCTTCTATAGTAAGCAGATTATACTTTACTTGTATTTATTTATGATGGTGTAATTTTTGTGGCTAAATTAAATGGACTGTTTCATATGCTAATGCCTCTTTGAGCTTATATAAGTCTCATTTTGCAGCCTTTGTAGTTCTATCTGGATGATTAGGTTATGGGCTATGGTTTAATATCTTCAGATTGGTCTTGCATCAGTGTCTCTCAATTGGAAATGAAATTTGGGAGGGAAATATCTTCTTGCATTATAACTGGCACTCTGTATGGTTTACTTCTTTTTTGCAAGTTCAAAGCAATTCTACTTGGGAAAGATTATAAAATTAAATAACAAGCTATGAAGTTGAAAATTTTCACCAATCATGAACTTTTATTAGACAAATAAAAATTCTGTTCTGTCCTTTGAAAGGAGAGAAAATTGGAACCCTTGTATGATGTGAAGAACTATTCTGAAAGGCATCGAAGTTTTTAGAATAACCCTTGCACCTAGGATATATATACTATATTTTGACAATTTCTACTTATGAGTGAGACAGATTAGTCAATGACGTCTTCAAAATTGACAAAGACATTGTGGTAGTTTGGGAAGGCAATCATTATTCCATATTGATTTTTTCTCTTGCATAAAACAGAACTACTTTTTCTATCTATTACACTTAAAAAGTGTGATGTCTTACTTTTAAGTTTTGACTTCTCAATTTTGCCTATCCAGCTTTCATTTTTCTTTCTCTTGATTTCATATTTAAGGTCTCCTAATGTGTTATTGTTCTGTCTACAGGATTCCAAATGGTCTTGGTATTAAAGATACTGAAGGCATGTATCAAATCTGTCTTTCTGGTAAGGTGGGACATGCATTTTATATTTAATTTCTAAAACAACAAAAATGCACATCAAGAATGATATATCATGAAGCCAAAGCACTGTCATACATGTTCCCTCTCATATAAACGAGGAAAGGTAGCATGTTCATTTTTGTTCCAATATCAAGAAAATCTACAGCTTTTCTAAAAATGCCATTCATGGCTGAGATCTGCATAGCTATTTCTGATCTGAATGTTGTTATCTCTTCCATATGGTATTGATTAGTCACCTTATGAAAGGTTGTCCAACACCATATTTTTTATAAGGAGATCCTTGTCTTTCTAGTCACATCTCAGATGTTCATGCCTGTTTGTTGGACCATTTTATTCTAAACTATGAAGGAAGAGATTCATGTCCCTTTCTCCACCTAGATCATGTTGCCAATTGAGCTCATACCTTGTTCTTTCCAGATTATGTGGGTAGAGATTGAGCAAATGGCCCAATCTAAGAGTGTCTTTCTACATACATTATGTATATTGAGAACTCTGAGAGTGTTTAGACCACATTTGATTTTGTTTCTGTTCACTTTCGTCCTTCCTTTTCCATTGTCCAACTTTCTTTCAATATTTATCTTGGACCTTGGCTCTTCTTCCCAATGACTTAAATGTAACTCCTAGTGGAAGTTTGTTTGGCTATTCTTGTACTGATATTATAAAATTCAGTGACAACTAATTAGGAATTCTATTATGTTCATTGTAGTTTTATCTTGTAAACAGGAGTGGCAGTTAAGGAAAATATTAGCAGTAAAATTTTCAAGCACCGATTCTCAAGAAAGTGACTCAGGATTGAATCCAGAGTCTAAAGTGGATGACGATGGAAGAAATCCTCTAGTTCTTACAATTATAGCGGGCATTGTGGTTTTCCTTTTATTTGCTTGGGTGTTAGGATCTATCGTATTGTCAATAGTTGGTCTTTTCTTGAAATAACCTTGACCTTAATCTTTGGAGTATTTGATTTGTGCTATCAGAGTAGACATATGGTTATTCTAGGTGTACCTAGGTGTATATCTAATTTGTCTTCTGTTGTGTTCACTATGCTTTTGCGTTGTAATTTTAAATGTAATTTCAATAACAATTTCATTAGTTTCTCTTAGAATGAGATTGAAAATAAGAATTTCTTTAAAAAAATTAATGTCAAGATTTATGGTAAAATTGTTGATCTTGCTACTAATAAATAGTAGAATATTATCTTAGTCTCATAGGTTGGAGAGACTATATACAACAGATATACATTCGCCCTTTTTATCTAAAAGAAGTTCCACAACTCTGTCGTAACAATGTGCCAAGCTTATGTGCCAAGGTTACTTGCATATTAGTAAATAGCTTTGTGGATAAGAACTGGGTTGTAACACAGTTACTGTGGTTTTTAGCTGCCTCTACACCACTTAAATATGGTTTCTTGAGCATTTTAACACTTAATCATAGCCTGCAGTATAACCATAATTAGTAGATCCAACATGTAGCAAAATCCTATTATACGAGTTTCGACAATATCCTACCTATGGAAAAAAGTTAAAACTTTTACATGTGGGTAGAGACCTGGACTATCACCAATTAGAGATGGGATCCCAATTCAAAACATTTTGCATTTTACCAAAAGGCCAGTGTGGATATCCTTAGCGTGGAGACAAGCTTAGGTGCTTCTGTATTGGACGTGCTTAGCGTGGAGACAATCTTGTAGTGGGATTGGAACTACAAGATTTTTTGTATTAGAATATGTATTCTTCTATAGTAAGCAGATTATACTTTACCTGTATTTATTTATGATGGTGTAATTTTTGTGGCTAAATTAAATGGACTGTTTCATATGCTAATGTCTCTTTGAGCTTATATAAGTCTCATTTTGTGGCATTTGTAGTTCTATCTGGATCATTAGGTTATGGGCTATGGTTGAATATATTCAGATTGGTCTTGCATCAGTGTCTCTCAATTGGAAATGAAATTTGGCAGGGAAATATCTTCCTGCATTATAACTGGCACTCTATATGGTTTACTTCTTTTTTGCAAGTTCAAAGCAATTCTACTTGGGAAAGATTATAAAATTAAATAACAAGCTATGTTGTCTGTCCTTTGAAAGGACAGAAAATTGGAACCCTTGTATGATGTGAAGAACTAGTTCTGAAAGGCATCCAAGTTTTCAGAATAACCCTTGCACCTAGGATACATATACTATATTTTGACAATTTCTACTTATGAGTGAGACAGATTAGTCAAATGAAACCAAGAAAATTGTACAAGACTCCAATAAAGTAGGCATAGAAAATGCCAATGACAATAATGGAGAAAATATGGCATCGAATAATGCTTGAGTGTTAAATGAATGCCATTTGAGAATTAATACTAGCTTAAGTTATAGAAGTATTGAAACTGAAGTAGCCTACAGAGTGATGAAGTTTCCCTGCCTCCCTCTAAATGATGTCACTGGGATTAGGAAGCTATGTCTACTTCTGTTGCAGAGGCTATAACTGCTTTAGTGGAGCCAGTGGAAATTGGTGTGACTGGACAAGATGATGCATACAAGATTTCTGCAGATGAAAATTTTTATACTAAATGATTTGATAATGACAAGAAGTTAGTTAAGGGAAATGAGGAATGTGTCAAAGTAGACACATTAATCCAAAAACAAGAAACAGAAACAGGAGGTAGTAAGAAACCTACAGTGTCTTCAGATTCATATCAATCCTTTACAGATAACATCCAAGTGGAAGAAAATCCTGATAACCTATTTGGAAACTTTGATGGCCGATATTGAACCCCCTACGTGAATATTGGGACATAGTTGAGCATTAGGGTTACATCGTACACAAACTCTACGCACTCGAGCAAGAATAAAATATTCCCCTTAATGGCTGCCACCGGAGGGTAATAGCTGAAGCTCTTGAAGGATGAATGCTCCAAGTGGAGAATCAAATTACCGTAGCCATCAAACTGCTCTGCTAACAAGCCCTTGGAGACCATGTCTCTAGGGGACTCCGAAAAGCCCTCGGTCACATGGTGTAAGAGGAGGGGATCTTCTATGGGCTTCCTTTTCCTCTGTACCAGTTCCACTGGGTAGTGCTGGAGGATAATGAAAGTAGATCTCCTCCGATGTGAAGGTGTGGCGATGGTCCAGGGCAGATCTCCATGCATTGGAAATAGCTGAGGCTATGGCGCGGGTCTCGGTGTTGAGCTTCTCCAGGCAGCGGATGGCAATGCCATTGGGAGGCCTAGAATCAGTTGTATCTTCTGATAACAACAATGGCGGATGAGATGAATCCATAGCACCCCACTAAATCAATATCAATCTGCAAATCTAAAACGAAGACCATGACGCAGATACTCCCACACTGACCCACACCGAGAATTTTGGTATGCACCGCGCCCATTTCTACCCTAGTTGGGATAAACAAACCCTCAAAATATTGGATATTGTTTATTAAAATAAAAAAACCCTTTTAACCCCAAATATATGCCCAATATAATTTTTTATTTTTTTACCATTTTTAAGCCCCCAATATGAACGAACGTGATATCATATTGTTCCATCAGCGACGCCCCCGTGAGCCAACATAGTTGTGTTTATCAGGCTATTGGGTGAAACATTCCAATAGATGGGTTTCACAGGCCACTTAGCTAAGCCATCTCACAGTTGGGTATCACAGACTGAACACAGTCAAGCGAACATTCACCTTTAAGGACCAGTCAAGCCAACATATGGGTTTATCAGACTGTACATAGTCAATCCATCTCACTCATAGGTTTATCAGGTTGCCTATCCAAGCCAGCATTTGCAGTTGGGTTTATCAAAATATCTAGCCAAAGGCTACACACCAAGTCAAACACAACAAGACACAACCAAGCCAACAGATGGGATTACCAGGCTACAAGCCAAGCCATATTTCTCGTTGGGTTTATCGGGCTTCCAAGTCAATGGGAAGGAAGAACTGCTAAGCTAGTGAGCTCATCTATAGAGCTAAGAACACCTTCAAAAGACCTATTTGGCTTGGATTCCCCACTTCCTACACACTCAACACAAGGAAGTGTCCCCTTCTCTGCTCCATAGTGCCTCGGTTTACCCCTTCGCTTCTAGTGCTCTTCAGGATGTGCATAGCAGGTTTACTAGCCACTCTTATCTTATCGTGAGGTTCCACACTAGTTTTATCAAGCACGTTCTACATCTCTCCCATTCCTAAGTATTGTACATATATCAGACCCAAACCAGGGTGCACAACCCAACAACCATAGGGAGACTCCACAACACCGGATTTACTCTGAAAATGAGTAACAGGGTATCATACACTATGTACTCTAAGACAATGCTGTAACACAGCAATCATAGTCTTTCTAAGGGAAAAAAACTCATTGAATGTGAATTATATACACAGGTAGAGCTTTGCTGCTATCACAATGTCACTAAACACTCACAGAACGTGAAGGATATACACAGGTGGAGCTCCGCTGCTACCACAATATCACTCTGGGGAAACAAAGATGGTGGTGAAAGATCACCTTGAATCCAAACGTTTCACAGCTCTCAAAATGTGAGAGTAAATCCAAAACGTGAATGTGTTGGTCAAAACTGGCATACGGTTCTGGTGTTCTCTTGTCCATGCAAGCAAAACATGACTTTCCAAAATTGGGTGCTCTACTCAATTCGAAATTTCCCATACTCTTCCCCTTCCAAGAAATAACTACCTCAACCACCTTCTGGAAGAATAAATGGTTTCGAAGAGAAGATAAGAAAGAGGATAGTTGACAGTTCTGATGGGTTCTCCCCATGACACATGGATTTCCCCCGAACTGGCTCAAGGTTAACATTCCCAGCCCCTCATCCTTAGGAAAATCATGCCCCAATGTCATTATTCGTTGCATTGACATAGCTGGCTGTGGGTTTTCATTAATTTGCATATTTACATGATGTTTACAATGTGTTTGACTTAGTACAGAAACCATAGGCATCGACCATGATCGCCCATATACCAAACATTAATCAAATACGGGGCCTTAGCCCTGATCTCCTTGTCATGATTCGATATAATATTTACATCATATACATTAATGAAATGGGGTCAAAACCGAGGTGTTACATTTCCCTCCCCCTTCAATAGCACTGTCCTCAGTGCTTAAAAATTTGAACAAAATGCTACACTGGCATCACCTCAGTGGTCTGCAGATTTGAAAAAAAATGGATGTGCCAATCGCATGGCACCCTCCAGCTCCCATGTAGCGTCTTCCAGACTGTAGTGCTCCCACTGCACCTTTACATATCCTATGGCTCGGTTCCGGAGCATGGTGACCTTCATGTCGAGGATGCATATTGGCTAGATTCAGAACTCTCCCTCAGGTTCCACCTGAATCACATCCCAATTTATCACATGGTTAGGGTCATGTATATATTTCTTAAGCAAGGAAACATGAAAAACATTATGATCCCTAGTGCTAGTAGGAAATGCAAGTCTATATGCCACTGGCCCTATTCTTTCAAGCACTTTGAATGGCCCACAGTATCTGGGTGACATCTTGGCATAACTCCCAAGCCTCAAGGAACTCTTCTTTTCCCTCACTCTGAGTTAACATGATCCCCAATATTGAACTCTCTATTTTCCCTATGCTTATTAGCATAGCTTTTTTGTCTATCCTGGGTTTCTTTGGGATTCTTCCTGATCTTTACAACCTCTTGCTCCATTTTCTTGAGCAATTCTAGACCAATCACAACTCTGTTCACTGAATTATCCCAAGTCACTGGTGCCCTACACGTCCTTCCATACAAAGCTTCATATGGACTCATCCCCAAGGATTGATACCAGGTGTAGATAATCTTCCGACTTGGTTGGTTTGTCCATCATGTACATGAGAAGAATGTATTCAAGCACTTGATTTACCCTTTCTGTCTTCCCATAAGTCTGAGGATGGTAAGAAGTGCTGAAGTTCATATTTGTACCCAAATCCACAAACAACCCCTTCCAAAAATTGGAAGTAAACTTGATATCTCTGTCAGAGACTATTGCCTTTGGAAATCCATGCAATTTGAAAATCTCCTTCATGAAGATCTTTCCAATGTCATCAGTCTTATGCATAGACTTAACTGGTATAAAATGTGTTTCCTTTGTCAAATTGTCCACCACAACCATGATGGAATCATGATGTCTCCAATTCATTGGAAATCCAGTAATAAAATCCATGGAAATAACTTCCCATTTCCATTCGGGAGCTGGAAAAGGATGTAACAAACCCGCTGGGTGTTGATGCTCAACCTTCACTTGCTGACATTTCATGCACCTGGAAATGTGTTCAACCATGTCCTTTTTCATTCCTTGCCAAAATTATTTCCTTTCTAGCTTTAGCAATTTTCTTTTGATATCCTGGGTGACTAGAATATGGAGTTTGATGGATCTCATCCATGACAACTCTCCTCAAATATGCTACATTTGGAATGTAAATTCAATTCTTATAAGTAAGAATTCCATCTTCTTCCAATTTATATCCGTCATACCTCTTTTCAAGGCTTTGCTGCTGCAATTTGTACTTAACCTAGACATACAATTCATCTTCACCAGCATGATTAACAATCTGCTTGCTCAACTCCGATTGGAAAACACTAATGGATGCCACATGCATCTACTGCACCTTCCTACTGAGCGTATAAGCTACCTTATTCTCTTTTCCTTTTATGTGCTTGATTCTGAAATCAAACTCACATAAAAAAATCCAAACATCTGGCTTGCCTAGCATTCAGAGTAGCCTGATCAAACAAATACTTCAGACCACAATGGTCTGTCCTTAGCTCAAATATTATGCCCATCAAGTAATGCCTCCACATCTTGACAGCATGTACTATGGGTACAAGTTCCATATCATGAGTAGCATAGTTATTCTCATGTTCCTTCAACTTTCTGGACTCATAACATATCACGTGGTTGTCTTGCATAAGGACTCCTCCAAGCCCTTGACCACATTCATCAGTACACACCACAAAATATTTCGCTGGGTTTGTAACTTTCAAAACCGGTGCACTTGTAAGAAGATTCTTTAATCGCTGGAATATTTCTTCACACCTCACTGTCCATTCAAACTTTATGCCCTTCTTTTGCAAAGAAGTAATGGCATGTGCAACCTTGGAGAATCCTTCAATGAATCTCCTATAGTATCCTACAAGTCACATAAAAGATCTCACATCTATCACATTTCTTGGAGTAGGTCAATTCATAATGGCTTCAATCTTGTCGTGGTCCACAAATATACCCTCTTCTGAGATAATGTGAACCAAGTACTGAATTCTATCTCTATAGAAGTAACACTTGCTCAACTTTGCATACAACCGATGCTCCCTAAGCAGTTGTAATGTAAATCTCAAATGCTCTTCATGTTCTTCCTCATTCTTAGAATAAACAAGAGTTTCATCAAGGAAAACAAGAACAAACTTGTCCAAATACCTGCTGAAGACACTATTCATAAGGCACACAAATGTCGCTGGTGCACTTGTGAGACCAAATGGTACCACTACAAACTCTTAATGTCCATACCTTATTCTAAAGGCTGTCTTGTGAATGTCTTCATCCTTGATTCTCACCTGATGGTAACCCGACCTCAGGTCATTCTTGGAAATTACATTTTCTCCTCTCATTTTATCAAAGAGGTCATCAATCCTAGGAAAAGGGTACTTGTTCTTTACTGTTACTTTGTTCAGCTGGCTGTAATCAATAACAATCTGAGTGTACCATCTTTCTTCTTTAAAATTAGAACTGGTGGTCCCCAAGGGGACACACTCAACCTTAATTACTTTTTCTCCAACATCTCTTGTAGCTGCATCTTGAGCTCTAACATTTCTATCATACTCATTCTTTAGGGTCTCTTGGATACTGGTGTTGCTCCTAGCACAAGTTTGATTGTGAAATCAATGCCCCTCTTTGGAGGAAGCCATGGAATATCATCAGGAAAAACATCCCTGAATTCCTGCAATACATGAAACTCCTCCAACCTAGGATTTTCATCCTCCATTTCCTCCAAAATATGAGCTACATACAACTGACGACCTTTCCTACAAAACTTCATCAACTATATTGCTGAAATATGCCTTACATAAATCACCTTTGGAATTTCCCTTACCACTCTCGGGTTCCATTCTTCATCCATGTACTCAAAAGTATTATGGTAATAGTTTGGCTTTATCTTTTGAGCTTCTAACCAATCCATTCCAATGAGAACATCATAGGAACCAAGGGGTAGAACATTCAGATCTACATAGGTGACCAATCCATTCATCACTAATGGACACTTCTCTACCACTTTCACTAACATTTCTCTTAGTTTCAGTGGCTAGCTGAACTAACCATGATTTGTTATGCCTCACTTTCTTAAAAGCACAAATCTCCACTACTCTAGGAGCAATGTAACTGTGGGTAGAACCAGGGTCAATCAAAATAGAAACAGATTGCTTAGCAATATTACCTGCAACTTCAACCACAGTTGACTGGTGATTTTCCTAGCGGTCTTCCAGTGTTGCGTAAATCCTAGGGATGACCCTCGCTACTTGACCCATTGTTTTTTCCTCTTGAAGGTTGTAAGCTGGTCTTGCACTCTCATTCTCGAGTGGGAAATTCCTGCGCATGTGGGGTCCTCCACATATCCAACATTGGAGTGGTTCTTTGATCAACTGTGGATCTGTTGGATTTTTTCCCACCACTCTATACTACAGCAAATCGTGGAATTAGCGTCCCATTTAGCATCTCTTTTTAGTGTCATTTTTTTTACATTGAGTGGTCAAACTAGACGCTAAATGGGAGGCGTCATGGACAAAACTCAAAGAGTCTCAAAAAACGTCTTTTTTGCTTCCAAAATAACTTCCTTTATGACATCCAAAATAGCGTCTCTTTTTTTTCTCCAGAATATCGTCCAACTTTGCTTCCTAAACAACATCAAGGTTTGCTTCCACAATAGCGTCCAACTTTACTTCCTAAACAACGTTGAGGTTTTCTTCCTAAATAACGTCCTACTTTACTTCCTAGTGAGTGTCCACTTTTGCTTCTTAAATGACACCCCCATTAGTGCCATATTTGCATCCTTAATAGCACCATGTTAGCATCCAAATTAGAATCCAATATTGCATCCATGTTTTCTGCCACTTTAGAATCCCATTTTGCACCATGTTTTACTTCCAAACATGTGCCAATTGTTTCTTCCAAATTTGCACCATTTTTTCTTCCTTTTTTGCATCATATTTTTCTACCAAAATGATGCCAAATATTTCTTCTATTGTTGCCCCAAATGTTTCTTCCTATGTAGCGCCATGTTTTGCATCCAAAGTAACGTCTTATTTTGATACCATATCAACACCATGTTTGGTTTTATCATTAGTGCCATGTGTTGCATCCTTTTTAATGCCTAGTTTTGCGTCTCTCATGTTTTGGTCACTAATTTAGTCATTTTTAGTATTTAACCGATATTATAATATCATTAGGGCATGGAGGAATTGAACCACCAACCTTCTCCTTGTAAGGAAGGCACTCTTCCATTGAGCTAGAACCCTTTAAGAATTTGGGAACCGAACTTTCAGAGTACTCTATAATGGTAAAAAGGATCAATACACAACTTTGAGTGTCTAATGGTCGATAAAGGATGATAGATTGTATTATATTCAACATGGGATTGATTACGTTCCTTGGTTCTCTAGATATCATTTTCCTACGATTGTAAAGTTTCTATCATTACAGTACCCACATCTGCAGCTTGTGAGGCAGTAGCATCACCTTTTTCCTATGATTTGGTGGTATCATGGGCCTAATATGATCGAGTGTCATCAACTAGTTGAGCCCTCTATAACTAAAAAAATAAATTATCCTCAATTCCTAATTATATTGTAGTTCCACTCATGCCTCTAAGTTGTTCACTATCATCAACCCAACTACTCAAACGATTTATTGGTCGTCCACTTCGAAGTGTTCAGTAAATAGAATCCAATTGGGACGAAGTTGAAGTACTTTCAATATTACTCTCTGCTACAACCCTATCATTCTCTACAATCATAGACACATTACATTATATATGTCCGATCAATTGAAAATGTCAACAGGAATTCTATTGATGTCTTTACTCTCCATACCAGTTATTGTCAAATCGCCACATTTGGAATTGTTAAATAAGAAAAGTTCACAAATTCAGAATCGCAATAAATTCTGAATCACAACTCCTAGCACAAAGAAGAAGTTTTATACATCTGTAGATTCCTAGTATGCATGATTTGGGTAACCTTTACCACAAATTTTATGCACAACCAATCAACCTTCATATTCCTTAAACCTGGCCTAAACTAGCACAACCCTAGTGGAATCTTGGAAAAGGTACAAGTTCTACATCTTCATCTAACTAAAAACAGAACTGGTAATTCATGTTTAATATGCATGGATGCAAATATTAGATACCTTAATGCATATTAGACGGTTGCTAGTCATTCCCAGATTATTCCCATTCCCTTGTAAAACTGGTTTTTAAAAAAAAGTTTCCGATATACTAATAAAAGAACAAAATTCTATATTATTTATTAATGTTCCACAAAATATAGAACAATTGAGTACTTACAGTAATCCTTGCACAATATTCATGAAATGAAGAGACCAACAAGAATAAGCAGTTGCCTTCCATCCAACTTCTTTGCAATGGTGTTGTTGCACGATCAGAATCTGACTAATTCAAGGAAAGGTATAGCAAAGGGACTATGTAATTAATATCCATGTAGATTTATTTCACTCATGTATTTTTTTTTCAAATTTTCTCTTTGTAGGATCGTCTTGAGAAGTTTAAATGGTAATACATTGCTTGATAAGCATTTTGGAGGATAAAAGCCTACCAACTTGTACAGTGAGAAGAAGATCAATCATAATAGAAAAAAATACAAGCTTTAATATATAACCTTCTCACATTGATCTCTGTTACTTCAACTGTACATCTAAGAGAACGTAAGAAATGAAAAGCCTTTCCTAGCTCCACCCCTCACCCCATAAAACGAAAAAATAAAAGTAATTTTTAAAATAAGAAAGGATTTGCACAGAATGTGTTGAAACAAAATAACAAGATTATTTGCGTAAATATAAACATGCATAGGTTTTCACACCAAGGTAGTTCCACTTCTTTCCTTCAAAATCCTAACAAGTCTATGCACATTCATCATCATATTTATCACAAATAAGGCCAAGACTAGCCATCTGTGTACACTGTCACGAGCATAGAATACATTGCAATCGAGCAAAATGCGTAATATAATTGAAGTAAATTTATTGTCAAGGAAAGAATGTATTGTTGGTAGATTTAATTTCAATTTTTATCGCAAGAATTTAATATTGAAATTTCAATCACTAGAAGCATGAAATGTTAGCTCGAAAAGGCTTAGAGAATCTTTAGGTAAACCATTTTCATTCTGAGCATCTAGAACAAATCAAGCATCAATATTCTTATTGATCTAATCATAAATTATCCTCATCTGGAATGGTACCCCATCCCAACCTTAATTCAATTCCTAGAATCTAGAACTAATAGAGATGCAGTTCATATTGATATTTTTACCTCAATCTAAAGCGAGCTACCCAGTCTGAAATTATGTTTCTACTCTTCCATTACTTTTGAAGTTTTCACATATCAGCGTAAGTGACATTGGAGTCATCACACCCTCTACCTTCTAAATTTTAAACAATTGACAAACCTATGAGTACTTGGTTACTCACATTTCATTGATTACATGTCAAAACATAATTGAAAAACTAGACTTTCATTAAACACAATTTTATTCATATAACATATTTATTATTTCCAGCTAGGGCAATGAAAAAAATATGGAGCTAGATTGTAAATTGAAAACTATCCATTGAACCTACAAAATTCATGCATGCAATAAATAATAGTACCACCACAAACCTGTGTGGCATTTTCCCACATACATTGAAGAATATCATGAAATGATCCCATTGTTGCAAACTCATATGGAAGCACACTAAGGCTACCCTCAACACAATATCCAACAAGTTCCAATACATTTTCATGTTTTAATATTGAGACCATGGACACCTAAAAGCATATTTAAAATAATATTACAAAATCTGTGTGACAAAGTAAAAGTAGATATCCGGGCTTAATATTTATTTGTTGACATATTAGAATTAAAAGAAACAACAAAACATGTGAGCTTAAAATAAAAGCCTTTTAGTTTAACATTAGAATGTCTTACCTGTGCAAGGAATTTTTTGATTAGGTTGCTTGCTTGTGTCAAGCTTCTTAATGGCTGTAGTATGACCACTTCTTAAGACTAAATAGTACACCCAACCATAGGAACCCTCTCCAATCAATGATTTTGGACCAAATTTATCTATTGCTTCTTTCAATTCCTAGGAAACTGAGGTACTTCAATGAGTAGAGGCAGTATGATTTGTCCATACTTACTAGTTTCTGCACTCTTGTGACCTCCATTGTTACCTACAATATCCATTCACATATTAATGAGTAAAAAAAAGAGATCCCGAACCATATCTATTGAGTTCGTTTTAAGGATAACGGTTTCAAAATGAAAATATCATGTTTGGCGTCCATGAGAACTTGAGTTAAAGTTGTGTTCTAAAATATTTATGGTGTTAAACATTCACATATAGAATAAAAAATATAATTTCTCACAGTGAGGAATTGTCAGAATAACAAGAACCCATATCTATGATTCTATATATAGATAATCTATAAAACAGTTTCAAGAAAACCTACCATGACAATTAGAAAATGACAAGCAAATTGTATAGGGAATAGCTTCCTATTTCTATCTATGCTATCATGACAATTGAAACCTTAGAAAGTTTGCAAAGCTATTACAATGTGTAGCAACGTGAAGTGTACCTAAAAACAAAATATATATGGACATGCAATTCATGACAGGAGGATTTTGGTGCACAAGATGAATCAGAAAGGACAAGAGGATGTATTTTTATCATTATTCATGTGTGTAGCTTCATTAATTTTCTGTATGCTTAATGCTTGCTGCTTTATGACACTCTTTGACCGATGAAATTGTTGAATATCCAAGATTCTATCCACTAGATGTTGGCAATATCTCTCTTTAACTACTTGATAGCTTGGCCATCCCATAGCTTGTACCCTTCTATTTCTAGTTTGTTTCCCATGTTTTATTTTGAACGATAATTGGGCATTTATGCTTTACAATGTGACAGCTTTACATTGTGATCTCACTATTGTAGGCAAATTCGATCTTTTATCAAATTGAAAACTTGATCCTATAGCACTATTTGTTTATACGATAAACATTCCCATAGCATTATTTTCTTCTATCTAAGAATTATTTTCTTGTACCAGGCTCAACCCTTAACACACAGTTCTAGGTCTATTTCAACTTGATCTATCACACCCTGTTCTAGTAACACACAACTATTGGCTCTTTTATCAAGATGACCCTTCACACATAGTTATAGGCCTGACCCTTTACACACAATTTGGGTCCTCAACCTAGCCCTTAGCAACAAGTTTTCATATGGGACCAGGGGTGTTACATTTGCAATTTACAAGATTATAATAATTAATGAATAAATCCAAAAGTTATAACATATGGTGTTATCAGACAAACTCACAATCATAATCTGATTCATACCAAGAGGTATCATAGCGGGGATTCTTGAATTGTCACTTTAATGAGTACCCTGTGTTCATGCAGCTATAAATTTCTCCAGAAAAATACAAATTCCATATGAAAGAGAATAGCATGTAGCAAAACACAATATTGTCAGTTCAAAACCAAATCATGCTTTCTCAAGGGTATATTAAGCTACCAACAATTTGCTAGGATCATAATTCATCAGTTTGTGATGTGTGGTCATAAAGGTTGGTTGTCAATAGATTTAACAAAAGAACTTTCAGTGACCAAAAAAACCTTCTGTAGCATTTATTATTTACAGCTACGAAAATACTACGTTGCATACCTGTTATATTTCCATTTGATAGAAAGGGACTTCCACTATCATCTGACCTATGAATTTCATCTGCAGTGCATCAACTAAAGCACCTCATGATTCTTCCTAGAGAATTCTAACGTATTCTTGTATCCCAATACCTCAAGCCACTGTTTCCAACAAATAAATCACTTAAGAGCAAAGTAGATCAAGAAACAAATTATTTAGAGTGTCACAATTATTGTTGTGTCAGAATTTCCAAATCAATGGGATTGGACACCCACACTGCACATAGTACACATATGCATCATCATCCTACAAATAAATTAAAAGCACAAACCCCTAGGAATCCACTTAAAAACAGGCAGGGCCATCAAGCAATCGTATTTCCAGAGTAAGGGAGGATGCTAACTTATTAACCTGGGAACTTGCACACCAAATCTTGCTACCATATTAGTAGAGCTGTAGACCCATTTTGTTTTTTAAGGACCATTTTTGGAATGTGGGAATATTTTTTTTTCTCTTTAACATGAACATTTGGGCAGACACCTCAAATAGAGAAATTTACATTTAATTTGCTGCATTTGTGGGCCATCAAGGTCGCTAAGAATTTCACCTAGTTTTCAATGCATTTTTCTTTTTATAGCATCCTGCCTGAGTCATCGTTACAACAAGAGCTTCAACCTGGTGCTAGAAAACAGTCCCATAGACCATATAAAGTTTAAATATTGACGTAAAACGGAGGAAGGGAAGCCCATGACGAAACCTCATAATTAATACTAGACAAATTTCCACTTTGGAAGCCCATGACAAAACCTCATACTCATGAGTTTGGTGAAAATAATTTCATTTTTTTCTTTGGTGAAGCAATCATGATTTTAAACTCCATGGATCCATTACAACCTTGATATAATAGACATACATACACAACACATGCTACTTGTACCTCTATATCACTATGGATCTCAAGGAAATAACAATTTCATTAATTATAAATGACACTTTAAAACCCATGAGAAATTCATAGATGCAAAAAAACCACCTGAAGCAAATATCTAGTACATGTCGAGCAAGCAAACCCACTGTGTTTCTATATTCAACTGTTTTTTGCATCCTAAGTTGCATAGCAGACAACTTAAAAAGAAGCTTCTAAAATTACACTTCAGCCACTCAAATTTTTTGAGGTGAATGTTTGCAGCATATGTACCTAAATACTATCAAGCTCAAACCAATAGATTGCTTTCAATGAGAAAATGTTAGGAATCAAATACTCCTTGTTCTATTAAGTTTGGTTGGTAGCTCCTTCAACAAAAAAGATCTCCTGTTTTAGTTGTATTCCAAAGCCATTTGACCTGCAGAATTTTTGTAGGAAAGTTTAAAGGTGAATGTTCTCGTGAATTTCATTGAGCCCGAGTAAATTTAGTATATTGGATACAGATAGTATTACTCTGTTAATCAAATATTCATGTACTATCTACTCTCTGAAGGTTGGCTGTCGTTATTTTAACCAATATGCTTAGATTTTTGGTTTGCAAAGGATATAGGAATCCATTGAAATTAACTTAACAAATTTAGGAATGTTACTATTAAGAATTTGTACTAAAATTCTTCCAGTGATATTGTTCTTGCTTGTTTTAGTTGAAAGCTCTTATATTAACTAGCGGTTTTCTCAAATAGTTAAGGTCTTGGTCCTAGAGATCTGTTAAATTATTTTAAAGCACTATGAACTTTGGACTGAAATATTTAATTTAATTTGACCAACAAGAAAACATGCTGAGATAAACATTCATTTTGAAATATAAGTCATCTATAAGCACTAAGAACCTGCTGCAATTTTCATACCAAAACGCATACTTACAATCAGCTAGCTACATACAGTTCATGAGCTAGTAATGAGAAAACATTAATCACATTTCTTATTTCAATTCCTTGTGACATTACACAACAAAGAAATTAAAATTACAATTCACCTTTTAGTTCATTGTCTCCATTAAAATTCTATACATATAGGGAGTAATCTTGCATTTCACTTTCTACCATGTGTGTTCCATTACTAAACAATAAACATGTATATGAAGAATGCTGGAGAAAATGGCCATCTTGGATAAGAATGTTTAAACAAGAATCCATACCCATGAAATCCAAAAAACAAATAGTAGGTGACCTTGACTCCTTGATATCTTAGAATTTCTTCAATAAGCTCACCTTTTCCAAAACCCACATACCTTCCACAGATCTTGTGATATCGGATAAAAAGGAAAGTGGGAATTTCTATTACATTCATCTATTTCAGAAACTTCTTGCATTCTTCATTCTCATCTCCATTCATCCTTGAAAATACCACGGTGTCAGTCATTTAACTGGCTAGCTTGACCACAGTTGGGTAGACCTTAACACAAGGCCTGCAATGCTTCATCTCAACATCAAGAACAACCAACTTGTGGTCGTCTGAATGTTTCTTGAGGAATGAGTCAACATCTTGCATATTATGGAGCCGATGAATAGGAGCATCATTGTCACCATAGTAGAGGACATCACCCTCCAACTGGTATGGACTAATGCTTTCTTCTTCATGAATTTTCACCATGCTCTTGTAAAAGCTAAAATTGGGGGATAAACGTTATGTTTTCTCTTGCAAAGAGCTCATTCATCTGCTTAGACTCATCTCCAATTACTAGAATGAATCTCACATCTGGGCAAGTCTTGCTGAGGTCAACCATGAATGGGTATATTCTTTTGCTGTGATAGCTGTGACTTGCTGCATATTCCACCACTACAAGATTTTTCTCTGCAAGCCTCAGGGCTTCATCAAATTCATGTATTGTATGAACCTTATGCACCCTTTCATCTTCTATTTTTATTTCATTCCCTATCAATTGGGAACTGTTCAAAGCAGCTCAGGAAACTAATCGAAGTCCCATTGGGTTTTCATTCTTGGATTGAAAAACAACCCTTGATATCAAAGAGAGCCTGAAATGAGCTCGCTTTGTGTGCATTAACGTGGTTACATGATGGATAGATAAGGGAAAATGGGACTGAACTGCATCAATTTTATGTAGATTGATGAGCACAATAGCCCCTGTGCTCAATAGACAACAACACCGAGATGCCATTTGATTGATTTTAACTGACAAATCCTTCTTGGGTGCCTATTTGAATTTAAAACCGTGAATACCTTAACACAGTTACTAAACAATTCCTAAGAAAAAACTAAATTGAACACTCATACCAAGTTCTTTGACTGGAGGTGTTGAATTAGCTTTTTGAGCAGCCCTGTACTAATGCAAAGAAAACCAACCAGTGCTTGCCAAACAATTTATGCTTGTGTATATAAAGGCAAGCTATGATGAATTATGAAGCTAGTATTCTCCTAGTTGAAAATGAGATGGCATGTGCTGCTGATGTCTCCCTACTACTGCACAACACAAATGCAGCTTCCATGGCCTCCTCTGATGCAATGGAAACGAAACCCTATGAAAATATATAAACATTCACACAAAGCCTTGGATGACAATTGGGTATTAAAACAGGGAATAAGAAGTATATAATTTGATGTGGCAAGTGCAAATAACAGCAACAACATACATCGCATACATCAAATAAGGGCAAAAAAATGGGGATGAAAAATATACCGACGCACCTTAGCGAGCCATGCCGGAAATCCATTTACCTTGGCGAGCAATGCCGGAAATCCCTTGAGGGGATGGTCCTCCTCTAGATTTCATCGTCTATTGATGGCCTATGAGGAGCCGCCCCCTGTCCAAAAGTTAAATGCGGTGTAGTTGTCCATAATTCCTGGCTATTTAACCTCAGTCTGCCATTCTGTCCACCACTGCATTACATGATAGCTTCCTCTGGGCAAGAAAACCCCTGCGGAAATCTAGGCAATAGGATTTCACCGTACTGCATTACATGGTAGATTCCTCCGGGAAAGAAAACCCCTGTGTAAATATGGGAAATAGGATTCCTCCGTGCAATATTAATAGTGCAATATTACAATCTGTATATAGGAAGAGGGCCTCTCTGCAAAATGTAACAGTTAAAACTACATGACCTAAGACAATAATTTTACATTTAAAAAAATGTGATCATGAGGTAAGGGGTGTGGTGTTCAAACCTTGTGAACTCTCATGGAGTTAAGTTGTTTGTCCTCAACATGATCGGTGGGAGAATCCATATCTTTGTTTTACTACATCATGACTTTGGAATCTACCATGCGCACAACAACCTCGTTGGACTCTTCCACTGCCATTTTCACTTACTAGATTCAACTGAAAGTCTCCTCGTTTTACCTTCGTCTCCAAGTATTTGTTCGTTCCCTCTTCCTGTGAGTATCGGTCCTGTTATGGGCCTCTCTTATCTGAAAATAAGAAAGAGAGTAAAGTTTTCATGTGGAATAAATTTATCAAACAAGCATAATGGTTTGTAAATTACCAATAACGGTTTACAACAAAATAAGGGTAGGGTTAGCAAGAGAATGGCCAATTTTGTATGTAAGAAATAAGAAGTATGTGTGATGTCAAAGTTTAATGATATATTGAATATACTTGGTAAGGTTTTGGATTTTTTATAAATAAAAAATTTCTATTATTACTAATAGAGAAATTCACAATCACCATATATATGATTTTTAAGTATTAAAGTTTAAGTTTAAATATTCAATTGTAATTATTAATCTTATTTTAATTATAAAATTTATAGATTTTGTTTGATCAAGATATTATTGTATCTAGAGTAGCTCAACGCTTTATAGTTTAGTATGGCGGAGATGTTGTAATGTAATGTTTTCAAAAATAAAAAATAAAATTAATTAAAAGAATTAATGTAGGCTCATAACTTGTTAAAAATGATAAAAAATAAAATAAAAATCACCTAGGCTCAATCTTAAACTGATATCTATTAAAACAATTCATGGTTAACGTAAAACCAACACATTCTAAACTTCAAAATCAAACTGATATTGAATCACAGACGCCAAGCCCTCGGACTTCCAAATGTTATGGATTTCTTCTTTTGGTTTTTTTATTATTAAATCCCTACATTAGAAAGCAACTTGAACCTAACCGATTAATTTCCAAATTGTAGCTACAACAAATATTTTCCAGAAGTTATTTTGTGCTTCTTTGAATACTTTGGTTATCAAAATATCAGAAAAGAAAAGCAACAGCTGGAAGATTAAATGTTGGAAAGGTCGTTGAAAAGGACACGTGCCCTGGATACTTGTCATGCCCTAGACACGTAACGATCCAAAAGTTGTAGCATTAGGCATTTTACTTCACTCCGATTGAAGGGCTCTTTTGGAGATCATGTTTCATGTACTCCATAATGATAACAGCTTTATATACTACCTGCCACCTATATGATTGCTTCCTCTATTCCCACACACCATAGAAGGATGAAAAAGTGAGCACAACAATTTAATATCCTTTAAGCTAGCGATTTTTATTATCCTTGGCTTAAAAGGCTACGCTATAGGTCATCTCATCTATCTTGTCTAGTGTTTCATACTTGTCAATGCTTTTGTAATTGGATGATAATATATTAAGACATGGATGATTCATGAACCGCTATAACTGTTGTGGGGAAATTTAATTTTAAACAAAAAATAGAATAAACTCCTATGTGTGATGACACGAGGAGAATCAATCAATCAATATTGGATTTACATAATAAGTTTCTATAGCAATAAACCTACCTTAGTAGATATATCACTGAAGTATTTGATTGAAATGTCTTGTCGCAATCACCAAGGAAAAAGTTTCAATACTAAAATGACAATAGTTGAGAGTCAAAGGAAATAAAGCATTCAAAGGGGTCCATGTTGAAGAAAACAACGACAAGAATTGTTAAACAGTGTGAAGAGAAGCCAAGGTTGGTTGTGGAGGAGGGAATCAAGCTTGAGGAATTCTACGCTACTAAAGACAAGCCTTAGTTGGGAAATTCCATGGGATAATTATTTATGAAATTATACAAAGACATTGGATAGAATAAAATTGTTTATGCCCAATAATACATCCACTAATACAATACAGTACATCCACCATAATAATGTAGTGCTTTACGCCCAACAATACATCCACCCAACCTTTTTAATGGAGTGCTTTGAGACTTAGACTATTTATTATACACCAACACACACTTAATATGTATGATTTACGTTCATTAAATTTGCAGTGACATTATGTTGGAGAATACTAAGATGAGGAACATTTTATGCCTTATTGTTTTGGAAAATATCACATTCTTTTGTAAATTACTCAATACCAAATGCCATTATCAACCAACAAAAGTTGAGGAGACATTCCTATGAGTTTTGTGCAAACCCACATGACTCACCAAGGGACATGTATATAATGAGATGAGTTCCAAACAAAAAATGGTGGCATGTTAAAGGTTATGGAACCATTATTGGTATTCCATGGCTAGTGCTAATGATAGTAGGTTCCTGGTTCGAATCATCCTGGGTGATGTGCACTAATATATGCTAATGGGTTTATTAGGGATTCCATCAAGGAATGTTGGGAAGCATCACAGATTTCCTTGCAAAGTTACCATTGGAAAAAACCACAAGGCTGCATTACAGACAATACCTGGGAAATGCCAATTTTCTTTATACCAAACTAAATTAACCACCAAAAAATTGGATGTAGATGTTGAATATCTAAAGTTCTACTTAAAATTTGTTAACATTCATCCAAGGAAACAAAAAAAAATACTAAGCATATATATTGTTGTCATCTCGATAAAAAAGGATATTTAAAATGTAGTTGATGGGACCAAGGGACTAAGAAATATAATTATAAAATTACATTTATATCCCAAAGTTGTCCAGAAAAAATTCAAATGGTACTGCTAAATACATGATATGTTATATCCCAGAAGTGGTTGAGACATATGCAAGCTAAATACCAAAATAAGGAAAAAAATGCATCTAAGAAAGAGTTTCAGTTGCAAAAGCATAGTATATCTACTTGGTATTGGAGTCTTCTTGCATCAAAGTCATCAACAAATAACGATTGTTCATGGAAATATTTATATAAGCATCAACATGATATGGTTTATAAAGGTTAGTTTAAACTCTAGACTAAACAACAATCATAATAGCATGTATAAAAAGCATTATCAAAAACTTTCAATAGGAATGTTGCTTGCAACAATTTTACTTCACACCCCTTAGAAATACTTATGCACCATTCACTAACATGAATGAACACATTTTTAATGATAAGGTTTGAAGTTATCTACATCCATTTTCAAGGTAGAAAAGTGTTGTGTCAGTCAAGAGAGAAAGGTTGTCCAGGATGAGAGCATTCAGTGCACAACACAGAATACCTATTGTTTCTAGGGCACCATAAGTCAACTTTCTACATTGAAATTATCTAGTGATCAACAAACACCCTCAATAACATAGGTATCAAACTAATTTAAGCACGATATGTGCTCTGAAATATATTCCACTATCCAAGTTATTTGAACTTAAGTAATTTAAAACACTAAAGAAATTGAACCACTTAACCACAACCAAATAGAGAAATATCTTTCAAGTCACAGCCTAGATAAGTGAGCAGTTCACTAACAAACTCATCGGTGACACCTGTAATCCCTATAACTGATAACACTTCCAATTTTTGCATTTTTTTAATGCAGGAAAAATCTTGAAGGCTTCTAGCTGCTGGCATGACTCCATACACAATTCCTTAATTATTGGTGCCAATTTGTTGCCATTAGGATTCATGTCATGTAATTTTTAAGGTTATTTATATGTTTTTACATGCATTTCAATGATAGTAGGCTCGTTTAGATGTCACTACAAACATTTAGGTGCCATTAGAATCAATTAGGATGCAAAAGTGCCACCACATGCATAATCATCATTGACATCTACATCGTCATCATAATCATACAATAAATCAACATCATTGTCGTCGTCGTAGTCATCATCAATATAGTTGTGATAATTATGAGCAAGGAGCCCTACTACCTCACAAGAATGGATGATATAGTCTTATACTTATCAAATCATATCCATACGCTCCATCATAATTATCGTAATGAATCATTGTCATGTTGTTAGGGCCAATCATATGCCATTAGGGTCTATCAAATGTTGTTAGGGACACTCAAATGTCATTAGAGAAATTTAAGTGACAAATGAAGATAATGTACCCCTTGTTAGGATTAATCAAGATCCAAAAGTGCCATGATTATGATAATTTAGGTGCCACTTTGATAAATCAATACTATCACATGAATCATGATCATTGACATTGAAATTAATATATCTAGCGTTATGTCAGATGTTTTTCGAACACAATTCCTAGCTCTAAACCTAGTGCAATTCCTAGCGCGGTTCCTTTCAAAATTTCTGGCATTATTCTAGGCGCTATACCTAGCGCTATGCTGGATATTTTCTAGGTGCAATTATTGGCTCTATAATTCACTCTATGTTGGATGTTTTTCCTGCTAAAATTCATAGCACATTTCCTGTCGCTAACCCTAGATTAATATATGGTGATATGCTATTCAAGACATTTTTTTGGAGGCTATTTTGGACGTTATATGGGATGTTTTTTTGGATGCTAATTGGGACGTTAATTGGGATTAAAATTGGGATCATAATTGTGATGCTAATTGGGACGTTAATTGGGATGCTAATTAGCATCCATATTAGTGCCAACTTTTAAAACATGACACTAATTGGGATGCTAATTGGAACGCTACTTGGGACGCTAATTGGGATGCTAATTAGGATGCAAATTAGCATCTAAAATAGCACCATCTTTCAAAAAGGGATGCCAATAATTCCATTAAAAGTGTCATCCCATGGAAAAGCATCCAATTTTTCCAAAAATTATGAAAAATACACTAAAAGTGATAGTGGATGCTAAAAAGGAAGCTAGATGCTAATCACAGGGTTTTGTTGTAGTGCTACATGGTTGCTTTTCTACTTGGAATGGCTGCTTCTGCTGATTTCTGAAGTTATAAGGTTTGAAATGTTTCTTATTTTGGTGGGACTTCTCATTCTTCTTATCCTTCCAAGTCTTTTGATAGTCAGTATCGCCACTTCTTTTCTCATAGAAATACCTAGCTTTCCTTATTGTTTCTTCAGAGTTCTAGGATCATAAAATTCATTTCTATATTTCTAAGCCTAAGGCAATCCACTGAGGAAATGATGGATTTTCACCTTCTCATCCTTGATATACTTGACATATCTCAATATTTCTAGGAACCTATTCACATACTCTTCCATGGTCTACTGCCCCAATCTCAGCTCATGGAATTATATAATCTTGTCATTGTAATACCTGTAAGAGAGATATTTATGCTTCAAGTACTTCTGGAACTGTTTCCATCCAATTTTCCTTTCATTAATCTTCTTCTCTTGCTTGCAGTGCTCCCACCATATGGATGCCCTGCCAGTCAAATTGAAGAAGGCTACTCTATCCTTCATATTTCCTGAATAGTCATGGACTTGGAAATACTTCCTCATCCCAAGAAGCCAAGCCTCATCTTCTTGGTCGTTCTTTGTCTCACCATTGAAGGTAGGCGGCCTTGCCTTCTTAAACTCATATCGTGAGTTATTCCTATAACGTCTCCTTCACTTTTCCTCATGAGACGAAGAGCTAGAATCCTCACTGGATCCTTTAGACTCAGATGACTCACTAGGAGACCTCTTCCTTCTTCTAGTACTACAGTTACTACCTTCTGGATTTGCTAGACGTCATCCTGATCTCATCTGTCGCTGGATGTCTGTCAAACTTTGCAACATGGTAGCATTCAGCTGATGCTGCTCTTCCTGAGCTTTAATCAGAATTGTCATGGTGGCTACAATGTCCGGTGGTGTCTCCTAAAATCTCCTTCCATTATATTCTATATCATCATTTCCAAATTGGACATTTTCCCCCATAGAGTCTTACGCATGCTCGTAGGAATCCCGTGCTTCATATTTGTCATAGCTTATCATGGATGAGCCAACAACCCACCTTTTCCAAAATGTACTATGACTCTACCAACATAGAAAAGAACACTTATCTTGAACAGAGCTTGTCCCACAACCAACTATGTCACTCAAATGTTCCACCAAAGCATAGGCCAGTGCACTCATTAATCTCTCAGCGACACAACCACCCCTGAGATGGGCATCATTTCCTCAAGGAATAAGGGAACACTAGCAGGCTCATACATAACTAAGGTGCAATAACACTCAGCCAAGCCAACATAATTGGGTTTATCAGGATGTAGGGTAAAACATTCCAACAGATGGGTTTCACAGGCCACTCATCCAAGCCACCTCATAGTTGGGTATCACAAACTGAAAAAAGTCAATCCAACATTCACCTTTAAGTAGCAGTTAAGCCAACATATGGGTTTATCAGACTGTACAGAGTCAAGGCATCTCACTATTGGGTTTATCAGGCTTCCTAGACAAGCCATCATTCACAGTTGGGTTTATCAAAATATCTAGCCAAAGGTTACTCACCAGGTCAAACACAACAAGACACAACCAATCCAACAGATGGGTTTATCAGGCTACCAGCCAAGCTATCTTTCATGTTGGGTTTATCAGGATTCCAAGGCAATGGGTAGGAAGATATGTTAAGATATTGAGATCATCTACAGAGCTAAGAACACCTTCGAAAGACTTATATGGCATGGTTTCCTCACTTTATACACACCCAACACAGGGAAGTGTCCCTTTCTCTACTCCACAATCCCTCAGGCTACCCCTTCCCTTCCAGTTCTCTTCAATATGTGCATAGTAGATTTAGCGGCCACTCTTATCTTATTGTGAGGTTCCACACTAGGTTTATCAAGCACATTCTATGTCTTTCCCATTCCTAAATCTTGTACATAGCTAAGACTCGAACCAGGGTGCACAAACCAACAACCATAGGGAGACTCCACAACACTGGATTTACTCTGGAACACAAGTAACAGGGTCTCATACACTCTGTAGTCTAGGACAACACTACAACATAGAAATCACAGTGTTTCCAAGGGAAAAACACTCACAGAACATGAAGGATATACACAAGTAGAGCTTCACTGCTATCACAATGTCACTAAACACTCGCAAAACAAGAAGGATATACACAGGTGGAGCTTCTCTGTTACCACAATATCACTCTGGGGAAACGAAGATGGTGGTGAATGATCACCCTGAATTTGAATGTTTCACAGCTCTCAAAGTGTGAGAGTAAATCCAAAACGTGAACGTGCAGGTCAAAACTGGCATAGGGTTCTGGTGTTTTCTTGACCATGCAAGAAAAACATGACTTTCCAAAACAGGGTGCTCTACCCAATTCAAAATTGCCCGTAATCTTCCCCTTCCAATCAATAACTACCTCAACTACCTTTTGGCAGAATAAATGGTTGGGAAGAGAAGACAAGAAAGAGGGTAGTTGATAGTTTTGATGGGTTCTCCCCATGACACATGGATTTTCCCCAAATTGGATGAAGGTTCACATCCCACCCATCCTTAGGAAAATCATGCCCCCATCTCATTGACATAGATTACATGTGGGTTTTCATTAATTTCATATTTACATGATGTTTACAATGTGCTTGACTTAGCACAGAAACCATAGTCATCGACCATGATCGCCTATATACCAAACATTAATCAATTGCAGGGCCTTGGCCTTGAGCTCCTTGTTATGATTCGATATAATATTTACATCATATACATTAATGTAATGGGGTCAAAACTGGGGTGTTACAATTTGCAACCATATACCATCATATATAAACAAGACCCACGTGGTGGCAAAGTCCTCGACATTGCCACCACCTTTACGGTCAGCTATGAGGAGGAGCTTTATGCAATGGAAACAATTGTTGAAGGCGTTGTTTTTTGTACTTGATGAAGAATTCTTGATGTACATTTAAATCTAGTAATGAAATATAAGATGCATTTTGCAACAAAGGAATGTGAACTTAAACCAACAATTGTCCTTCTAAACATAAAAAATTATGCCAATTAAAATTACTCTCAACTGTCATATTCCCTATGGTGCAAATGATCCACATTCTATTCCAACCTACATTTCTATTAATGACAATGTACACATATCACTTATAGTACGAAAAATACAATGGAGTAAATACACTTTGTTGGCATTAGGGGAGTTAACTAGAGGTAGAACTACATTCTATATAGAATCAATATCCATCTTTTATAAAGTGGGAAGTATTTTCATGGCTCATATTTGATTTTAAGAATGAATGGTGCAAATTTTCCTTGGTTCCCCATATGATCTGTTATATAAATTGTTACATGTTCCTTTCCATTATGAACAACAATTGTATGACCACTCATTGGGGGTATAATGGCATGCAACCGTAACTGGCGCTCATATAGAGGGAAACACATAAGTTGAAACTACATATCCAATTGCATTTGACCATGTGAAAGAAACACATTCGACACCCATAGTATCATTGTGGTCTCTGGTACATGTTCAAAGCATGAAACTCCAAGAAATGCCAACACCTTTACTTTGCATTGAATCTAAAACACCACAAAAGGCATGTAGACTTATGCGGCATCCATATCTCCATGTGACATTAACATGACAAGTATACCTAATAAGCATGAAAAGTATTAGCTTTTCCAAACAAAAAACAAATGTAGGAATAACATTTGAAATAAAAAACAAAAGGAGGAATTGTCAAGACAATGCATGGGATGCCAAGAATTGTATAGTGATGAGATGTAAGCACAACATCCTCCACATTCCTCACTTTTACCATGCTTCTATGTAACGATGATAATTACTACGTTGATAGTGATAGATAGCCCAACATTTTAGCAAAACTCTTAAGAAAATTATAACCTATTTTGTCATCTTAAACATCAACAATTGCAATATTAGCTAATTTGTTCCTTTAGATTACGTTTTAGCAACAAAACAATTGTTCCATTCATATGGACCATTGTATCACAAATGTTCAAGTACTTGTATGGAATCATGGCCTCTCATAATTACTTCAAGAACCGTGCTACTCTCCTTACCTATGTTAACATTCGACGCATGTCTGAGATTTGAAAATTTTGATATTCAAGGTCACGCAATGGTCATTATCTAATAAACTTAGGATACATGATCAAATCGTAGAAGGGAGTACGGGTTACCTCACAACGTCATACTCACACTAGGTTGGTAGCGGGAAACGAATACCCTTACACACAACACCATACTCGACGGAACAATAAGACATTACCAGTAATTTTGGGAAACTATCTATATGCAAGGAGACACTTGAGCTAGGGTAATGAAGTGGCATCATCACCAATGCAGCACACACATGATCAGCTTACCCTAGTTGATAGCATAGAGAAAGAGAGAATGTTTTTCTCCTTTCTTGTTGAATGCATAGCGAAAAGAGAGTGGACAAGAGAGGTGTGAGGGGTTTGAGAGACAAAATAAGAGCTCCCTATGTCTAGTTGTGAGGAGGATGTCACACAGAATCTAAAATATTGGTGATGATGACAACCCACGAAGGTGGCATATAAGCAACCCTTGGATTACTCAGACCCTTAATAAGCATCCATGAACTTTTTCGTAGACCGACTTCCAACCTGGTGCATTGTACAAAAAATAAAGCGTCACTTCAATATTTCACAAAGTTTTTGACATTTGCTTAGAACCCAATTTTGATTTTTTTCTTTGATGATAATGTGTAATTGCAATGCTATAAGGCACATTGCATTTAAATAAGTTGACAATGGTTTATCGCTCATGATAGGAAATTCAAAATGAGGTAGACTTAATCCTCTCACAACCAATAACAATTTAAATAATAAAAAATTATGTAAAATTCCAATTCAAGGGCATCTATCATTCTAAAACTCAAACGAAATACCTTTAGGCTACTCAAAGGTAGATGCATTGAACATTTGGTCGATAAATAAATTATTATTTAATATAATGTAATATAATAATGATTTAAATGTTACACTAGAATTATGCATTACTTAGATTTTTAATTATATAAATGTTTATAAAAAAACTTAATCAAATCATGTCATTAAAAGAACAAACTTGGAACACCATTTGGAAACTATAAATTATAAAAATAATCATGGTTTCGTAATGTTTCATGTACACCAGCGTAGATCCAAATCCTAGGCTTTATCAAGCATCGAGAGGGATCAAATTTCTGAAGGTGCAAACATCATTGACTGCAATACCTGGGAAGAGGTAACGAAGCAACGGTGAATGGTTATTTTTTAAATGTCTAGAGCGGCTCCCTTCCCTAACAAGTGTTACTTGACCTATGGGTTGCTGAGATATTACTTCTATTTTCTTTGCGTGAGTGTTGTATATTTTTTTTCTTAACTATTAGTGTTTATATAGTAGGTGTTTCAAAATACAAGTCCATTTGTTTTTATTTTAATGGGCCATAAAAATTATTTACTTTAATTAATGGCTGGCATAAAAAATCTCAATGTAAAGACATTGAATTTGATCATCAAAACCACAAAACATGCCAAAATTTAATCTATAAAGATGTACATGAAAAGTAAACTACTTATCTACCAAAGTTTTCTAATAACATTATTTTCCAAACTGTTGATTATTTGTAGACTCGAGCTCTTTCACTGTGATGCTGTTTTAGGTTATAAATAATCAATAGTTTTATGTTGCATAGGAATTTTGTTTCCAAGTTTATTCCCGGATGTCCCATGCTCTCAATGATACATCCCCTGTTTAGTGTTCTGATCAAAGCTTTACCATATTATCACCATTAGTAACTTTACATTTTTCTTTATGTTAGTTTTTCATATCATCCAATGTTTGTGAGCAGTAGATTAGGGCTAATAGAGTTAATGACCTAAAAAAAATTTCCAATCTATGACTAGTCGATGGTTTCTTTATGATATCTACGGTTTCGAGGCCTGATTATTCCAGCATAAGGGCATTATAGATTTGAAGAGCTTGTAAAATATGCCACCCGAGACACCCGAGAAAAGAAACAAAAGTGTGGATCCTTCTCTATACATAACTGTCCCGCCCCCATTCAAGTGTCCTATGTCATTGGAACTAATAGCGGACGTAGTAAGACTATGCACAGGAATGACCTACGATCGAGCTTCCATTGAGAAACGGTTCGACAAAGGAAATAGTATATGTCCAATGAATCTTGAATTTATTCACAGCAAAGAGCTCATCCCAAATCACACTCTTCTCAGGCTAATACAGGAATGGTGTGTTTCCAACAGCTCTAATGGCGTCCTCGGAATATCGACACCTAAGCCTGTTACAGAGCGGAGTAAAGTGCACCAAATGATTCACATATTCAGGATGCAATGGTAGGTAAATTGTAATATTTGAAGAACTTGATAAATCTAGCGAAGGCCAGCGAAAGGAGCAGACATTGCCTCAAATGCGAGGGAGTTTTTCCTATTCTAATCCATATTCTGGATTCAGGGGCCACAACAAATTCTGTAGTGGATGTAGATCATGAGGCCGTGGAAGAAGCAATTGGGAAAATTTCAATGTTCTCTATGGATGATATATCTAATGAAACTGATTTAATCAGGCCTTCTATGTTGGCCACACTGGAATGGGTGTTTACAAATTGCACTATCGAGGCCAGAATCGACGCAACATCCATTCTTTAAAAATTGGCAAACGATAGAAAATTTGCCAAAGAAATTGGATCAAGAGAAGGAATCACAGATGGATTGCTGAAGCTATTTCAAGAGGATCCATTTCCTCCAGCCATTAATGCCATAAAGACAAGATTTCTGAAGTAGGTGTCACTCCTCATTTGATTGAACTTCTTCCTAGTCTAGACACAGAGATGATAGAGCAATCGTTGGCGATTTTAGAGTCACTCTCCACCATTTCAGAAGGCCCATCTGCCATAGTTGGCCATGCCCTAGCCATACCCATCATTGTTAAATGTTTGCTGGCAGGGATGATTTTAAGAACCCCCCCTAGAATTATATGTATAAAAATTGGGCGAATCACTCCAATATATAGGAAAATTTGAAGGCGATTTTATCAATAATATAATATGTATATATAAAAAAAATTGTGAATCTTTTATTTTATTATATAATGTTGTAAAATTTTGGCAAATCTTTCATTTTATTATATAATATTGTAAAATATTGGCAAATCTTTCATTTTATTATATAATGTTGTAAAAACTTGGCGACTATTTAACTTCATTATAAAAAAATGTAAAAATTGGTGAATCTTTCATTGATTTATATAATATTGTCAAAATAAAAGAATAACAACATTAGTCAAATAACATGAATCACATCATCAACAACAGAACATGTAGACTCACAAGTCACAACAAGAAGGTGTCAGTGAAACACAAATGTACTGAATAGATTTAGGGCAAGTGGGGACTCCACTTGTTATCTTGTCCCTTAATGGTCCAATGGACATGTGGGGACCTGAATCTTGACAAACTGATAAACTCATAGAATCATACATTATGCTCGATCTTGGCCTCCACTAGCCAATGATGGTCATGGAGGCTAATACAATTATGAATTGTAATTATGCCAATTGATTATTGCATTAGATGAATGTTGGTCTTGTGCCAATACGTATCCTACGATCAAGGCATAGGAACCTAGTGCATAAATCGTTTTTCTCTTCACTTAGATATGTAGAGCTCATTTATTTTTTTGAATAATGATAAGTATTTACAAAGAAAATATACAGTCAGCGTAAAATAATTGAAAATTTTAAGAAAATTAATTCATGCAACTAAAAGTGAATAAAAGAATCTTTTCTCAAATCCTAAAACCAACCTTGATTCAAGCTATAGCAAAGGGTTAAATCAAGCATCAAATGAGAACTAGAATCATTCAAAGGAATTAACACAATATTTAACCAAAATACACACAAACTTCAAAAATCGACAAAATGCTTCAAACAAAAGCAATAAACAAACCATAAAAATTTGTCAATATATTTGTGCTAAACACCAACATGGTTTCATGTACTTGAATGAGCCCATTCTTTCTTAGCGAAAGTGTTGTCAAATTAGTTATTTATCATTTAATGTTAGGAAACTATCTATGTGAAGAGATAGCTCCTTGGCCTAGCTTTCTCAAATTCCAGCGTCATTTCCTATTAGATATAAGAAAGAGACAATGTAAGAGATACATATCAAACCATCAATCTTAAAATAAGCTGCATGAAGGTAATGTAGCTCAAATCATCAATGTTACAACAAAAAGTATAATGTAGAATCTATTTTTACCTAAAACATAACCTCAAATTCATATATGGAGTTGGGGTTAGGTTTGAGTTCTGCTTTTAGCTTTTTATAGGAGCTACTTTTAGGATCCCACTTTGTATTGTTAGCTTTCAGCTTTTTATAGGAGCTACGTTTGGGATCCCACTTTGTATTGTTAGCTTTTAGCTTTTAGATATAATTATAAAAGTCCCAACTCAACATAACAAGTAGGTAATCTCCAGTTTCTATCTAGATCCATCATAATAGATGAATACCTTATAAATTGAAGCAGGTATGACCTTGACAGTCATTGAAATACATAGTCTAAGAAAAATCACAAGATACTAGACTATCGATGAATTGGGGTTCGGATTCTGTTTCGCATTCTTTAGTACTCCATAATAATTGAACTGATAGACCAAAAATGAGGATCAGAGAGGATAGGGACTCTGAGAACAACACATGAGAGACAAATTCAGCCTGTCCATCCAACAAATGGCCAGGGAGTCTTAATCCCATCAAAAATCAACCCCCCTACCACCACTTGAACACACATCAGTTTGGGACTGCTTCAAATTTGATCTATCACTATTATGAAGCTACTAATTCATTATTACAGACCTATATCAACATGTCAAAACAACCAGCAGTGATAGCCTACTCCAAACATGCCTAAAAAAATTGCATCCTTTTCTAATAGGATGAACAGACCTTAGGAAATTTACGGTTCAAACTTAGAGGTCTCACAATGATCACAACTTAATGTAAACATCCTTTAAACAGTCACAGATGAGTTTAACAATTTAACAAGTGTTCATGGTTCAGATCTAGAATCCCACAAGGTTCACAAGACATATATAGAAGCCCAAAAAGTCACGGCCCTATCTACAATAGCCCACAAGGTCAAGCAAGGTCACAAATGTCGTGACCCAAGATAGAATCATCAATACAGTCACATATCAGCCTAGGAAGGCTTAGTAAGGTTTAGTAAGGTTTAGCAGCCCGATCAAGACTATGACCCAGCTAAAAAAAAAGCAAAGCAACAGCCTCAACAATATACAGGAATTAAACAATAGAGAATCGGTACCATCAATGAAGTACAAACAACCTCACAAGATCTTTGGTTGATAATGACAGTCTTCTGGAAGAATATTTTTCACTGGAGGCTAATACAATTATGCATTGTAATTATGCCAATTGGTTATTGCATTAGATGAATGTTGGTCTCGTGCCAATAGGTATCCTACAATCAATTCATAAGAACCTAGTGCATGGACCATTTTTCTCTTCGCTTAGCTTTGTAGAGCTCATTTATTTTTTTGAATAATGACAAGTATTTACAAAGAAAATATGCAATCAACATAAAAGAATCGAGATTCGAAAAAGTGAAGGCAATTAATTCATGCAACTAAAATGCAATAAAAATATCTTTTCTCAAACCCTGAATCAATGGAAACCGATTAAAACCAATCTTGATTCAAGCTACAACAAATGGCTAAATCAAGCATCAAATGAGAACTATAAGCATTCAAGGGACTAACACAATATTTAACCAAAATACACACAAACTTCAAAAAGCAACAAAATGATTCAAACAAAAGCAATAAACAAACCATAAAAATTTGTCAAGATATTCCTGTTAAACACCAACATGGTTTCATGTACTTGAATGAGATCATTCTTGCTTAGCGAAAGTGTTGTCAAATTAGTTATTTATCCTTTAATGTTAGGACACATATCTATGTGAAGAGATAGCTCGTAGGCCTAACTTTCTCAAATTCCACCATCACTTCCTGTCACATACAAGAAAGAGACAATGTAAGAGGTTAATATCAAAACATCAATATTAAAATAAGCTGCATGAAGGTAATGTAGCTCAAATCATCAATGTTACAACAAAAAAGTACAATGTAGAATCTATTTTTACCTAAAACATGACCTCAAATTCACATATAGTGATCACCAACAAGGGTACATGGAACATCTGGACAAAAATAAGACTCAAGAGTCCTTAATGTGTATTAGATCATATACAATCTTAGGTGAAATCCAATTTCCAAGTCACATTTTGGCCTTGGTCCTCATTTTCGACATTTTCAACATTTTGGCTCTGGTCCCCATTTTCCACATCAAGTTCATTAGATATATTTGTTATATTGTTTTCTCCCCTTCTTTCACAATCGGATCACCAAAGAGCTAATGCTCTTTCATATGGAAAATTGTCAACCTCATACTTTGTTACATATAATCTTAAGCATGTATCCACATTTTTATCAAGCTTGTTCCTCAACTTTGACTTCAATAATGTCAGTGCACTAAACATTCTCTCATCCTCCACTGATCCCAAAATCATGGTTTGACATAAATCTACTAATTTGAAATATTCTAACATTTTTTCCCGTAGCACTTCGCTACCACTGAGCTTAGTCCATAATCTTGTAATTGCACCATATTCTTTACTATCCGACGGAGAAAATTGGTCCCACATTGTTGTACCAAAGCATTGAGATTGATCTGCCATTTTTTCTTTATCTAAAATACCTTGAATATGTTCTCCTTGTATCTCGGCCTCTCGATAAAAATGGCTCTGCAAAATATTGATTTTCTTTATAAATTCAGCTTCTAAATTTTTTTCATTTTGACTATGGTCCCAATATTGAGGGTATACGATAGACATGGCCTCCAACAATTCATCTCAAGGAAACTGTTCTCTTACCTCTGATGATAGTGATTTTGCAATTTCTTTCAAGTTGTCTCTCACTGAAATTACAACATCGTGAAATCGTTCTCTTGAGACGGAGCACTGTTTGGTGGATCTTCCTATCTTTTCATTATAACGAAAGGGAACCATATGCCCACGAACTGCCATACATAGCATCCCTTTTTCAACAAACTTCCAAAAAAATTCATCATTTTCTATATTGATAATCTTCCTCCAATTTGTAAATGCTAAATCTGTAAAAGAATCTTCCATAATATACAAATTATCCAATGCAAGACATGTTAATTTTCTTGCTCTTATGTATTCAGCAATATACATCGTGCGACTCTAAGCCATCTTCACGAGGTTATTCATTTCATGAAGCATAGGAAGAATTCTAGCCAATGTTAATAATGTCTCTATATCAGTTAGTAGAAATAGAAGAGTTTGAGCTTTTTCTACACTTGAAAGATGTTCATACATCACCCCTACCAAGGATGCATATTCATTGAATAGTCTTTTAGCTGGTCCCTTCAATGATATCCATCTTGTATCAACATCTTTTAATAGTATTTTTCCATTCGTAACACCATCAGAAAAAAATTTAAACTCTAAAAATCGTTTGGGACTCCGACAAAAGTATGCATGAACCTCACGTACAATATATTCTACCTTTGAAACCAATGAAAAGTTGCTCACTATTTTAAATGCAAGATTCATCCTATGAGCCATACAATGAATACTGAGCATATACGGTGAGGCCGAGAGTTGCATTCTAGCACAAAGGCCATTCCTTTGTCCTTGCATTACTGATGTTCCATCTGCTCCAACGCATACTAACTTTTTTGCAATCATGAAATGATCCATACCACCAATTTCCTTCAAACTATCAATAACAAGTTCATAAATATTTTATGCTATAGAAATTTTGGTCATTTTATGAATTCCAAGTAGATAGGAATGCCTGATATGGTCATTGACCATATAAATTCTCATGCAGATCCATGAAGTATTATCAATAGCTCTAACTTCATCCAAAGACAGTGACAAAAATGTAGAATTTGCAATCTTCTCTTTCATATCGTCCTTTTCTACTTGAGCTAGATATTTTCCCCATTCCCAACCACTCGATAAAGACCAATGAGAAGATGGAAAATTTGGCACTTGAATAAAAGATAGATATTTCGTCATTTTTGGATAATCTGTCATAGGACGACCATTGGATAGGAGGTGAAATATAGTGCTTAATTGTATTGTCTTTGATAAGAAATGTGTTTCCATCATCTTTCCAAATTGAGATTTGATGGTTCCTCCACTTTCCTCAAGTTTTTTCTTATTTACTAAGAATTCATTATATTCCACTTCAAATTGGAGATGTCAACATTCACTAACAGATTTCCATCTGGAAGTAGATTTATTCTCATCATTTGAAGTTTTCTTATCATACACCTTCCCAACATGCTTCTCGATTGTGTCTAACTTCATCTGTAATTTCACTACCTTGCCAAGTTTCCAACTACATGAAATGAATTTAACTTGTCGTGAGGTCTCATTCTCATTTCTTGGAGGTATTGGTTCAATACATGGGTATCTTGAGACCCAATCAGCTTTGAATTTTCTCCCTGCGTCCCATTGGCCCTTTTTCCTTTTCCGCGAATGCACTGTGTCACCTTGCAATGAAAAATATTCAACATTTGAACTACAAATTTCGGATGGAAATGCATTTGTCTCACTTTGATCATTAGAGGAATGTATTCTACCATCCATTTTCTGGGTTGCAGATGAATTCTCAAAAGTGTTGACATCTCTCTCACCGATACCTTGCTTAAGAGAGCTTGAAGCATGAATAGGATGTGGATTATTGGACTGAGGCTTTTGAAAATATGATATTAGATCCTTTTTTTTATGTTTTATTTTTCTTTCCACAATCCATGTTTGACATCTTACTTAATATTCCAAAATTGAAATTCCAAATCGATATAGAAACCAGAAGTGAAGACTGCATGAGAAAAATGATATAAAATTAATACAATGGCACATTATCAATTTATATTGACCCGACTTACAATAAGTGTTTACATTGACTCTTTCAATGACTTTTAAGTTTTCATTGACTCTTTCAATGACTTTTAATTGACTCTTTCATTGACTCTTTCCCCGAAGGAGGTATAACACTAATACAACTGGAAGGTGTCAATGAAACACAACTGCAGTGACTACATTGAGGGAAAATGAGGACTCCACTTGTTATCTCATCCCTTAATGGTCCAGCAGACATGTGGGGACCTGAATCTTGACAAACCAATAAACTAATAGAATTAGATATTATGCTCCACATTATTCTTTTGGCAAACAATCCACAAAATTCAAACAAGCATGAAATACATCATGCCGTAAAATCAAAACATTCATGACATACACATATGTAGACTTTGTTCTATGTAACATAAAGGATCATTGCCTTATATGATGACAAATGTCTCCAATGGTGTGTACTGAATAGGTATATAATTCCCCATTTTTAACACAATTTCTATAATTTCTTATTGACCAACTTGAAATAACAAGAATTGACACCACATCAACGAAGAAATGAATAATATATCAATGAATTCTAAGCCCAAGTTGTACAACTTGCAAATGATCCTTTGTATATTTAGCCAAAATGCCTAGCTTTTGAAAGATCCACTAAATGAATCTATGTATTTAGCATAACCTATCCTTTTGAAAAGGAAACTGAGATGCTCTATCTTCATCAAAACACATTAGATAGAACACTTATCATTCATATTTTTTTTGTTATACAAAGCTAACAATGTATAGAAATCAGAGTAACAATGTTGAGCATAATATCAATCACTACACGTAACATAGATTCTATGCGTATAATCCCTTCAACATCTGCGCACACAATTCTCATGTTTATAGATTCCCATTGATTATCTGGATTTCGATTGCTAAACTCAAATTCAATTCCATGTAAGATAAATATTTATACAGATGACTTACTCTTCCATTAGATTAAAACAAGCTAAAAGATTCTATTTTCACTGTTATTCAACTCAAAGACTTCATATAGAAAATCACTCTCTTTATTATTTAATTTTTTGAGCCTGTCATACAATGTAGAGATCGAGCATGTAAGATCTGGGTATGAATAATAGCAACAAGCAGTCTTAAATCCCTAATTCTAGGCGCTTTCTAGGCATGAAAACATTGAAAAGAGACCTGTAGCAATTTTGGGAATCATTCATGAGGTAAACACTCTTCATCTTGGGTTATGAGTTTAATTCTACCATAAAAAATGACCTAGTACTCAAATATGGGCAGTTTTGAGCACAAATAATGGCCAAAAGTCATATTGCAGCCACTGAAAAGCAATGACCAGAAGGCTATAGCAAATTAGAGGTTGAGATTGAAAGTAGAAGTACCATCAAAACCCAACTCTAGTCTCTGAGCATAAACAAAAGTAAAAATCATCTAAACTTTAAGTTTGGCTAGTTTTGAGTTTTATGGTACAAGAGGCCCCCTACGATGATAAATGAAATTAAAAACGAGTACACGCTTTAATAAGTAATCTACAAATTTCTATTAATTTGTGTAAAAGGGAATAACTAACCATTTTTTAAAACATCACAAGAATAATGATTTAGAAAATAAGAAAACATACTTCTAATGAAAAGAATAATGATTTAGAAAAGAATAAAACACACTTTCGAGTCCTTACGATATTTGTTTCCTCATATATCAATTTCATGCCAATTAATGTGTGATGGTCCTTGAAGGTAGGCTGTCTGACTACTAGTTACTCTGCCTTATAAATCATGAAATGAAAAACTATGCAAAATTGCAAATTGCTGAATCACAGTGCATCCTCACATGAGTGATACACATGCTAGACATGGCCACAAAGCTCCTTATATAGTTCTCCATCTAATGACATCCTCAATCTCCTAATAATTATACAAGTGTGTTGCAAAATTCTTGTCATGTTCAAATTCTTAACCAAATACCATTTCAATTTATACCGTAAGTGTTGCTTGCTGTAACAACAAAATGATTCCAGTTGGTAGTTACTTGCCATAAAAAACTAACCACGGGATTTATTGATTGTCAACATCAATTCATGGTGCAAGGAGTACTTGAATTGGTGGATGATGAAATACAGTCGGGGAATTCATACAAAGAACATGTAAACAAGATCCTATGATCTGTTGATTCAATTAACTAGGAGGTCAACCAAGGTACAACTTTTGATTAGTTCTAATGCCATTCTTGTCTCAATTCTTTGTTTGTTTACTGGTAAAGGTGGACACCATTGCAAGTAGCTCATCTTTGGCGCAGACATTGGCTTGAAGGGCTGCTAGCTCGTGGCTCCCAATCTGGTGTACCATGTTTTCTGCCATCTCAATATTTAGCCCTGCCTCTCATGAGCATTGTGCAAATTGCTAGGTATGAATATTTATATATGATGTTAATTGTTCAAAGGTACATCATGTATTTAATTAGTTAGGAAGAACAACACCTAGTTCATCTCCTAAAAGGTATTTGTTGTTGGTTGACCATTAACAAACTGAAATTCAGGAAGAATATATTTAGACTTATTAATTAGGATAACTATTTTTAAAATATAAATTGAAAGTTCAAGTGAATGGATAGGTTTTGTGCTGTATCTTCTGTCAGGTTTGGGAAAGAATGGCATGCTAATATATCTTTTTTTTGTTTCTGTATTTTTTAATTTCAGGTTCTGAATCATTTGGTTCTTTTTGTGGAAGATTTTCCATGGATGATAGCTTATCCTTGTAATTAGACTAACCAGGGATTATATGTCTAAACATGTTTGTGCCGCTAGAATAAGTAATATTGTCTTTTCTGTAAAATGTGTCAGACATCTCACTTTGGATTTTCTCACAGTATGAATTAGTCATTTAAGAAGTCTCATAAATTTTAGTGCTGGACAGAGATATACAAAATAGGACATTCTATAAGAAATTGATTTAGATGCTCATGTTTCCCTGAAAGCAGTAGTATGCTGTCTTTTGTAAGAAAAATTGTCATGAAATGCATTGTCATGAAGAGAGAAATCCATTATCTTTCTTGAGAGACACATATCTATCTATGTATATAAAACAAAATTAGATTACACGAGATGTTATTTTCAGTCGAACTCTCCTGGCTTGAGTAAATGTGATTGCAATGCATCTCTTAAAGGCTAATGGAAATCAGAGAACAAAAATAATTTCTCATGGGTTCTTCTCACAGATTTGCAATAGATGATTTTGATTTTGAGTTGGTGATACTCAGAGTTTACGTAACTCTCTATTTAATAGGCACCCATATTCTCACCAGAGTTATGTAACTCTCTTTCTAATTGGAAGCCATATTCTCACCATAGCTTGGGAGGTCTGCATTGACTGCTTATGGGTTTTAACCATTGCAATTTTTCCAGTCCCAATCTTGCTCATAGTTGTCCTGGTGATCTATGACACTGTCTAAATTATCTTCCTCCAAACGATTGGAGGTGTCAGATTGGTAATATCAGGAAATCCTAATAGTTCACTTATGGGTGCCTTGAAGAGAAGATAGACTGGGTTCATCTCAGAGATATGAAATGCAGGAAACTGATGTGATTTATATTCTTCATTACAACCAATCATTTTTGCTCTGTTTTCAAAAGGTACAGAGATCTTCTTTAAATAGGGTTCCTACTACACTTTTTAAGGAAGCAATTCTTAGAAACACACCTGAGGAGCTGCACTGAATAGTATAGTTTTTACTATGGTTTAGATGCCATGCTCGGAAGACTATTTATTTTTCCACAGTCACCTAGGACATGCACCTAGCCTCAGCTCTTTCTATACCACCATGCAATTCAGGTGTGGTAGAACAGAATGTGAATGTAACCCTGATGGATGCCTTTAACTTTGTAACCTTACCAGTGAATAAAAGTCTCATTGGAATTCCTACCCACCATTATCTACAGTGGAGATAACTATTACAAACTTATCTATAACTTAACTCTAACTATAGATTTCATTATTCAAAACAGTGCATTATCTTTATGCATATCACATGTTGGCTGTATGCTGTCTTTTGTAAGAAACATTGTCATGACATGGATTGTCATGAAGAGAGAAATCCATTCTCTTGCTTGAGCGACACATATCTATCTATGTATATAAAACAAAATTAGATTACACGAGATGTTATTTTCAGTCGAAATCTCCTAGCTTGAGTAAATGTGATTGCAATGCATCTCTTAAAGGCTAATGGCAATCAGAGAACAAAAATAATTTCTCATGGGTTCTTCTCACAGATTTGCAATAGATGATTTTGATTTTGAGTTGGTGATACTCAGAGTTTACGTAAATATCTGTTTAATAGGCACCCATATTCTCACCAGAGTTATGTAACTCTCTTTTTAATTGGCACCCATATTCTCACCATAGCTTGGGAGGTCTGCATTGACTACTTATGGGTTTTGACCATTGCAATTTCGCCAGTCCCAATTTTGCTCATAGCTGTCCCGGTGATCGATGACACTGTCTAAATTATCTTCCTCCAAATGATTGGAGGTGAATGTTAATATCAGGGAATCCTAATAGTTCACTTATGAGTACCTTGAACAGAAGACATACTGGGTTCATCTCAGAGATATGAAATGTAGGAAACTGATGTGATTTATATTCTTCATTACAACCAATCATTTTTGCTCTGTTTTCAAAAGGTACACAGATCTTCTTTAAATAGGGTTCCTACTACTCTTTTTAAGAAAGCAATTCTTAGAAGCACACCTGAGGAGCTGCATTGAATAGTACGGTTTTTACTGTGGTTTAGATGCCATGCTCGAAAGACTATTTATTTTTCCACAGTCACCTTGGACATGCACCTAGCCTCAGCTCTTTCTATACCACCATTCAATTTAGGTGTGGCAGAACACAATGTGAATGAAACCATGATGGATGCCTTTAACTTTGTAACCTTACCAGTGAATAAAAGTCTCATTGGCATTCCTACCCACCACTATCTATCGTGGAGATAACTATTACGAACTTATCTATAACTTAACTCTAACTATAGCTTTCCTTATTCAAAATAGTGCATTATTTTTATGCATATCACATGTTGGTTGTATGCTGTCTTTTGTAAGAAACATTGTCATGAAATGCATTGTCATGAAGAGAGAAATCCATTATCTTGCTTGAGCGACACATATCTATCTATGTATATAAAACAAAATTAGATTACACGAGATGTTATTTTCAGTCGAACTCTCGTGGCTTGAGTAAATGTGATTGCAATGCATCTCTTAAAGGCTAATGGAAATCAGAGAACAAAAATAATTTCTCATGGGTTCTTCTCACAGATTTGCAATAGATGATTTTGATTTTGAGTTGGTGATACTCAGAGTTTACGTAACTCTCTGTTTAATAGGCACCCATATTCTCACCAGAGTTATGTAACTCTCTTGTTAATTGGCACCCATATTCTCAGCATATCTTGGGAGGTCTGCATTGACTACTTATGGGTTTTGACCATTGCAATTTCGCCAGTCCCAATTTTGCTCATAGCTGTCCCGGTGATCTATGACAGTGTCTAAATGATCTTCCTCCAAACGATTGGAGGTGAATGTTAATATCAAGAAATCCTAATAGTTCACTTATGACTCAAAACAACAATGGTTCAACCTTCTGTCATCACCCGTCAACTAGCCAAGTGATCTTGACTAAGGTCTCCATAGGCCCAATTTTCTCTAGTAAGATGACAGAATTGTACAGCAACAAATGCCCAATAATAACAAAAAAAATTGTAACAAAGTAGAGAGCATTCTTCATTATATTTTTAGATGATATATAAAATAAGAGTTATTGGTTGACACTTGTACAATCCAGAATACAATTGGGTGCATCTACAACCCCCGAAAATGGAGGAAATTCTCCTTGAGAATTAAAATATATTAAGAGAAGCAACGAATGATATTTTTAAGAGGTAAGAGTTGCTTATTTATAGAAAAAAGAGGTCCACCTGCTTCCTAGTATCATATTACTTCATATGGGCACCTCTTTTCAATAAGATAGTATTATTAAGTCTTAAATAAAGGGTGTCACCTATTAGGCTATTTAGGCCTCAATTAGGGATATTTAAACATTTTAAAGGACATAAAATTGTATTTAATTAGGTGGCTTATTTTTGGCATATTAAACCTTCTGATAGTCTATTGGGTGCTTTCACATAGAATTTGAGCTTAATACATTACTTTTATTACTTGACATGAAAGACTTATGACAACAGTTAATGATTACATGCTTATATGTTGGGCTCTTGGGGCACATGTTTTGCTTAAAGATGCTTTGTCCTCAAAGTTGGGACAAATGTGGGTTCTGGCAAAGGAACATCTTCATCAAGAAGTTTTTTTTTTCGATCTTTCAATATGCTTGTTCTGAAAGCTCTTTTTTTTCTAGAATGACTTTGGGTTGAAAAACAAACCTACATTCTTCATCAGTTTAAGGGATCTCTGTTTGAAAAACTATTTGGTTACCAATTACATCATCATTTGACCATTACATTTAGAACTGCTAGCATTTGTTTAACTAAAGTCCACTTCACTAGAGGAAATCTAGGTTGGTGAAAGTGGGGTGTTGTCACAACCCCCAACAGAATTCGAGTCTTTTCACATCATGTAGTTGTTTTCCTAGAAAGCAGGCTGGTGTGGTCTCGAAAGGGGGATACTGTTCACACAAAATGTCATGGTTGTTAAGTCAGGTTGAGATGTCACATGCCTGATTAAAGTGTATGGAAGTGCCTGTCTCTAAATGGATTTTCCTGCTTTATCCATACATTGCATTTTGATGATTTTTTTCTTTTGCAGTCTTTTTGGTGGTTTTCAAGTAGGAAAGGTCCTCTTTCAAGTTATGAGTGCCTTGAAGAGAAGACAGACTGGGTTCATCTCAGAGATATGAAATGCAGAAAACTGATGTGATTTATATTCTTCATTACAACTAATCATTTTTGCTCTGTTTTCAAAAGGTACACAGATCTTCTTTAAATAGGGTTCCTACTACTCTTTTTAAGGAAGCAATTCTTAGAAACACACCTGAGGAGCTGCACTGAATAGTACGGTTTTTACTGTGGTTTAGATGCCATGCTTGGAAGACTATTTATTTTTCCACAGTCACCTGGGACATGCACCTAGCCTCAGCTCTTTCTATACCACCATGCAATTCAGGTGTGGTAGAACACAATGTGAATGAAACCCTGACGGATGCCTTTAACTTTGTAACCTTACCAGTGAATAAAAGTCTCATTGGCATTCCTACCCACCATTATCTACCTTGGAGATAACAATTACGAACTTATCTCTAACTTAACTCTAACTATAGCTTTCCTTATTCAAAATAGTGCATTATCTTTATGCATATCAGAGGTTGGATGTATGCTGTCTTTTGTAAGAAACATTGTCATGAAGAGAGAAATCCATTATCTTGCTTGAGCGACACATATCTATCTATGTATATAAAACAAAATTAGATTACACGAGATGTTATTTTCAGTTGAGCTCTCCTAGCTTGAGTAAATGTGATTACAATGCATCTCTTAAAGGCTAATGGAAATCAGAGAACAAAAATAAATTCTCATGGGTTCTTCTCATAGATTTGCAATAGATGATTTTGATTTTGAGTTGGTGATACTCAGAGTTTATGTAACTCTCTGTTTAATAGGCACCCATATTCTCACCAGAGTTATGTAACTCTCTTTTTAATTGGCACCCATATTCTCACCATAGCTTGGGAGGTCTGCTTTGACTGCTTATGGGTTTTAACCATTGCAATTTTGCCAGTCCCAATTTTTCTCATAGCTGTCCTGGTGATCTATGACACTGTCTAAATTATCTTCCTCCAAATGATTGGAGGTGAATGTTAATATCAGGAAATCCTAATAGTTCACTTATGAGTGCCTTGAAGAGAAGACAGACTGGGTTCACCTCAGAGATATGAAATGCAGGACGCTGATGTGATTTATATTCTTCATTACAACCAATCATTTTTTCTCTGTTTTCAAAAGGTACACAGATCTTCTTTAAATAGGGTTCCTACTACTCTTTTTAAGGAAGCAATTCTTAGAAACATACTTGAGGAGATGCAATGAATAGTATGGTTTTTACTGTGGTTTAGATGCCATGCTCGGAAGAGTATTTATTTTTCCACAGTCACCTCGGACATGCACCTAGCCTCAGCTCTTTCTATACCACCATGCAATTCAGGTGTGGTAGAACATAATGTGAATGAAACCCTGATGGATGCCTTTAACTTTGTAACCTTACCAGTGAATAAAAGTCTCATTGGCATTCCTACCCACCATTATCTATCGTGGAGATAACTATTATGAACTTATCTATAAATTAACTCTAACTATAGCTTTCCTTATTCAAAACAGTGCATTATCTTTATGCATATCACATGTTGGATTTTCTTCTTGTTCCTATCTTTTGATTTCAGCCTTCCTTTATTGTTTTGCAAACTTACTGCATTTTTTACCTAGGAAAACCTCACCCGAAAAACTCCCAAGTACATCCTTGCATTTGCAGATGATGCCTAGTGCAAATCTGTCAGCATTGATTATGGAAGCTAATCTGTCAGGGACAATGAGTGAGGCACATGTGTACTCACCATAAACTAGTTAATTCCCATGCCACAATCATACATCCTACCATGGTATCTACAATAATTTAAGCATAATCATCATCGAATCAAGAGGAGCAATGGGGACGAAGACAAAATACAATAGATATGAGGGTAGTGGTCAACACTGAGGAAATGTAAAACTAGTCCACTTGGTCAACATCCAAAACTAGGCCTCATCCTATGATGTTTCCACAATAAATACTAGCAGTGGCAAATTCATCTCCCGTTGGTCGAGAGTTCGCTGCCTCACCCTATTGATTCTAAATTTCACCAGGCAGGAACTCCAAATATGCAATTTCAACATTTTGATTTTTGATTTTTTATATGCAATCTGATGATGAAAATAAAATGAGAAGGGTGGGTTGGGATAACCGTAACAAATTAACAAATTAGCCACCCTTTCAGTAGTGAAAATGCCAGGTGCCTGGGCAATAGCAGCTTAAAGGCCCTTCCCTCTAAGATCTCTTACCTGCACCCAGTGAGGAGCTCAAAGAGTGAGGAACACAACAAAGGAAACCAGTCTGGGGAATCAAACCCGATAATCAATCTGGTGCTCATCTTCTAGGAGTGCACCTGTAACCAGAAATAGGTAAGAGAACTCACCGACTCCCGAGGTGGAAAACCATAAGATTTTTTTCCAGTTGTTCCTTTGAATAAATCATGGGATTGAACAGTGAATATTATTGAAAATAAAAATAGAAGGAAAAGCCAAGAAATCTATGAATCTGTAGCATGTGCCTTGGCAAATAATTGCTAATGAGCTCCATGGCTCTTAATTACTATAACTTACACCCAGAATAAAAGTTAAAACCAACAGAGTGCCAAAGAATAATATCTAGATTCAAATTTGGAAAATCCCATCAAGCTGTGGTCTAGCAACAAGGTTGAGTGCTCACAGCAACTAACCTGTAAAAAGCCTGCAAATAGAAGAAGATTCAAGAAACTAACCTGTAAAAAGCCTACACAGTGCATATAGAAGAAACTTTCTGAAAATGCTTCCCACGAATCCACTCAGCCTGAGAGCCACTGTAAAGACCGATTTGCAATAGAAATCAAGCTCGATGTTGAGCCTGAGTCCTGACTCTTGCACCATTATATAGGTAAAAAACTTCCTCACTTGACTAAATTTATGGACCAAATCCTGTGAAAAAACTTCCCCAATTGATTAAATCTCCACATTTTACTCAAAAAATTGTCCACAAATCTAAATCCAGGACGAACTATGTCCAATTTACCTCAATCGAGGTGGAAGTAATACCAGTTTACAGAAATATTCATAAATCCCGGCGAAATAGCAAATTTTTAATCGTATTATCCATAAATCCTGGGTGAAATACCGATTTTTCAAACTATTATTTATAAATCCAGTGAACAATCTTCATTTCTCCTCCCAATCGGAAAAAAATGGGCGAATTTGGGCAAATATCTTCTAGCAGACGGAAAACTTTAGGCGAATGTGGGCAAAAATAAATAATTTCGTGGGCTAATATTCTTTTTCTAGCTTTTCCCTAAATCGGGATGAATGCGATTTACCTTGGCATAGCTATATACAAAATAAATAATGGGCAAATATATTAAATAAAATAATAACATTTTAATATAAAAATTCGCCCACTTTTTTTTCGGTAACCCTTAAAATTTGCCATTGGGCTATAATTCACCCCTAAAATCATCCTTGTTTGCTGGCGGTATCTGATAATGCAACTAATTATGCGGTTCATATTCTATTTTGTGTTTGCTTCAACTCTACACAACAAGAGCTACTAGTAGAGGTTGTGAAGATGGGCACCCTTGAAATACTTCTTTTTCTATTGCAGATAGATTGTTCAGCAAGGACAAAGTAGAAAGCTAACAAGCTCATTAGGACCCTTTCTCCCCCTCCACCACAATAATTCTTGCCATGATTCTTCTAGTCTCGAGTTGTGATCTATCCTAAAATACTCAAGCCCAGAGGGTGATAAAGATTATATAACTCCAAAGTTCTTGCCAAACAAATTTTCTACAGCTGTGAAAGAGGCTGAGTTGGTTGTTTGCTTGCATAGGAAGACTGTACTATGAGAAAAATGATGAGTCAGCATGATCTTAATAGAGGTTGCATAGATCAAGGCAACATACAGGAAGTACTTTGGGTACAATAGCGGTGATTTGCAGAGAGGAAGCCACAACTGGAAAATTATAGGCCGCCACATATCTGGCTAATTTATGATATGGGCCGAAAGGACTGGACTGAGCTGCTTTCATCAGTTGTGTTTGCATTCGATCTTGGAATATCTCTTGGTATCAGAGCCACCGTGACATTTGTATCATCTACTTCTACTCGTAAGTTTCAGAAGTGCTTAATATCAATTTCCAGTATGATATTCTAGAAATCTTTCTGTGTCTAAAGGAATATGGGAACATAGTTCATATATTTCTGTAAAAGTATCCATCTGGAATAGTTGTGATATCTGAGTCTGTTTCAAATTTTTGTGGCTACAGTCTTAATTATAGACACTATAAATCCACTAGTGTTGTCTCTTGGGAGACCTGTAGGATATCCTTAAGCCCCAAACTATTCCTTTACTACCCGATTCTGGTAAGTGTTCCATGGATCCTTCATTGGACTCTGTAGGGCCTACTTCCCTAGACTGCCAATTTGCAGATCAAACTACCGTTTATTTAACTGAAAGAAAATCTTCCTTTCAAACTTATGTAGCCTCATCATCCATAATATCCATCGATGATACAATACCTTCCCTTGACTAGAAACTGTCCAAGATATTACCTTCTGAGGTTTATAAAATGAAATGGTGGTAGTATAAATCCTGCACACAAATTAAAATCAGTTCTTTCGACATCACCTTCACTGACCAGGAAGATCCTATTCACATTAATTTAAATGACAAAGACCAAATTGACTGGGAAAAAACAAAAGGTTACAAATATGCACATCTAGGCGTTGTCAAATTAGGACTTGGTCCATTAGTATGACCCTATATGAATGTTTCTTCCTTGTGTTGTGTTTTGGATACCCGCCACTTAGATTTTGTTGATGCTTTAATTGGAGGTTTTTAAGGCCCCTTGCACAATGGCCCATTTTTTGGTACTATCTTTCCTAAGTATTCTGTCAGCCTTGATGACCCCTACATATATGATTTACTCAAGGCCGATATTCATCTCTTAGGATTTAAAATGGACACTTGCTCTAAAATCATCCAGCTTAAATCATTGGTTGTAATCCGCTTTGGAAATGATTCCCTTCCACCTCTTACCCCTAAAGTCCATGAAAGCTCACACCTACTAAGTATGGTAGAAATTGATAAGTCAAAAAATTCTACCCCTATCACCTTTGACTGGACTGGCATCAGTTACCCAAAGCAATGGGAGGTAAGATACAGAGAGTTGAGAGACTTTGAAAAAAATAAAAACCAACAACTCTCCATTCCCTAACCCCTTTTCTTTGACAGATGTTCAAACTCTTTTAAATTTCCTGATGGGTTTCCTTCTCCCCAATTTGCTCCACCTCTTGTTAGATCTTCCTCTGTGAATAATACTTCTGAAAGATCAGCCTTGTTTGAACCTTGTTCTTCTTCCCACCTTTCTTTTTCAGGTGTTCATAACAATGAGCACAAAGGTTAGCATGCAGACTGCCCTGTCTGCAGAAAAGCACTTGAGAGACTAAAAATCAGAAACAAAGGAGTAAGCTTGTACATTATGTCTCTCCCTAGAAGTAGCCCTGGTTTTACCTCCACAAACCCATAGGGTGGTACCTTGTTCCATACAGGAAGAAATCTTCCTGATACTCCATTTTGACAGTTTGCTCATGATGGTCTTTCTAAAAAAGAGTTCATGCCACATAGATCATCAAATCCACATGAAAGTGTCTCTGATGAAATAAAGTTGCTTAATTACAACAATTATCATTAACAATTGAATGGCCAAAACATCGATGACATAGCCTCTGATATTTTAATTCTCAAACAAAAATCTCAGACAGAAAAAGAGCACATTTTCTTGGTCGAAGCTAAAATTGATCACTTGCTTGCAGGACAAGAAGAAGTAAAAACTGCTATTATCTTAGCAAGCGAAAAATTAGAAAAAAGGCTAGATGTCCTAGGAAAAATGATGGTCAGAACACAAAATGTAAATACTAAAAACAACCATGTAAGCCAAACTACTTTAGAGCTTGCAGCTAAGGGCCATAAAATCAAACATGAAAGTAGATACTCTTTTGGAATGATGAGTATCCAAGAAGATGACCAAAGACCCGAATTCCTTTTTGGTCAAGAAATGGAAGAGCTTCAAGAGTTAAGAAATATGGTCTCCCAGTTCAAACAAATGCCAAATGCCCTCCCAGATAAATATTTATTGGCATTTAGAATCCCAAAAAGAAAAAATATTGGATCCTCAAATCCATACGACCAAGGTCATACTAATCCTCAGATAATGGGTCCTCCCCCTCCTTTTCATACTAAAATTTCAGATCTCCCTGACACTTCTACTTCGTCAGTACCTCGTTCCCTTAGTTTCGGGATAAATGGGATGAATACCCAGATGCCTGATCAACCTGTGTTGAACATACAATGTCAATCCCGCGCCCAGATTAGATCTGTCATCCAGCTTCTATCAAATTCGGTCTTGTTCAAAAGAACACAGGATAATACAATAACTGGCCAACAACTAGCACTCCAGCTGGTTGCCGGATTTTCAGGGCTAGCCTCAGAATAGTGGCGCTGGATTCCCCAAGAATCCAAAGAAGAAATGTTGGATGCAGAAGGTGCGACCAAACAAATTCTTACTTCCCTTGGTAAATAATTCTATGGTCCCGATGAAAATGAAGATTATGAACATCTTGCATTTTTATTTATGTCCGCCAGAATCTGTGACCTAGATACGAGTGAAGAATTTTTTTGCTATATGAAAAAATTGTTGATTTCTTCTGGAAATGCTGCTAAGCCCGCATATCTGAAACATTACTTGAGAAGCTTTCATGGCCATGTTCCTAATGTTGTTGAACAACATGTTAAAGATAAAAACATCCTTCTATTAGGTCTTTCCCTTGCCCAATTGCATGGATTCATCATGGAAACTTGGCAAGAACATTGTCTGGAGAAAAGAGTGGCTAAAGATTTCAAGCGACACTCTTCAATGTTTTCTCCGGGTTTTTGTAAAGATGTTGCAAAAATTCCAGATTGGGGGTGTGGCACCCACAACCGAGGACACTTCGGGCATGAATCCTGTAGTTGTAAGAAGAAACAATAGCCCAAATATACTAGTGTACCTATATTTCATCCAGACAAAGGCTTTAAGCATAAAAAAGGCAAAAGATTTCAAAAGAAAGCCTAGTTTAAGAAAATATATGAACCTACATATAAAGAAAAATGTTTCATCTGTGGTAAAAAGGGTCATTGGGCTAACAAATGCGCAAATAAAAATAAAAACCCTAGACTTGCTGCCATGTTTTCAGAAGACCTGGATCAATCTTGGTGGGATCTAGCTTGGTGTGCAGTAGGAGACTACCTTGAAGGTGAAATCGTCTTCTTACCAAAAGAAAAAGATTCCTTTGATTCCGACCCTACCTTAGATAAATTTTCTCCAAAATCATCCGACTCTTCTTCTTCTGATTTCGATGAAGAAGAAAATTTAGGAGGTAGCTCTGGTCCTCCTTATTTCAGTTTTTATATGTTCTCTTTCAACCCGCCTAAGGTCTCCTCAGAATTTAGGATTGTTGGAATAGACAAAGAATTGTCTGAGACCCCAATCTATCAATATATGAAAAGGAAAAATCTGAAAGATGAAAGAAGAAAGATTTTAACAAGAAGAAAAGCAAAAGAAAAAGTCTTAGAAGAAAAAGAGAAATTTGTCTCTCCAGAAATTAGCAAGAATCCAACATTCTACTAGCCTGCTGATTTATACAAAGGCTATCCTGATCATCATGAGGATAGACAAAAGTTTAGAAAAGATAAAGAAAATATGATAAGACTACAAATTAAAGATAAGCAGTATTCCCTAAAGAATCTGGTAAAAGAAATAGAGGAATTGAAAAGAATGCTTGAAATAACAACAAGAGAAAGAGACCAGTCCCTTGATGAAGAAATGTGCAGAACCTATGCCAAAGAATTATAGTCACCAAAAGCTGCTGAAAGTCAAAAAATTCTCAGCACACTAGTGATTAAGGAACAAAAGACTGTCAGAATGATGAACCATCACTAGGATCTCTAGGACTATTCACTGGTCCTAAATATTTTATTAAAATAAAGTTTTGTCCTTCTGAATTCAAATCTTATGAGCTTGATTGTTTGATAGATTCAGGTTGCCAAATGAATTTGGTAAAATGAAATGCTATACCATCTTTTTACTGGGAAAAAACAAACGAACATGGTGTAGCCATTGAAGGAACTCCTGTACATCTCAAAGGATGAGTTCCAGATTTTCCAATAAGCATCAATGGAAAAAAAAGAAGTTCTACATCTCAACAGACTAGACGGCCTGAAAGAAGATTGCATCATAGGATCACCCTTCTTGCATAAAGTCAGCCCCATTACAGTTGATGAGCCCAATATGAATTTTTCTTGTACAATAAATGGCAGAAGAGTTTCCACCCCTCTATACTATTTTGCTTCTTACAAATGTAAGAATATTGTTCCCCAATCCAATCCCACTCTCAGTCTTCCAGAACTATTCAAAATGGAAAGATGCATCTCCTCTGCAGAAATGCACAAAGAATCTTCCCTCTCCGAAATTTCCTCTAAACTAGAGAAGGATTGCACCTAAGAGTCACCTAATTCATTTTGGACGAGGGAAAAATACTTTGTTTCCTTACCTTTTGACCCCCTAGAAAAACCAAAAGCTCAAAAAGCCTCTACTGCCCTTATGTCTCCTTCAGAAAGAGAATTTTGTGCAAATGAAATCAAAGAACTCTTGGACAAAGGCCTTATAGAACCTTCTAAGAGCCCTTGGTCTTGTCAAGCATTTGTTATCAATAAACACTCTGAGATAAAAAGAGGAAAACCCAGACTAGTTGTGAATTTTAAACCCTTGAACAAGATCCTTGAACCAGTCTATTACCCTCTGCCTGATAAATCTAGTTTGTTGCAAAGAATAGCAGGATGCACCATTTTTAGAAAGTTTGACCTAAAGTCTAGTTTTTACCAGATTGGAATTGAAGTAAAAGACAGGTACAAAACTACCTTTGTCATTCCTCATGGGCAGTATCAGTGGAAGGCCCTTCCATATTGCATTAACAATGCACCATGAGAGTTCCAGAAAAGAATGGAAGATATCTTGAGAGAAAAGAAATGGGCATTAGTATACATAGATGATATTCTTATTTGTTCCCGCAATCTGCAAAAACATTTGAAACATCTTCAAGAATTTTATTCTTTGGTTTTCAAACATGGATTGGTTTTGTCAAAATCCAAAATGGAAATTGGCAAAAAGGACATTGAATTTTTAGGATATAAAATAAGTAAAGGACATGTGATCCTCCAAGACCATGTCCTGAAGGTTTTTGATAACTTTCCTAATTAGATCTTAGAAAAGGTTCAATTGCAGAGATTCTTGGGAAGCCTAAATTATATTAGGCCATTCTACAAAGGACAGGAAGATGACATTCATCTGCTGCAGCAACGACTGAAGAAAAATCCCCCAAGATGGAATAAACATATGACGGATGCAGTAAAGCAAATCAAAGAAAAAGTAAAACAGCTTCCTCCACTCTCACTACCACAAGGCTCGAGTCAAATGCTGATTGAAGAAAATGCCTCAAATAAATCTTGGGGAGGTATTCTCATAGAAAAACATGGTGATCAAGAAGAAATCTGCGGCTATGCTTCAGGAGCATTCAAAAATGCAGAAATCAATTATCCGTCAAGTCACAAGGAAATCCTCACAGTAAAAAAGATTGTAAACCATTTCAAGCTTTATCTAAAACCTGTCAAGTTCATTATTAGAACAGATTTGAAAAATATTGCCTCGTATATTCAAGAATGAAAATCTTATTTCAGAAAATAGTTCTAGGATTCTAAAATGGTTTCTTTGGTTGCAAAACTTTGATTTTGAAATTGTATATAAACCAGGATATTTGAATTGTGTTCCTGATATGCTAACCAAAAAAGAATTACAGGAGAAACCTAGCCTCAACATGTTTGGCTATGGAGCATCCAACTCGTCAAACAAAAAATATAAACTTCGGATCTTCAATGATCTTTTGACAGAGGAAGAAAGAGAAGATTTTTTGAATTGCACCAACAAAAAGGAAGCAGATAAGTATCTTGCCCTCTCCTTGATCCAACAAGTAAATGCCTCTCCTATGAAAATACAAATATTGGAGAGATGGGAAAAACAAGCCTATAAAGGCTTAGAAAATGCATGCACCAGCTTCATCAACTTAATCACATTTGGGTTGATACAGCTTATACATATGGACGAGAACTGTATTATGTGGATATCGGTCCAGGATTTTTAACATGGAATAGTTATAACCTCATATTACAGTTCTGCATAGAACAAGGAGAAATAATAATTTGTGGAGACCCTTCTACACTGGTGCAACAACAATGGTCTGGATAGACAGAAGTTTTCCTTGATAAATTCTATCCAAGAAAAGATTAGGTTCAACGACGTGCAAATTTCATTCTGCACCTTCAAGCAGATATGATTGTAGCACACCACAATCATATGTGGTTTAAATTTAAACTGCAATATCTTGGAGGAGCTTACTCTCCTCTTGAACCCCCTATTTTTACTGAGCAGAAATTTAAAAGAATGGACAAAAATGGTCGCCTCTTAGATCATAAAATTCATACAAGAAGAATTCCTTTAAACCTTAAAGTTGAATCCATTTTTCAAGGAGAATTATGTTGTATTCCTAATGATGTCATGCTCGAATCCGATGTGGAACAGTGTTTCTCAAATTGCTTATTTCCGAATACCGAATTTGGTGATAATGATTCTAACTCTGATAGATTCGCTACATGTGGGGAAAACCCATGTATTTGTAATCATGACAATGAATAATGAAAAGCGTCGTGGGCCGCTAATAGTAGCTCCACTTTGTAAAAAGTCTAGTCTAGTTGTCAGTCCGTAGATTCTTTCACATGGCTTGGGTGACTTACCCAACAAAAGGTGCGATTTGATCCATTGCCATGAGATCTGAATCAAGTCTTTTTACCGATAGGTGTAAGTTTCGGGTCACTGGTTTACCGGCTAAAATATGTATAAATAAGGTGCTCCTCGCCTCATTTGGACACCGAGTGTTTTTTGAGTCTAGTAATATTTTTGCATTTTCTCTCTATGTCGAGCACTGTGTATGCTCTCCCTCTGTGCCTCGAGCGATCAGCTGGGATCAAAAGCAATGATCTCACTTGTAATGAGTCTGTAAAACCAGTAGCGTATGCTCTCCCTCTGCACTTAGTGTGATCAGTTGGGATCAGAAACTCTGGTTAGTGTAAGTTTGCGCTTGTGATGATCTTTGCCCTCCGAAGACGAACAAGTTTTTGAGTCTGTATTAAGAAGCTTCTTTCATCAGTTGCGTTCGCGATCGATCTTGGCATCTCTCTCAATCCAAAGATAAATCATGGTTTGTTGTAGATCTGCAAGGTAGCGGTAGCGGTAGCAAGGTAGCGGTAGCAGTAGGTGTCTTGAAAAAAAAAATAGAAGTAAATATTTATACACGACATTTATAGTAGGAATGTTACATAACTTTACAATATCTTTCATAATTGGAAGTCATAAGTAAATATTTATATCCAACATTTATATGAATGATGTTACATAACTTTACAACATCTCCCTCATAATAGGAAATCATAAGTAAATAGAATTAATATTTATAGGCCACATTTACATGAGGAACGTTACATAACGATACAACATCTCCCTCATAATATTTATAGCCAACATTTACATATAGAACTTTACTTAACCTTACAAGATCTCTCATGACTGAGCTGTAGGGCCTTTCTGCTCAATTAGATTCTTGGCAAATCCATACATTAAACCATTCTTTTCAGATAAACGAAGGAAAATAATATTTTTTAAGGCACATACTAATACACAACCTACGTTGGACATCATTCCCGCAAATTACAAAAACAAATCTTACAACACAGATAACTTATTCAAGAGATTGGAAGCGTTAGATAATGAAGCGTAATGCTATGAAAAGTAAGTGGCTGTGACCTGTGCCATATCCAACGAGAAGGCCACCCATTTGGCAGAAAACGTGAGTTGCAAAATAACTGGGCAATTTTTTTTAATGATATGATACTTGCTACATACAGTAAACGTGCCACTTATGGCGTGCTTCTTTCGCTGGTTTGGAATTTTAAGCATATGCACGATTGAGCTAGCTAACTGCTCATTCTCACCGGAGGAACATGCAACGGAATTCACTATAGCGTAGTCAACAGCAATGTTTGGGGGATAATAATCATATCCTGCAGGACAACGACTATTTTAATTAATAGATGAGTGACACAATCGTGCTATGAAATTCTTCTTTTGAAAATGAGTAGATCTAAGATGAGTGACACAATCGTGCAGATGCTTAAATTCCAAACCAGCGAAGGAGCATGCCGAAAAACGGCCAATTGAATGGCAATTTCATGTTCCAATACATCGTCTTGGCATCAAGAAGCAAGAAAGCCATTTCTGCCCAACAACTCCATGGTAGTGGCCGGGCTACTGGCTGTTCAACTTTGGAATGGCAATCTGTACTCCAATCCCACAACCTCCTAATAAATGATTTTTTTTCACAATGTTTCGAAAATTTAGAATATCTTTTGCAAAAGTAATTTTGTGGCCATTCATTCTGACCATCATTTAAGATGATGTGAAACAGACTTATAAGCTGACCATCATTTAAGATGATGTGAACCCGATTCCTAAGCTATCATCGTCTCAATGAATGAATGTTGTTGGACGATAAAGAATAAGAACTGACACAACAATATTATTAAAGTAACATTAATTTAATAATGAAAAAATAACAAAGTTTGGTTTAAGTGTAGGTTAATCATCATCATTATAATTTTGATAAGTGAAAAATTACAATTATTTATTTTGATAATATAATTATTATAACTATAATTTTAAAAATTATAAATAGTTTACCATCTTTTTAAAGTTTTGCATTTAGTATAATCCAAATACATATATAACATAATATCTAAATGATATATTTGTGACATCTCAACCAAGAGATCCTACCAAAGGGTAAAACAATTTAGTCTTAAGAAGAGAATGACCCATAAAAAATAACCTAAAAGGAAAAATGGCATAGTTTGTGATTTTGGTAAATTGGCCTTTGTATATGAATATAATAGGTTCACCCCCACATTCAAATAAGGCAAGGGTGGATATAGACATATTAAATAAATCCTTAGCATAGAAAGAAAGATGAAAAGAGGCATCTAAATGATTACACAAATTACACAACGAAAAGAAATGTTAGAAATAAGGAGGAGGCTATGTTAACTTAGACACAAATAGAATGATGGGTGCATCCTCCTTGGGAGGATCCCTTGGTTTTCTTCCTCGTAAAATAAGTTAGACCATGCAAAATTGAGGGGTGTGTCCTCCTTTGTGATGTTTCTTTGTCTACCGCCCTCGTCAATTGTGCTAAACATCAACAAGATGAGAAGCGCAACCTCCTTGAAGAGGTCGCCTCAAATATCTACATCCATTCTTTCTTATTTAAATCCAAACCATCTCCTTTAATTCAAATTTAAGAAAGAAACTATACAAAATGTTTCATGTCAATGTTGGAAAAAACCCAAGGGAGGGTAAGTATAAATGAAATTGGATTGTTTTGAATATGGAATAGAACTAAATAATTGTTTCCCAAAAAATGAGAATGAACTATGTGATAGAACCAAGAGAGCTGATGAGGATGTCGATTTATGAAGATATCACAAGATAGACAACAAATAGAGTAGATTGCATGATCCATATGAAGCAAAATCTAAATAGTGTCTAGAGAAAAAAATGGTAAGAATATATAGTCTCTCGATGTGTGCTAATGTCTAATGAGGACCAATGTGGATTTATGTGTTCCATGTGAGAATTTCTAATCATTTAAGAACTGTTCCATGTGAGAACAAAGTAGTTGTCTAATCATTTAAGAACTTGAGTTGATGCTTTAGACTGTGTGAAACCCCAAAGAATTGGGAAAAATATGTGCTAGTTTCCTAGTTGCAAGATGGTGTCTTGGATGGGGAAGATAGTTCTATTTGTCAACATCGCTAGTTGAGGAGGAGTCACTTGAAAAGGACATGAAATGTCAACATGAAACATTGTATTTTTGGGAGTAGAAATAGGTGAGAGTAGGGTGCAACGATGGAGGAAGGACTTTGTGACCAAGCTTAAGCTAGATTGGGGTTCATTAAGGCAACATGCATTCTAATTATGAGCATCAAATAAAATATGTGCCTTGGAAAATGAGTGTAAAGTGGTGATCATGGCATGATGGTGATGAGACTATGTCTACAAGGTAATGTAACTACTTAGGATTCCATATAGAACTCAAGAGATCAATGCTATGAATGTGAACGACCTATAAAGAGTGATATCTATCTAAATATACTACTACTTTATAAAGAGTGATCTATATATGAATATACTACTACTTTGAAGATATTGAATGGTTGTAAGTGAGCTTAATGCCATAAGACTAGATGAAGGGTGCTACAATGGTTACAATCACTCTTGCTTCATTATGATGTGAGATGTAATTGTGGTCATGCAGTTGATTCTTAGGAAAAGTTGAGAAATCCTACACCATGTGAAGGAGAGGGAGTTGAGGTACCCTCCAATAATTATGCCTATTGATTGCACCTAAAGGAGAGTTCGTCCTTTGTAGGGAAAATCTAAATTTACTCCTAAGAGATTGAACGACTGTCATGTGTAGTTGTCAGAAGAGCACAATGTTGATATGGATAATGACAGCCATATTGTTGTGTAAAGGAGAACTATATGCCCGAAGAGAGTGGGAGTGATGATGATGTAATTGTGGGGTTCACTCGTGGTGTAGAGGTGTTGTAGAGTTGGTGGTGTTGGTACCAAAATCAGCCCCATTAATTTTTTTCTCGATTCCGACAGCACGCATGTAAAGAAGGAACCCGATATTCACTAGTATTTTCGCCAAAGCCATGAGTGTTCCAGTTATCCTAGTCAATTCTCCTTATGTCAAATCCTTCAACTTGGTGGCACCTTGTCAATTATCCTCATCTTTCTCTGGAATACATGCCTATTTTTCACTGAGTCATGGTTAAGAACCACTTATACTATGAAGCGAGAACTTTATACTAAGAACGAGAACTCTATCCATAAAAACGATGATTTTTGCATAAAAAACACCAAAACAAACCCCAAATAGAAAAGTGTTGATACCGGTATACACATTTTTTTTTTCGGGGTAAAAAATAGTGCCATGGCCTAAAAATTCCATACTTTTGTTTACAAAAACTCTGAAATCAACCCCTAGATTGGAAAAATATTTTTTTCTTCAAGAGATAAATTACAACTTTTTTGAAACTTGCATATTAAACAAAAACAAATATTTCATAAATAATTTCACCACTCTAGCCATTTAAAATTAAACAAATTATGTCGTGATTCATAATGAAATCATATATTAGACCCTACAAGAACAAATTATTCATATAAATGATCAAAAACTTCTTTAGAGTTTCAATTACAAACATCATACTAATAAAAAACATCTAAAATGTTTCATGTGAAATTATTCACACTCATCCATGGATTCTGACACCCCATCAGAATCTATATTTTTTGTAGATGAACGACTCGATATAATAATAATAAAAAATTAAACCCATAACCCCTTGACACCCCCCCCCACCCCCAAATTACATTACATTAAAAAAAAAATTAAACATCCCCCTAACCCCCCAAAAACATTACATTTACAAAATTTAAAACATCGCCCCCTAACCCCGAAATCCCCAACAACATTATATTAAAAAAAAATCTAACCCTTCACCCCTACTCCCACCCTAATCCTCTTAACCCCTCCATAGCATTACATTTAAAAAAATATCTAAAGGATTTAAAACACCCCCCTAAATCCCCCAACAACGTTACTTTAAAAAAAATTAAAACACCCCCACCCCCTACTCCCAACATCATGACATTAAATTTTTCTTTTTTATTCTAAGGCCCCCTAACACCCCCACAACATTACATTTAAAAAAACATTTAAATTTTATAATAAACCAACCTAGGCCTATCAAAAACACAAAACTACAACAATCTATAATTTGTATTTTCCATAATTCGCGCTTTTCATGATATCGTGGCTCTAAGGAATTTATTTTTCTTATAAGAGAGACTTGCGACTAGGTTTAAAATACATATCTCCCTCTCATTTAAATTCTGTTTGCTTCACATTATTGTTTGTATTTTCTATAATTCACGCTTTTCATGATATCGTGGCTCTAAGGACTTTATTTTTTTTATAGGAGAGACTTGCGACTACGTTTAAAATACATATCTCCCTCTCATTTAAATTGTGTTTGTCTTCACATTATTGTTTGTATTTTCCATAATTCATACTTTTCATGATATCGTGGCTCTAAGGACTTTTTGTTTATAGGAGAGACTTGTGACTAGGTTTAAAATACATATCTTCCTCTCATTTAAATTGTGTTTGTCTTCACATTATTGTAAATATTGGGTTGTATTGAATAAAAAAGGGAAAGTGAATATAAGGTTTCAACGTTGGTTTTATCATGAATCTAACACCTTCACACCAACTTACCTCTTATTTGTGATAACATAAAAGTAAGGGAAAATTGATAGTTTAAATTGAAATGATACAAATATATCAACGCCTGCGCCCAACTCTTGGGGTAATTGGTTTTCTCAATTGAAATTATAAAAATATATCAACACCCATCCCCAACCCTTGAAACACATCACACATAATAATGAATAGTATATTATAACTAGTAGGGGAGCTTTCTTATGTGTGGTCACACTTAAATGTTTTTAAGGGTGGCTTAATTATTTGTGAAATAGATGACAACGCAATTAAGCCACCCTTAAAAACATTTTTCTTCTACAAACAAGTAACACATATGTGTCTGTTCCCAATAGGAATTTACGTATTAATATTTTATGGTATGGTGATAATGTGACGTCACATTTGAAAATGAACAGTGCGACCTTGCAAAACATTAAGGAAGGAAGGAATTATAGTGCAACTGATACATGTATTGTATTTGACGAGCAGATTTCCTCCTTGACGGACACTCCGATCTTAAAATTCCGGTAGAAACAAAAAGATGATTCAATTTTATCTTGGAAATTGTGCAAAAGGATGATTCAAACATCTTGGAAATTTCACATGGCTGTCCGATCGACGGACATGTCAACCTCCTCATTTAGGTACTTAGTGCTGTCTGATTCAACAAACAAAGATTTCCAAAACTCCAACTCCTCTGGCATTTGCTGATCATCTCTAGGAAACTCCATTTCACAAACCGAAGATGACTGCGAGGGCTTCTCTTCACTCTTAATGCCAATATTATACTGGTGAGAGGGTGAAGATAAAGGGAATTCACAGTGACGGTATTAATTTGCTGACAGGAAAAAGAAGACGTGGAGGAAAGAAGAGGGGGAGGATGGGGGCGGGAGTGGAGCTCCGCTCCCTTGGCCGCCAAAGAGCCGCCATTCACTGGTGGTGCGATTCTGAGAATCGCGCCACCAGTGAATGGTGGCTCTTTGGCGGCCAAGGGACAGAGCTCTGCTCCCGCCCCCATCCTCCTCCTCCACCTCCCTTCCCGCCCCCATACTCGTAAAACTTATCCCGATGATTAATGTAACAAATGGTTTGATCGGTTAAAAGCGTGAATTCATCGGAGTACTAAAGGACTTAATTTAACCTGAGGTGACATTATATTCACAACTCTGAATTACACGATTCCAACGCAGCTTCTAGGTAGCACTCTAGATATTAGTGCATGTCTTAGAAGTGATATCCAGAATACCCATATGTTGTATGTATATAGATCCATAATAATCCATTGTATATGTTCATGTAAGTATATTAGATCCATAAAAGGTCCAAGTTCTGAGCCTGTATTGCTACTTATATTATTCCAGTTGTGTATGCTCATGTGAGTATATAGATCAGTAAAGGGTTGAATGTTTTGAGCGTGTATTTCTACTTATATTATTTCTTTTGGATATGTTGATTTAAGTATATAGATCCATAGAGGGCCGAAGGTTCTGAGCATGTATCGCTACTTATATTTATTTTAATGGATAATGTACTGCAATTAAATCTCAATTTCAACGTTGATTCTTCATATTGACATGTAGCCAAGGTTTTCTCATATCTCAAATTTTGCATGGTGATTTACATATATTCCTTTTTGGTTTTCTCATATCTCATATTTTTCATGGTGATTTACATATATTCCTTTTTGGTTTTCTCATATCTCATATTTTTCATGGATTTACATCTATTCATTTTTTTTGAGTAACTAGAAAGTTAGAGATAAAGGGAATTCCTTCAAGGCATACTCAACGGTGACGGTCTTAATTTGCTGACGGGAAAAAGAAGACACGGAGGAAAGAAGAGGGGGAGGTTCTATTTGAACTGGTCTCACAGCATTACTGTGTTTCCTGCCCACGTTGAAGAAATTCAGCTTTATAAAACCCTAATTCTTAAAAAACTCTTCCATTTGCATATGGATCAGTAGCTAAAGACAAAAACGTACCTACTCCTCTTGCACTTGCATATGGATATAAAGTTGAAAAACAAGATGCTACCAAATCTGGATAAAGAATGCACATCAAAGATGTTTATAGTTCAAGGAATCCAACAGATAGGGAGTAAAGATTTATTTTTATTATAAATTATGAATATCTGAAGGACATAAATCAAAGTCAACTGTATAATACTTTTGTATAGCATGTCATTAGAAATTTTACAGATAAGGTCTTCTTTCACTTTCACATTAATTTTTGATAATTGGACGTATGAGTTATCTGTCAATCACAATTAAATTTCTAGACACTTAATCGGAAAATTTAATATTTTTTTGATAATTAGACTGATTCGTTAATCTGTCTAGTCACAATTAATTCTCTATGCTCTGTTTTAGACCGAAAATATAGTTTTATGGCCATGGAATTTGTTTGTTCACTATTTAAATTCGATGGCTATTTTGAAGTGACCTTGCCTTCTTAAACAATTCAACCACCTTGCCTTCTTCTTGTGGTTGTTATTATTTGTCCTTGGCGGTGGCAGGTATCCAATTTCCGCGTGTCAATAATTTTCTTAGTTTTAGTTTTAGAAAATTAAAGTTTAAAAATCCTTGAAATTTGAAGGACCAAGCTACTATTATTCACTCTTTGAGGTTCTTACAACTTTAAGACATAGCCCTGCCAACAGAGAAGAACCTGACATAGCCGATCATAGACAAACAAAAGGTCATAGCTTCAATTGTCGGGTGTCATTGGCAAGACTCAATCATTTACTGTAGTTATATCTGAATAGCGATTTTATTTGCCTAATGCCAGTACCACTGATAGTCGCTAGTCATCGAATGAAGGGCCAGGAAAACAAATACTACAAGTAAATTAAGGATCGAAGGAACGCAACTCATACAATAATTGGATAATGAGGAAGGATACATGGGCAATTCAATAGTCTCAGGATTGAAGACTTTGTAGCGCTGCTGCAATTATATATACAATTTGGCTATCTCAGAGTAGACACCTAGAGATGAATCGTTAAGCTAGTTCAACTGTGGAGGAGGAGCGCGAGGAAGGGAGGTGGGAGCGGAGCTCTGCTCCCTTGGCCACTAAAGAGCCGCTATTCATTGGTGGTCAAGGGAGCAGAGCTCCACTCCCACGTCCCTTCCTCACACTCCTCCTCTGCAGTTGAGCTCGCTTAATGATTACCATTTGGCTTGATAGGACCTCTGGTAACTATTGTTTTTTGTTTTTCCTTTTTTTTGGTTTTCAATCTCCATTGATTAGTATTGGAATGCTCCTGTGACATACATATATGGCTATATTCAGACACTGAATCATTTGAAATATGGATGAATATATATTGCGGGAAGCGGATTCGAATATCTGCGGTCATACAACTCAGGCTACTTCAGTGCTGCTATTAAGCTGCAAGCTGCCTATACTGCAGGAGTTAACACTGCATTCTATGTAATTCCATTTCTTTTTACTTCATTCTATTAACATGTTAAGGGTCATGTGCTTAGTATTAATTTGAACCCAAAGCCTCTATTGTTTCAAGAGTTAGTGAACCAACTACCACTTGAAGTTAACCATGGAATTTACGATTTTTTTATATACCCTATTTGTCTAACTGTTTACATTTTGGCCATGAAATCCTATTCAATGTAGTAGTAGAACATGCTAATGATTTTTTTGTGGTTTTTAGTTTTTAAATTTAGGTGGTCACTAACTTAGTAATTTAATAAACAATGTTGAAAATTTCGTACCAAATTCACGCCAGTACTCTTTAACTGTTACGATAATTTGACTATTGTGCCTAGCTTTTATGAAGAGAGTTGTGTTAATTTCTCCTATCATATTAAATTACCAGCCCTGCTTTTTGAAACCTGAGTTCTGTCTTGCTCTCATTTCTTCTGGGGAAAACCTAGTATACCGACCATATGTCCAGTGTTTAATCCCTGATCACAAGTCTTTCAGTTTTACTTTCTCTGGCTATGGTTTTCTCCAGCTATTAAGTGGTCTATAAAAGTTTCTTGACTTTTTGAAGTTGATTTCTGTTTATTCTCAAAATAATATTTAATATGTATTCAAATCAGATGAATCTGAGTATATCTTCACAAAATTTTGATTTTTATACCTAGTCTTTGTAGAGTATATCTTCACCAACTTTTGATTTTTATACCTAGTCTTTGTAGAGTATATCTTCACCAAATTTTTATTTTTATACATTGTCTTTGTAAATTTCTTAGTCCAATATTTCGTCCATGTGATCATGAGCTACCATTTTCAATGTCCATATGATAACGAGTTACCAATTTCAATATAAGTAAGCTTTGATAGAATACTTCATCTCAATTCTATGGAATTTATAATGTCTGATTTGCCATTTTATGTGAATAGTTGTGTTTCACAGCTGCTAACATCTCTTTATAGGCTCATTTCTAGGTCAAAGTTTAAAGCAGCTCTGCTAATATTTTCGGTTCCCGTTTTGATTTATTGGACTTGTGATAAGGGTGCTGAGAGTTGACATTAGGAACTTGGGTTGTTGTGTAGGGTTTAAGGTATGGTTAAGTTTGATATATGGGTTTGAGAGAGAGTTGGGTGTCAATTTCAGGTTTTGTCATCTTCTAATGGGTTGGAATTTCAATACACATCCTTTTTCTAATTTGATGGTTTTTATTGGAGCCATTTAAGGAGGGGATGATTAAAATTTTAGGCTGATTTTCTGTTAGAAATTGATAAAATCTAGTCTAAAACCAGTCAAATCCTTTCTTGTTTAGAAAACTAGGCTTTTGCTGTGAAGCAATGATGGCTACGGCAGATTCATTTTTGACTGTTGGATCATTTCAACACTTTGAAATTCAATAGTCAGCAATATACCTGCTTGAGATTCAACAGCCAATAATAAGCCTACCACAACCACAGCCATCATTGCTCTAGCCCAAGCTGATTACGAATACTTAAATTTACAATGATGTCTTAATTGCAACATATATCTACCATTCCTCAAACATATATATCATAAATATTGCATTTAAAGGAACCCTAATAAGCACACAATGGTTGTTTGACCAAGAAGTGACAGTTAAGGGGAAACTGCCAATAACTGTCAGTTGATGGTTCGAGCTACGGCATAGCCATAGTATTTCACCCTGTTTGACTGTCTATTCAGACTCAGAGACAAGAGTTTCTGACAACAATATGCTATTTTTATCCAACCAATGGCTTGTTTCCATAAATTTGCACGGTAGGGATCAGGTTTTCGGTTCTCGCCACATGATTGGGTCGAAGTAATTTTAGTTTGTCCTTATCCTTCAAATGCAATTTGGCGGAGTATTTTCAGTTTGTCTCTTATCCTTGGAGTATATTTGTTTTGTCTCATACAATGGGTGTCCTGCTATTCTTCATACAGTGGAAATAATGGCAATCAATAATGTTTTTTGCATTTACATTGCAGTTATCGAACAACGAGGCTCATACAAACAACCACGACGAGATAGACATTGAGTTTTTGGGAACAATACCAGGCCAACCTTATACCTTACAGACCAACATTTATGTACGAGCAGGAAACGGGGGAAACGGGAGGATTGTCACGGGCAGAGAGCAGCAAATCCACCTTTGGTTTGATCCCACCAAGGATTTTCACCATTACAGTATTCTCTGGACCCCATTTAAGATTGTGTAAGTAAATAGAATAGGTATTAATCAGTTTTGGTTTTAATTTTATTTTATAAAATAAAATGTTGTTGTTAGTAGATACAACTCATTATTAAACTTTTAAACTTTGTAATGATTAAGTAGATTATGTAATCTTTAATTTTATCTTGATTGTTAGAAACAGCTTAAATATTAACATATTTGTTATTGAAAAAATTATTAAACTATACAGATTCTCAGTGAATAATGTCGCCATTAGAACCTATCCAAGAACGGACTACTCCAATTTCCCAACCAGGCCAATGTGGGTATACGGATCAATATGGGATGCATCTTCTTGGGCTACAAATAATGGAACATACAAGGTAGACTACAATTATCAGCCATTCGTGGGAAAATACACCGACTTCGTCCTCATAGACTGCACACAATCAAATGCAGCCGAATGCCCCTGATAGTCGCTAGTCATCGAATGAAGGGCTAGGAAAACAAATACTATAAGGAAATTAAGGATCGAAGGAACGCAACTCATACAATAATTGGATAATGAGGAAGGATACAGGGGCAAGTCAATAGTCTCAGGATTGAAGACTTTGTAGTGCTGCTGCAATTATATATACAATTTGGCTATCTCAGAGTAGACGACTAGAGATGAATCCTTAAGCAAGCTCAACTGCGGAGGAGGAGTGCGAGGAAGGGAGTTGGGAGCGGAGCTTCGCTCCTTTGGCCACCAAAGAGCCGCTCTTCATTGGTGGCACGATTCTGAGAGCTCCACTCCCTTGGCCACCAAAGAGCCGCTCTTCATTGGTTGCACGATTCTCAGAATCACGCCACTGATGAAGAGCGGCTCTTTGGTGGCCAAGGGAGCGGAGCTACGCTCCCACCTCCCTTCCTCGCGCTCCTGCGGAGGAAGAGTGCAGGAGCACGAGGAAGGGAGATGGGAGCGGAGCTCTGCTCCCTTGGCCACCAAAGAGCCGCTCTTCATTGGTGGTGCGATTTTGAAGGGAGGTGGGAGCGGAGCTCCACTCCCTTGGACACCAAAGATCCGCTCTTCATTGGTGGCGCGATTCTGAGAATCATGCCACCAATGAAGAGCGGCTCAGAATCGCGCCACCAATGAAGAACGGCTCTTTGGTGGCCAAGGGAGCGGAGCTCCGCTCCCACCTCCCTTCCTCACGCTCCTCCTCCACAGTTGATCTCGTTTAGGGGCCAAAGGGCTACCCGAGCAGTGCGATTCACGATTTCGGGAAAGTATTTTTCTCCTCGCGCTCCTCCTTCACAGTTGAGCTCACTTAGGGGACAAAGGGCTACCCAAGCAGCTCGATTCACAATTTCAGGAAAGTATTTTTCTCGAGATAAAAGATAAAATATCATGGTAGAATAATTAATATAAATATTGTTCATTGTTGCGAATATTCTTTAACAGAGGAAAATTCATGGAGAATTTCTTTAACATATCTACTTCAAACCTATAAATTTGGTGAAAATACATAGATGTAATTAGTTACTATGTTCGTGGAGAATGAAGGATAATAAACCCATTGCAAAATCATAAATAATGCCACTACAAATTCAGAGTGAATTGATATAACTAAACAAAATTGATGAGAAAACTGCAAATCACCTCAGAGAAGGTGTATTCATGATGTGCCAAGCTCTGCAAAATTGATGAGAAGGTGTATTCATGGTGTGCTAATTATAAAGTAGACCTTGCAACTTTTTTAAATTTCATGTTTCAATTTAGAATTTATATATCAGTTTGTGATCATAGCTTGAAGATGAAATTTTAGTTGTTTTGTTGATTTAGTTAAGGGTAAGGAATGGAATAATCTATGAGATGGGAAAATTGTTTCAACTTATGAGGTCTATTGGGAAATACATCTACATTATATTACATTGATAAATAATATCTACAAAACTATTGTCATGAACCTCTAAATTCATGGTTTTGGGATCCGTGAGGGAAGGGCACATGCCTTTTCCTTTATGTGTAGTGAAGAAAAACGGTAAAAATAAATTTAATGGAATTGTTACATCTATCAAAACTTGTTCCCCTTGAGCTACAATTTGTCCATTCATTGATCTTCAATACATGAGATTATAAGAGGACCCACGCGAATGGACGACAGTAAAAATGGTGTTGCTTGTGCAAATTTTGATGTGCATAACTTTTTATGTCTCGCATAGTTCAAGTTTCAGTTGCAAAGGTATAGTCTCTCATGAAGCTACCTAAAACTTGGAAAAATCCTAAAAGCTATGCCTCTTGGATTTTTGGACTTTTTTGCTTTACAAAATCCTTTGAGAGGAAACTTATTTTCACTTATGTGGCGATTTACAAGTTTGATTTAGAAGTTTTATGTAACTTATTTTCACTTATTTTCCTACATTTTCTTTCATCACATAAACTTCTATTATCTACACACAACTTTATTTAATTTTTGAAACATATCGAAGTTCTCTTTGGTGTTTCATTCCCCCCGCTTTGGGGGTATGGTAGTATTATTATATAAAATGTGCATGTATTTATGTTTATGTTTTCATCCTGTGGAAGAGTCACTATCTCTTGGGATGGATATTCAGATGGATATTTGGATGAATATTTCTATCCCTAGGAAGAATAATCAGGTTAAGGTCAAACCAAACTAGTCAAGTAGTGAAAACCTTATTCTTTGTAAACCCCCCATACACATTCTTGGATGATTATCCTCTTAAGCGCAGATTTGGCGAATAGATCATTTATCTGCCTCCATGACATCTATATGGACGGTACCTAAAAGAAGGAAGGGTGGTTTGGATTGTGTGGTTGGGCTTTATTCTGGTGTCTTTAGTTGGTGCCTTGGAGAGAATGAGACTAAGTGTCTAGTGCTTTCTCAGCTAAAGCAAAGGGATTCTACAAAACAATAGTAATTTGGATTTAATGCTTGGTAACTATGAGGAGGGAGAAGGGTGGGGCGAGAATTTTTAATTCTTAATTTTTTTTAATGTAATGTTTAAGGGTCGTTTAGGGGGTTAGGGGTTAAATTGTTTTGTTAATATTGTTTTAAATTTAATGTTGTGGGGGTTAGGGGGAGAGTATATAAAAAAAAAATCGTATTTTGTTATTGTAATGTTGTGTGGGTGGGGTGGGGTTTACTCGTTAAGGGCTATAATTTTTTTTTAAATGTTTTTTAATGTAATATTGTGAGGGTAGATTACGGGGAAGGGGGGTTTAATGTAATTTTTTTTAATGTAATGTTGTGGGGAGTTAGGGGATTAGGGTTTTTTTATTTTTATTTTTATTAAATGTAATGTGGTGGGGCTTTAAACTTTTTAATTGGTTTTTAGTAATGTTGATGTTAGGGTTAGGGGGGGTTTTAAAATTTTGTTATTTAGTTAAATTTAATGTGGGGGAGGGGGTTGGGGGGGTTAGTATTTTTATTTTTATTTTATGTAATATTGACGTAATATTTTAATGTACTTTTTTAATTTAGTGAAACACTTTTGGCGAAGATGTCAAAAGAGCCTCAAGCCCCATTAGGAGGGATGTTTGGAAAGGAGAACTTAGGGCATCTTGCAGACATAGAAGACCCAATGTAAGAGGACATTGATGTTCCTGAAGGAAGCCAAGCTGAGAAAATTCCAATTTCAATGAAGAATTTGGCCGCCCTGATATTGTTGATTAGTTTCATGTCTTGAAGAAAATGTTAAATTTGACAACTTTTTGATAAGATATATTAGTAATGTTTTGACTTTCAGACTTTATTTTAGAAGCAAAATTTATATATATAATGTTTTTAATATGTTATTTACAAATATGTGGTATAGTTTTTCTTGAATTTATGTGAATCGTCACTTTCTGAAAAATGGTATAAAATAGTATCATTTTTATACAAAATATCTCTGAAAATCCATTGAAAATGGTTTTCAATGTTTTTATTTCTAGAATTCTTTACAAATTTGTCGATAAAAATGTCTTATTTTGTCCATAAAAATGTCTTATTTTAAAGAAAAATTTGCAAAATGTATATGTTTTTCATTTTAACTTGCTTCTAAATATATGTTATTTTGTTAAATTTCTAAAAAACACACTTGAAAATATAAATTAAAAATATTTTACGACAAAGATGATTCAAAGGCCCTAATAATGCCTTGAAATGAAAATGTGCGATACTGGTATCAACCCTTTTTGAAACAGAGGTAATAATAGCTGCTAAAATTAGGAGAGAAAAAAACGAGAACTGTGTCGAGTTCTTGTTTCATAGTATAGGTGGTTTAAGTCCCTCATTTGTTTTATTCTCAATTCTTTGGTCTCCTTTAAAATTTACCAAGTTTCCTTAACTATTTGAAAACTAAACCAAATAGAGATATAATGCAAAATAAATATAAAATTAAAAATATTTTTAAAACTATTTATATGGTTTTAATATATATATAATGTTTATTTTGTTAAAAAGTTTGTTTTCACCTTTAAAAGGTTGCTCTTAGTTTATATGTCATGTGGTTGTTTTGTTAAAAGTGGATATATATATATATATATATATATATATATATAATGTTTATTTTATTTAAAAAAATGTTTTCAGCTTTAAAAGGGTCGCTTTTAGTTAATATATCATGATGGATCCTTTTAGGGGCTATATATATCCCATAGGTTATATTAAGGGGATTACAAAAATTTAGTGGCCTATTTTCTTATATGAAAAGGGTTTTTTCAACTAAAATATATTGTCCCAATATTTATTAGAAAAAAAATAAATCGAAAAATGAATAGATTCCCATATATTAATGAGGAAAATGGAAAAAAACCATTTTCGCGGTTGCAAAGCTCCCTTCAATCTATCTTTCGCCCCTAATTTCTAGAGAAATTCTAGTGAAATCATTACTTCACCCCCAATTTTAAATATTGGAGGCTGCCATGGGTTATTTTTCTATCCATTTTCCTTGAAATTCATGTATATGGTTGCATTCGCTTATACTTTTAGTCTATTTCATGTGATACCTTCTTTGAGCCCATAATTTCTAGTATTGGAGAGAAAATTAGGGGATATTTTGTTCTATATAAAGGCTAATAATTCATGGTTCACCCACATCACATTGAACGTGTAGGGTGAAGGTTCTGGTTAATGCATTTCCACTTTTCATTCTTAGTTTTTGTGACATTTTAATCTTCGCATAACATTCCATCGTCCAAATCTCAGGTCTTGAAGGGGCATGCCGCACATACAATTTATCAGAGAATACAAAACCGCATTGTTCTTTTAATCCAATAATTAAAATGATATGCTTTTTATCATGCTTTTTATACTTTTTATCCATAGTTACAATAGATAATTATATTATAAATTTACATTTTATCATGTTTTTTTATCATTGATGTTTTTGAGGCATGTTGAATTCTAGGGAACTTTTTATTCTTAGAGCTCACTCAACATTATTAGGGTTTTATTCTATCCTAGGAGTATTGGTTCCGTGAAAGTGTTATAGATCTGAAATATATATGATTTATTTTATTCCTTATCATGTCTAAACTATTGATTGAAATTTATATGTTCTTATTGGATGCTACTCTTGATGGAGAGATTCCAAATGGTTTTTATATATTCAAACTGAATTTGAACCAGTTTTTTAAAATGTGCTTTTACTAGGATCTTGCTATGCAATTATTATTGGATCTAAGGATATAAAGAGAGTGCATATGTCATATTTTATGTATTTTATTGTTTATGTTTGATATGTTTGTAATATAAAAGAATGCACAATGATTATAATGGGAGGGATAAAGTTGAATGGTCATTATTTTGGTTGTCTTGTTGTAGAGTTGTTCAAATCATTCCGGTAGTTTTTTTTATTTGTATTGAGAAGTTTATGACCGATATATTTTATTATTCATATTTCCGAGTTTGTAATTTTATTTGTGACCTATATTTGTTGGGTTTGGTACTTCTTTTACAGTTTTTTTTAAGGGTCATTCATAAGTAAAATGTTTTTTGGTGATTTTTTTATGTGTAATTGCTATCATCATCCACAAATGGATCTAGTTATGTATGATGAATATATGATTTAGTTGGAATACGATACTTCATTTCCATGATGATTGAATATAATATGTAGAGAGCTTGTTTTACCTAAGACATAGACATTATGCTATTTAATATCTATTCGTTGGCAATCAATGAGTGTGCTAAGACAATTTTACCACAGTTTGCATGCTTTTATAAATTTCAAGGACATGGATACAAACACCTCCTCAGTTTATTCAAGAAAAAATATTCTTTAGTTGTAATGATATGCATGATGTTGCATTAATGTCATTTCTATTCTTGTTAGTGTATGTTCTTATTTTAATAACCATTGCAAGGCTCTATTTGACTCTAAAAATTCTAAATCAAATGACATAAATAATATATTGCTTATCAACAAAGAAAGGAAAAAGTTCCATCCGTATCTATAAACATGTAAGTAGGTTATTTTTTTTGTATAACCTGCCAAACCTTTTGCATAAAAATGCCAAGCCATTGGTAGTTGTAGTTTGGAGAAAACCACGTTGGTTAACTGAAACAGTTGGAACCACCTAAAAAACCCTCGAAAGTATATTCTAAGAGAAAGAGCGCCCAATGTTTCCTCCAAGGGTTCTTTTTTACGAGAAGGGAAAGTATATATCGAGACTTTAACAAAACAATTCATAGGAGCTTTGCCTCAAAAGTTTTTCTACCAAGTGGAAAATTTCTCAAAGAAAGAGTGACCTCTCTTTCATCAAGTTGTTCTTGAACTTGTTCTATTTTTGGGTGTTGAATTAGATACTAAGGATATTGAATAACGTCCACTCTTTCCTATAAGGGTTCTTTTGTATGGGTGGGGAATATAGATATTGAAACTTTAAAGACAAATTTCATAGAAACTTTGCTTCAAAAAGTTTGTTGGGAATCCAAATTTTTCTCAAAGAAAGAGCGGTCGCTCTTTCCTCAGACTGTTATATTTTGGGATGTTAAAAGTAGATGCTGATGAGAAAGAGAAGTCACCCCTTCTTCAAGGGTTTCTTTTTAAATGTGTGGAAATTAGATATCGGTATTTTAACCACAAATTTCAAAGGAAATTTTCTTCATACTTCACAGAAAGTAAACATTTTCTTCGAGAACGAGCGATCACACTTTCCTCAAGTTGTTCTATTTTGGGGTGTTGAAAGTAGATGCTAAGGAGAAAGAGTAGTCACTTATTCAAGAGTTTATTTTTTATGGGATGGAAATTATATACAGGAATTTCAACCATAATATTGATAGGAAATTTCCTTGATACAGTTTCCATTTATGTAGATGTTTTTTGAAAGAATGAGCGATCATTCTTTACTCAGGCTATTATAATTTGGGATGTTGAGAGTACATGCAAAGGAGAAAGAGTAGCCACTAATTCTTCAAGGGTTTCTATTTATGGGTGAGGAAAGTATAAATCACCAATTTAACCACAAATTTCATAGGAAATTTGCTTCGTACAGTTTCGCAAAAAGTACAAATTTTCTCAAAGAACAAGCAACCACTCTTTCCTCAGGAAGTTATATTTTGGGGTATTGATAGTATACACCGAGGAGAAAGAGAAATTTCTCCTTCTTCAGGGGATTGTTTTTAAGGGTGCGGTAATTAGATATAGGCCACTTTCACCACAAATTTCATAGGAGATTTGATTCATACAATTTCTCGTAAAGTAGAAATTTTCTTAGAGAAAGAGTGATCGCTCTTTCCTTAAGTAGTTCTATTTTTAGGTGTTTAAGGTATATGCTGAGGATAAATAACAACCCTTCCTTCTTCAAGAAAGTATCTTTAAGGGTGCAGAAAGTAGATATAGGCACTTTAACCACAAAATTCATAGGAAATTTGATACATATAGTTTCCCTCTAAGTAGATATATTCTCATAGAACGAGTGATCACTCTTTACTAAGGATATTATAATTTGCGACATTGAGAGTACATACTAGAGGGTGTTGTAGAATTAAGAGCATTCTTATACAAGAGGCCATTTTAGGAAACAAGGGTTGCTCCTTACTCAAATATACATGTATTTGGGTTTGTAGACGACGTGTTCCATTTTCTGGGTAACCGCAACCTACTTGGAAGGAAGAAATAAACCTCAATGAATATATCATCCACCTTTCTGGGATTTAAATAGTAATATGCCAAATTTAATCACCATGATAATCTTAATACTATCACTTATGTCACTCATTTGATCCTATATACCTTCTCAGATCTCTTCCCATTGAATCCCCTCAGTGTTGGAATTTCATTCATCTCTACCTTCCCAACTAAGTTTTTTTGACATTCTGAGCTTTTATATTGTGTAATGTCCCCATTCAAATAATTGCATAGAAGGACAATTCCATCAATCCTACTAGTTCTCTAGGTTGGATGGATACATTTGAATTTTTAATAAGGGAGCTAATAAATGATGTCCAAACATTAGAATGGAATAAATATTTAGTATTGGAGATAATTAAATAAATACAAGAGACAATTTAAGTGGAAATAGATCATGGATACACATGGAGATTATGGGGCCCACACAACCTAGAATTTATGTGCCACATGGCGTTCTCCTCTTGCAATTTTGAATCCATTGGAATCCTAATGTTATTGGATGAGTTAGAAGTCTAACAAACTTGTCCATATGAATCATTGGTACAATTTGGAAGGAAATGTAACTTAGATGGGAGAGGAAGAGTCAAATGGGAGCTACTTGGACACTTGGGTTAGATTCCCTAACATCTATGCAATCTATGACACCAATGATGAAGTTGATATGAAATTTATGGCATATTGCAAATTTGAAGGATGATATCTTACCATTATGACATGTCAGGCCTAAATATAGCATCCAAGAAGGTGCTCATGTGATTTAGGGAAGCTCAATGTGTCCCTACTCTAATTGGGGGAAGATGGAAGGCTAGGGAAGGGAGCACACATGGAAAATATTGAGCACACAACCTAATTCCAATTGGCTTGAGTTTGTATATGGGTTGATAACCTTAGAAGGATAACGATGTTTATAAAATACAAGGATCAACCAAGATAAGGAATTTTGATCATTTGAGAAATTTGCGTTTGTGAAGAGAGAGATCTAGTGGATGACTAGTTTATTTCCTTAGCCAATTTTGAGGGTGAAAGATTTCCATCCAAGTTGGTGTTTAGAGAGGTCATTTATCTTGTTCATGGAGATTTAATGGAGTTTGTATTTGCAGCTTTAAGCTACAGGGAATATCTTGGTTTCTTCTAGTGTACCACATTCTCTCAACCATTTCAAGTGTTTATTACATGTTCTTCCTCATGGAGGGATTGCCATTTGGGTGAGATATTGTACTCTTTAGGAGAGATTATCCTGGCCCATTTATGATTGCAATAATCTTAAAATACTCTATTCTTCATCTCCAAAAATTCTCAGGTTGAAATTATTAAAATTGAGAACATAGATCTATGGATCAACACACAACTCACAAAATAAATCACACAATTTTACTCGGGAATTGAAGAATGAAACAGTGCAAAAAGATTGCAACTGTGAATTATTTAATTAATAAAAATTAATTGGATAATAATTACAACGTAATACAATCACTAAATATCCACATGCAATTCAAATCCATGTGAGAAAATTCGAATTGGTTAGACTCTATTTGACTGTAAGGCAACTAGGACATGTCTAAATCACCATTGGAGTTCAACAACCCAACTCAAGTGTCGAATTTAGTGTTAATTGTTAGTTAAATAGATAAATGGTTGTGGTAGGTGAGAGAATGTACCTCACCTTCATGCGGCCATGAAAACCTAGCGCTAACTGAGTAGAACTGAATGTAACTGACTCCTAACTGACATTGACTAGTCACCAACTGAACTCAACTAATGGAGGCTGGCGTCGACACTCCTAGTGGATCATAATTTGTAGGGATTGATATAGGAGGATCCTGAACTGATGCATGCATGTGAAATCATTGGAATTTTTCCTCAATTACGGTTCCCCACACTTTAGTAACTGGTACATGTTCCCCAATTAGGCCAAGTGGACCCAATTGAGTTAGTGACTAAAAATAGACTAAGAGAAAGTATGATTTAGACATACTGTTCATTTATAAATAATTGAATGAATTGGATAAGGGAGGATTATAATCCTAACATAAATACCAAATGGTTGTATGTAAAATTTATTATTAATGAGCAAATAATGACCATTTCTCCACTATATTGATGCATGCCATTGTAGTGCTGATGATATTGAATGAAAGAATGATTCTATAATATATTTATGATTAATGGACTTCCATTGATAAGTACTACAAGTTTAATATCCAACACTTAAGTATTTGAATTCATATTTCTCAATTTATTTGCATTTGGATAAGATTTGGTGCCATTTCCCCAAGGGTTGAACTAGTGAATTTGTAGTTGTTTGGGAGAGGGTTATAACATCCTTTATAAACTGAATAATGATGCACATGAGACCTTAATAATTTCCCTTAAACATAATATATGTCTGTTTATAAATTTGAGTGGTTTTGGGATCATTTATAAAGCCATTTTTCAGCATTTACCTTGGGGGAATGGGAACCACAATTTGCTAGTGAAAACTCCTACCTTGTCCATAATATTAAAAATGTTTGAACAAGTATTTTGAGGGTCATAAATAATCCCTGAACATCATATTAAATCATTAATATAATTCATATACCTTCTCATAATATTTGGTAGAATTTGGGTCAATTTAGAGACCTAGACATCAAAACTAGTCAAAGGTCGAAATAGGGAAGAAAGTGAAAAATTGATCATTTTAATAAAATTTATTCAGAAGGGAAATTAAAAGTCGTATTCAGAGAATGTTACTTTCACATGTGCATTAATACCATCCATTCAATAAAAAATTTCATACATGTCTTGGTTTCATAATCGACCCACCAAGCCCACTTTCCTTCCTCCTCGAACAACGAAAGAAGAAATTACAACCATAGATATTGAAGCATATTTTGAGGAGTATCAAAATTTGAGAGGGGATATTCACGAGAGTTATTATTTCCAATAATATCTTATCAAGTATGGATTTAGGAAAAAGTAGGGAAATGTGAATTCATTAAGGGACAATCAACAATCCACAAGTTTGGAGGAGCATGAAATGAGAAAAAATCATCCTATTTGTGAAAAGAGCCTAGATAAACCATTAAATGAAGAAACAAAGAATCATGAAGTGGAGCATCAATTAACTCAAGGTTATTGAAGACAAGAACATAAATAGGAAGGTGAATACAATAACACAATCCTTACTAATGGGGGTTGTTCCAATCAAAGAAAATCTATTGATGGATCCTTGAACTATAAAAAAGTACCTACTGATGGGTGCTCACAAATCTATGTTGCAGACATAGAAATCAGATTTGAAAATGTTTCTTGAAGACAGATTTCTCATAAGCATGAAGATGAATACCTTGTGATAGATAATTAAGAACCAAGAACAACCTCCCCATCACCACTTGAGCTTTAAGAAGTTGATTAAATCAAGAATAAAGAAGAAGAGGTGGTTCACTCCCATGAACCAACCTTCATAGAAGGGTCTTTAAAGATGAGTGAAATGGATATACATGAGGCCCTTAGCATAATCCATGATACTAAAGCATTGGTGTCAAATTATTTTTAGAAAATTTCTTCATTGGAGGATCCATCCTTCCTTGAAGACATCGAGAAGATTCAAAGAGCAATGTGCAACATTGAAGGTAATTTCATGTCTTTGCTTTCTGATAGAAATAATTTGGTTGAGCTTAATAAATGTTTACATGAAGAATACTTGAATAATAATGAGTATATTCATAAGCTCACAAAACTCAAAATGAGAAACTTCCAAAAAGGTTGCAAGCCTACATTTTCTTCCTCCTATGTTTCATATTTTCATGTGGTAGATTGCTTGGAGGATTCTCATTACATGAGGGATCAAGAGAAACATGGAAAACTGCAAGTTATTGATTTTTTTGAATATGAGCTTGATGAGAGCCAATCACTAGTTGTGGTGAAAAAGGATTTCTTGAGTTGCCTCTTGAAGATGGGTGCACACTTTTTGAAGAAGTGCATGATTCCACTACCTTGGAACCAACCTATGAGGAATTTTTTTCATTTTTAAGGGAGGTGCATACTCATACCCCTATGGATCCTTACCATGATGACAATTTTTCACTTTCTGATCATTTGGGTGAGTTGGTTCTTTCTCCTACATCCTACACTTCCAAATGTTGCAGCATTCATCCTAATGAAGTATGGGTGAAATGTTTCCTTTTTATGGTTCCACATGAAGAGTATGGACTTTCTATCTCTCCTTTTGATGATGAATTGATTATAGAACCATATTATTTACATTTGCAGCAACATCACTTTTTACATTATGATGATACATATCTACATGGATGCACCTATGGTATTCACTTGAGTCACTTGGAGACTCATGATTTTCCTTGCTCCTTTCCTAGTCCATTTGATGTTGGAGGAACTTCATTTCACACTTGGGTGAAGATATATATGATTGAAGAAGATTATTGTTGGAAGCAACATACTCTTTTATTTCATGATGATATACATATTCATGTGTGTATTGATGAGACTTCTTTGAGCCACTTGAAGTCTTCATGTTTTCTTTGCTCCTTATTTGGTTCATATTTTGGTGGAGGTTCTTCATTCACTTCTTGGATGAAAGAACACATGGAGATTATATTGATGCACATTATATATTTTTGGAGCAGCATTATGGGACATGGGATCCTCACCTATTTCATTGGGGAACATCCGATATAATACTGTATGCTTGTGTGTATGGGCGACTGTTGGGGTGCGCATCTCAATGGTCCTTAAGTTAGGTAACTCAGCAGGGTTACGAGAGTTTGTAAGCGGAGTTACGACTCAAAATAGTCTTAGGGGTGTCGGAGCTGAGTCAAAGCCCTCTTTTTTGTAATAACCCATGATTTAAGTCCAGGGTTTAGGGTTCGAGGTGCCCATGGTTTAAGTCCATGGTTTTATAACAGTGCGCTGTATAAATAGGCACTCTTGTAAATAAGTCAGGTTAGGCTTTTTATGTAAAAGGAATTGATGCGGAGCTAAGGGTAATTGTGTAAGAAAAGGTTAAGTCCCAACTGTGTGCGTGGACAACCTCTGCAGCTGTGTGTACAGAGGGTTTTTGGGTGATAAGGAAATCTACAGCTGTGTGCGCAGAGGCCTCCAGCTGTGTGCATGGCTTTAAGGACTTGAAGGGATCTGCAGCTGAGTGCGTAGATCAGAACTATGATTTTTGTAGAAAGTTGAATAAAACACAGTTCTGTGGACGTAACCCCTACACTGGGGGTGAACCATGTTATATCTTGTGTCGTGGTTCTGTGTGTTGTTTCTGTTGTGTTCTTTCATGCATTAATATCTATATATATGATAAGTAAAGATCACTGCTAGATAATAACTTCGTTGTGAATTCCCAGTAAAGGGTTGTGCAAGGCACTATTTGTTTATCTAACCGCGAAACTAAATAAGTGAATGTTAAGCTCTGTGATTTATATTTATAATCTATTAAAACATAAAGGTACAGTAATATCCCTCTTTTGCTTGCAAAAATATGGTTCTGCGGCACCCCATAGCTATTTCAGGTGAGACTGCAACCTGTTCGTAGATTGTTGCCGAAAGGGCCAACTCTGTGGGTCTTTTGTTGGTGCGAAGTTACATGCATAAAACCTGGGTCTTCCCTATAGCCCAAAAAATTGGTTCCGTTGCCGGTTGAACTCAGTATCTACTCAAGAGGGGTTTACGTTGTACCTCGAGGGCTGTGTTCTGGAGACCCTCTATGAAAGAAATCGGTGATTGGCTTGATGAGACTTATCTGAAATTTGCTGAGCAAGAGAACAAAAATCTGTGTCGTAGTGCAAATGAATTTTTGCAAAGGTATGTTTTTTGTGACGTTTATGAAATTTTCTTTGGTAGTATCCACATAGAGTTGCACCAGTGGTTATCCAGGTTAACAGAGCGAAGGAAAAACTTCCAAGAACGTTAGTTTCTTGCTTGGACCCCCGCAAGAATTACTATACTAAAAAGGGTGAACAACGAGATATCCCGTGCTGTTGATTTCTGGACAACACGGACCCTTGAAGCATTTGTGACAGAGTTTTCCATCGACACGAGTACTTCCTTTAGTGAAGCCGAGCGGCAGTTTTTCAAAGGACCAAGGGGCAATTTTTTGAATTCATTTAGTTTGAGAATTAAAATGCTATTAGCTGAAAAAGGTATATTGCTAATTGAATCAGACTGTTAGATTTAGTATTACTAACCTATGTTTGCAAGTGAAAATACCTTCGACGAGCAAAGCGATTTGCTGCAAAGTGGCAAAAGGTACAAGAGATATTTTGGATCCTATTCCCAGGGTCAGCATACTGAGTATCCCCCTATAAGTCCCACTGATTCAGCACCCGAAGAAACCCCTTCTGTTGGAAACCCTCATGTAACCCCACAGCGAAGACCTATTATCCCCGAGAACCCGTCATAGTTTGAGAGTCACCCTAGCCCAAGCATTCCTATTGCAGGTCAGTCTACCCCAGTAACTTCCCCCCCACCTAATTCCAGTCCCCCTACAACCCCCCCTAGATACACTATGGCCCACATGCATGATGACATTAAGCTACCTGTTTTCAAAGGAACTGGATCAGAGGATCCAGAATAGTTCTGGTTTTTATGTGAAGTAGTGTGGACTGCTAAGACCATTACGGACCAAGATACAAAAAGAGCGCAGGTAGTTACTTCTTTTAGAGACTGCGCTCTACCATGGTTCATAAAGTTTTCCAGCACTCAGAACCATGCATTGGCTGATATAAAAGTAGCAATGATAAAGGAATTTAAGATGCCAAAATCAGAGTCGCAGTGTATCACTGCGTTAAAAGAGATTCAGCAGAGGCGCGTTGAATCAGTGTGGGATTTTGATCAATGATTCAAAGTTCTTCTAGACCAAGTTAGTTTCCCCATTGGGCCTGCGCAGCACAAAGAGTGGTTCATTGCAGCATTTCTACCGCATATCAGAACTCCACTCATGCAGCAGAAGGTTTCCGATCAGCAGGAGGCTCTGGAAATCGCGATGAAACTTGAAACTGCTCTTGTCGAAGATAATTCTGGTATTGCTCAAATCCAGGCGTAGTTGGCAGTGATGGCTCTGGAGCTTCGCGATATGAAGAAAGGAAAAAAATGGTCGCGAAGAGGTTTGCTGTACACAGTGTTGGACAGAAGGTCACGGCAAGGAACAGTGTCTTGTGGTACGAAACTACCTAATTACTGGTGCGCCAAACCCATTCAACCCTACTGTTCTATATTGCGATATCTGTCGGACAACTGGCCAACATCGACCTGAGGACTACTATATTCTGCAGAGGTATGTGCAAGTCCCTAAGAACCCTTATTGCAAGTTCTGTAAATTGGTGGGACATAATGAAGATAAGTGTCGCAGCTTTGACCTCATGAGAGAACGGACTTACAATGTTTATCGGGTACAAAATGAAGGACAGAGCAATGATGGCTATGGTTACCACAGTGGTGCATCAGGTAGAGGTGATTTTGGAGGTCGCGGTCGAGGTGGTATGGTAGGAAGAGGAAGAGGCCACGTTGTGTGTTACAACTGTAACCAGGCCGGGCATCTAGCGAGAGACTATCGGAACCCCACTACGACATGTCGGTATTGCCGAGCTATGGATCATGTGATTGAGCGGTGCCCACAGTTGCTAGCCAAGATTCAGGAAAGAACCAATGCCCCTACTCAGAATCTTTAGATGATTTTCATCGAGTAGAGACCTGCCCCAGCCATTAATGTTGTTACCCGGAGTGGAGCTATGACAGAAGTACAGACTAAGGAGCAACAGCTTGACAAGGCTTGGGTTCGTAAGGCCCTAGCAAAAGTCCCAGCATTTGATATTGAAAGAGAAAGAGAGACATTCATGGAAGCCAAGAAAGATTTTGCTGATCCTAGCACATCAGTAGCACCTGCGGAACAACATCAGCAGTGGCCACTGACACAAGAAGCTTCGACAGACAAAGTAAGTACACTATCCTCCTTTTTACAGAGTTTCCTGAAGCTCCTCTGAAATCAGAATTCTTTAAGTGAGTTGTAGAAAGTTATTGCTTCTTGTGAACCTCAGCATAGTTCTAGTCAGGTACAAGATGTTAATAGAGTCAGAAGAACTGGAAGGGAAATGAGATTAAATGCTCATATAGGAGAATATGATATGGATGATGTTATCTTGGACATAGGATCAGAGGTAAATTTCTTAACTAAGAAAACTTGGGAACAAATGGAAAAACCTACCCTTGATTGGTCACCAACACAGTTGAGATTAGCTAATCAGCAGAAGATTGTGCCCCTAGGACGGTTCCCTAATGTCCCAGTAGATATTTATGGCATTTGTACTGTAGCATACTTTGAAGTTATTGAGATCATTGACGACAGCAACCCCTATGCAGCCTTGCTAGGAATTGAATGGGAAATGGAAAATGCGGCAGTCATTAACCTTAAGAAGAGACAGATGACTTTCGAAGGAAAATATTTGCGCATCATAGTCACCACTGGACCCCTAACAAGGAGAGATATACACAGAGACAGTAAAAGATGAAGACCCGGATGTTTTGGATCATATCTACAATATCACAACTAAGGAGGAAGATTATGTTGATCCTACTGCCGAAGGTATCATGCATTGGCATTGCGACAGCCCCTGTATGACGGATTCAGATGATGGGTTAGAAAACTGGAAGAACAGACTTTATGAGCTGCATGGACATAGATGTGCTAGAATTACCAAGTCTCTCAGATGGCTTGGTGTACAGGCACAATCCTTACCTGTTTTTGATGGTTCGACAGACCCAGAACAATTTATTGTGCAATTCTCATAATAGGTACCAGACTCACAGAAAATGGAGACTCTGGATTCAGCATTCAGAGCCACAGCAGCTAGATGGTGGAATGGTCACAAGAATTACATTCATAGTTTGGAAGCATGCTAGAAGTCCCTTTTCCTAAGATTTAGGGACCAATCTCAGGTGGTCCGAAGCAGGTTTAATGGTAAGAATAGTCCTCAAGGACATTTGGAGCAATGCTATGAGGCATGGAAGCATGTACCTCGTGAAGAATGGGTACATAGGTTTGTGCATACCTTGGAACCCATAACAAAGAATTGGTATCTGGAGGTCGAGCTTCACCACGGTACTGTAAGTTGGGATTGTCTTGTTCATAGTTTTATGCTGACATTCTCTATTAATGAGGTTTCTCCTTCTTTGGACGCAGCTGTTAGATTGATTCATATTAAAGTATTTGATGATCAAGAAATCACAGAATATCAACCTGATTGTAAGGTACAGGAAGCCAATGCAGTAGAATGCTATAACCTCAGAATTGACGAGGATGAAAATCCGTGCAACATTAATATCCCTAAATCAGAAGGACACTGCGAAGTGCATGGACCAGCAGTAGAGGCACTTGAAGTGACTCAACCCCTGAAGACACGGATCGTCAACATTGGTTTAGAAGAAAACCCTAAGTACGCTACCATTGGAGCTTATTGGGACGATGAAATGGTAAGCAAGGTGACCCAACTTCTCCATGAATATCAGGATCTCTTTCCGACAAAGTTCTCAGAGATGAAAGGTATCATTAGGGATATAGGAGTGATAAAGATCCCATTGAAACCTGATGCGAATCCTGTGAAACAATGCCCTTATAGGCTAAACCTTAAGTATAAGGAAAAAGTCCGAATGGATCTAGATAAGATGCTTGCTGCAGGAATCATTGAGCCTGTTGAAGAATCTGAGTGGGTCAGTCCTATGGTGGTGCAAGAAAAGAAGACTAAGGGAGAGATCAGAATTTGTGTCGACCTAAGGAAGCTGAATGATGCCTGTTTGCATGATCCTTTCCCCACTCCCTTTACACATGAAGTTTTAGACAATGTGGGAGGTCAAGAAGTATACTCTTTTACTGATGGGTTTTCAGGTTACCATTAGATTCAAATTGCTCCAGAAGATCGACATAAGACAACCTTCGCTACGGAAATGGGATCCTTCCAGTATACAGTTATGCCCTTTGGATTGAAGAATGCACCTGCTATGTTTTCTAGAGTAGTCATCTCTGCTTTTAAGGAATTCATACATAAATTCTTAGAAGTTTATTTTGATGATTGGACTATCTTCAGGTTAGTAAAAGACCACATAGCTAGTCTAAGACTTATGTTGGATAAATGTAGATAGCATCATATTTCTTTGAACTTGAAAAAGTGTATCTTTTGTGCCCCTTTTGGAATTCTACTCGGTCACATTGTCTATAAGCAAGGACTGATGATGGATCCTACGAAGATAGCCATTACCGTGAACCTGACCCCTCCGAAGTTTGTCAAACAACTGCGCACTACGCTTGGTCATACTGGCTATTACAAGAAATTTATTAAAGGATATGCTCAGATAACTGCCCCTATGGAAAAGTAGTTGAAGAAATATATTAAGTTCAAGTGGACACCTGAGTGTCAAGCAAGCATGGATATTTTAAAGGAAAATATGGTAACTGCTCCTATCTTAGTATTCCCTGACTGGAATAAGGAATTTCATGTGCATGTCGGTGCATCCTCCATTGCTCTGGGTATAATACTAGCCCATTCGAGCGAAGGTAATATTGATCACCCCATCTATTTTTCAAGTAGGAAACTATCCATAGCAGAGAAAAATTATACTATGACAGAACGCGAAGGTCTAGCTATGGTGTATGCATTGCAGAAGTTTTGACATTATCTATTAGGATCTCATTTTAAGATGTTTAATGACCATTCTGCTTTGAAGTATTTGGTTAACAAGCCTATGCTAGGTGGAAGGATATGCAAATGGCTGATTCTATTTCAGGAATATGAATTTGAGATCATAGTCAAACCTGGAAGACTGAATCTAGGTCCTGACCACTTGTCGAGGCTCGAGTCGGGAGAAGAACCTATCAGCTTGGACGATGGCCTTCCTGATGCCCAGTTGTTTTCCATCCAGATGGTTGATGAATACTTTCAGGATATTGTTTAGTATTTGTCTATAGGTTTTCCACCCGCCGAGATGACAACACAGCAGAAGAAGCAGCTGGTGGTTCGAGCAGCTGACTTTACCTTAATAGCAGGACAACTATATAAGATGGGACCAGATGAAATACTGCGCAGATGTGTCCTAGAGCATGAAAAGCCGTTAATTTTGGCCGAGGCACATTCTGGGGCAGCAGGAGGTCTTTACACAGGAAAAGCTACCGCACAAAATATTCTGACAGCCGGATTGTGGTGGCCTACAATTCATAAGGATGCAAGAGAATATTACCACAGCTGCGACATTTGTCAGAGGATAGGAAAACCATCCAAGAGGGATGAGATGCCTCTAGTTCCATAGGTAACTTTACAACCCTTTGATAAATGGGATATTGATTTTGTTGGACCTATCAACCCCCCTGCAAAGAAATCTGGAGCAATATACATTATTACAGCAACCGACTATCTTACTCGTTGGGCCGAAGCTCAACCAGTCAAGACCTGTAGTGCTGCTACAGCTGCGAAGTTTATTTTCGATAACGTCTTGACAAGATTTGGGTGTCCTAGAATACTTATGAGCGATCAAGGATCACATTTCTTAAATAATACTATTGAAGTATTGACAAAAGAATTTCAAGTATATCATCAGAAGAGTACTGCCTATCATCCTCAAGCAAATGGAACTGTCGAAGCCTTTAACAAGATCCTTGAACATGCTCTGACGAAGGTTTGCAATGCCAACAGAAATGATTGGGACCTTAGAATTCCAGCAGTACTATGGGCTTATAGAACCACCTGCAAGAAGTTGACAGGCCATACACCTTTTAGGATGGTTTATGGACAAGAATCAGTCATGCCCATGGAGTACATTGTACCTAGCCTCAGAATATATGCTTTTACAGACATGGATGACCCAGATATGCTGAAAGAAAGGATGAAAAAGATACTAGAACTTGAAGAGGACATATTCATTGCAGGGTTCCAACAGCAAGTTCATAAAGCTAGAGAAAAAGCATGGCATGATAGACACATCAAGAAGAAGCAGTTCCAGCAGGGTGATCTTGTGCTCCTATATGATAGAAAATTCATGAAATTCCTGGGTAATTTCAAGACACATTGGAAAGGACCATATATAGTGCAGAAAGTTAGTGATGGTGGCCCAGTCCAGCTAGCTAAATTGAATGGAGAAATTTTACCTTCTATGGTGAATGGAAGTAGGTTAAAGAAGTACAGGGAGAAATCAGGATCCCTTGGTCAGGAGTAACAGCATGAAGGACAGTCTAAGTACCAAGAACAATTGAAATTGGGTACTAGAATATAATGAAGTTGTTCTCAAAACTATGCAGTGTTGAAGACTGTCAAAGTCTGCAGGATGAAGTTTGGTTTCCATATAGTCAGGATGGGTTGAAGCTACATATTGTGTTGAAGATTCTTTTCAAGGTGAAATTGAAGTTAGTATTTATGTCGGAGATCACAGGTGTGTTGCAGCTCAAAATGTGATGGATGGGACAAACTAGAATTGGCGGCGCCGACACGCGAACTGCCCTCACTGCCTGCAATAATGAGATCTTGGGATTATCTGGCACTGTGTGGATAGGATTTCTGCCACTTCATCAGATTCGGCATCATTAATAAACCATGATGACAGATTCTGTTTCAAGATTCTATAAGAAGCTACATCGGCCTGCGACTCATGCATTGTGCATTTCTTTGAGTTTCTTCAGTTAGCACTATGTTGAATGACCGTGAAGCCCAGAAGTTATTACGAGTGGTCAGGGAGAGAGGTCTGCTGAAACTTCTAAGTAATCCACTTGGGAAGACATGCTCGACCAAGGCACAAAGAAAGGAAGAAGTTCGCTTTAAGGGATCGGAAGAAAGGCAGAAGTGCGCTTTATGCCGCACAAAGAACAACACCAGTCTTCACAGAAAAACTCTGAAACATCCCAAGATGTATCCTCTTGGTTTGATAGAACCACGGAGGCTATTTATCTTATGCACCTTAACACACAACTCTGGGGACCCTAAGTTGTGGATGGTCAAATGTTTAGCAAGCAGATCGAAGGATGGGGTCGCTGATAGATCCAGAAGGCCTTAACCAACATTTCACGAAGGAAAGGAACAAGCATCCAGAAACCACATGTATGGCGTCAAAAAACAATGCACCAGACTTCGCCAACAAGATTCTCCCACCAGACAAGCAGCTAAGTGTCCCGGGACGGGCCACTGGTGAGTCTTAGGGGCCTGTTGGGGCGCGCACCTCAACGGTCCTTAAGTTAGGTAACTCCGCGGGGTTACAAGAATTTGTAAGAGGATTTATGACTCAGAATAGTCTCAGGGGTGTCAGGGATGAGTCAAAGCCCTCTTTTTTGTAATAACCCATGATTTAAGTCCAGGGTTTAGGGTTCGGGGTGCCCATGGTTTAAGTCCATGGTTTTATAATAGTGTGTTGTATAAATAGACACTCTTGTAAATAAGTCAGGTTAGGATTTTTATGTAAAATGAATTGATGCGGAGCTAAGGCTAATTATGTAAGAAATGGTTAAGTCCTAGCTGTGTGTGTGGACGACCTTTGCAGCTGTGTGCGCAGAGGGTTTTTGGGTGATAAGGAAATCTGCAACTGTGTGCGCAGAGGCCTGCACCTGTGTGTGTAGCTTTAAGGACTTGAAGGGATCTGCAGCTGAGTGCATAGATCAGAACTGTGATTTTTGTAGAAAGTTGAATAAAACACAGTTCTGTGGACGTAACCCCTACACTGGGGGTGAACCACATTATATCTTATGTCGTGGTTCTGTGTGTTGTTTCTATTGTGTTCTTTTATGCATTAATATCTATATATCTGATAAGTAAAGATCACTGCTAGATAATAACTTCGCTGTGAATTCCCAGTAAAGGGTTGCGCAAGGCACTGTTTGTTTATCTAGACATGAAGCTAAATAAGTGAATGTTAAGCTCTGTGATTTATATTTATAATCTATTAAAAGCTAAAGGTACAGTAATATCCCTCTTTTGCTTGCAGAAATCTGGTTCTGTGGCACCCAATCGCTGTTTCGGGTGAGACTGCGACTTGTTCGCAGGTTGTTGCTAAAATGGCCAACTCTTTGGGTCTTTTGTTGGTGTGAAGTTACAGGCATAAAACCCGGGTCTGCCCTATATCCCAATAGCGACATGGTGATTTACTTACTTGGATGTACAAGCACTTTCATGATTCTTTAATGAGGTACCTTGATGTACATTTGTATGATGTTGTTATGTAGTTTTATGATCTATATTTTGTACTCATGATGTTTGGAAGGGTGCAATGCAAGCAATGGGATCCTGGCATTGCTTGGTTACATCTCACTTGGAGAAGCAGTTCGATTGTTGGTTTGAGAAAGCAAACCAACCTTTAGTTGTTTGAGTTCATCTTTGCAGACCGGTGTTCCAGTTTCCTATGTAGGAGACCTTTTGAGAGATGGCCAATTTTCACATGCTTGTTTTTCATGGAATTTCATCATATAAATTTCACACCATGCATGTATCAGGATCATATGGGACCCTGGGATCAATTAGGGTCTCATTTGTTTCAATTTTGGGGGAAACAAGCAGCATTGGAGATTTAGTCACCACTTGAGAAGATGATAGTAATCAAAATAGTGAATCAGAAAGAATGGTGGTTCCTCTCTGGGTTTTTCTTGGAATATTAAGAAACCCAAAGTTTGGTAACTCAGCACCAACTTCAAAGAATTATACTGAAGAAAAAAAGGGGTGAAAGTTCAAAAAATGTTTCGAAAATATGAAGGTAAAGATTATTTGTGCAAATTTAGTTTTTATCGATTTGATTAATCGTTTTGGTATTATTGGTGATGTTATAGGATATATAAATAAGCACAATCCACATATCTTACTTTTGGGAACACAAAATTGTAGTACATGAGTTCCACTACTCAAATTGCAGCTAAAGGAAATTAGTGAGCAAAACCATAAGAGAGCACTTGGTGCAAAGGAAGGAGTGCCAAATGAGGATGCCACTTGGGAATATGAACAAATTTTGTAACATCCAAATATGAAATCGCTTGAGGAAAAGAAATATTGGGCGGGGAGGACTGTAATGTCCCCATTCAAATAATTGAATAGCAAGACAATTCCATCAATCCTACTAGTTCCCTAGGTTGGATGGATACATTTGGAGTTTTAATAAGGGAGCTAATAAATGATGTTCAGGCATTAGAATGGAATAAATATTTAATAATGGAGCTAATAAAATAAATATAAGATAAATATGAACTGGAAATTTTGCATGGAGACACGTGGAGATTATGGGGCCCACACAAGCTAGAATTTATATGCCACATGGAATCCTCCTCTTGTAATTTTGAATCCATGGGAAACCTAATGTTATTGGATGAGTTAGAAGGCTAATGCACTTGTCCATATGCATCATAGGTTGAATTTAGAAGGAAATGTAACATAAGTGGGAGAGGAAGAGTCAAATGGGAGCTTCTTGGGCACTTGGGCTAGATTCCCTAACATATATGACATATATGACACCAATGATGAGATGCTATGACATTTTTTGGGATAGGAAAAGTGTGCAAGGAAAAATCCAATGTGCAAGAGAGGAAAAATAGGTGCACAATGGAGAAAGGCAGGTAAAGGAAGAAGCACAAGCACAGAGTAGAGGAACCTGCGAAAATGATAGCTACGATGAGGAAAGGAAGATCTGAGTTGGTGGAAGAGGGAGGTAGAAGAGTTAAGGATGAATAGGTGCAAGTCAAGGAAGTCTACAGAAGGATGACCTGGAAGAAGACTAAAGGATAGTTTTGCAGCTAGCTATGACCTATACAGACAAGCTGAAAGATGTTTTTGCGGCTGTTTATGGTTGTGGTTAATGTAATACATAAATTTTATGGCCAGGTATGGGACAAAATTAATGTAATAAAATATATTTTGTAGCCACTTTAGTTTGTAATAAATGATCCGTACTCAATTGACCCTTTGCGGTCTTGTAATTGCTATAAATAGGAGAAACCCGCTCTCTATAAGGGTTATATTGATAAGGATTTTAGTAGTTAATTGCCTACTTGGAGAGAAGTCTGATAATAGTAGGTTGTTGAGTTGCATATTTGCAGCTGAGTGCAAAGACCATTTGTAGGAGTTGATCTGTAGCTGAGTGCACATATAGTAGAGTAGAATAATCGATCTAGGATGTGTGCGGATCAGTAGGAGTAGATAGAAGCAACAAAACAGAGATCATGAGAGCAAGAAGAGTTGAGATAAAAGACATATGTTAAGAACAATCTGTAAGTCGCAGACTACAAGGTGCTACCTATATTTTTCATGCCAAATGAAGAGCATATTGGTGGTTTTTCTCAAGGGTTTTCATGTTATTTCCTGTGTTGATGAATGTGAATGGTGTAATGTTTAACTGCCATTTTTGAAAGTTTGATTATCTTCCATTATTTATAGTTATTGTGTGAATGAATGTCAAAATATTGATGAATGCAGTAAACGAGTGAATGAATAAAGCATTGTCGAGCACCATATATTACTCCTGTTAAAAAAATATTAATTTATAATACTGTTGCGCCACTGTTGAGTAGAGAAACACTCCATCCATCCATCTTTGTCGAACGCCTTGGCTTCACTCCAAGGGACTTGTTGTTCAGGAAGGAACACCCTTATAACCTAGGGTCTCTGTGGTTACCAACTTACTATGCTAAACTTGCAGACAATAAATGTCACGTCCCCATGCTTCCGACCGGCGAAGAGGACACAATCACCATGGCATTAACCATGCGGGCTAAGAGCCCCATGAACATGTGCATGCACAAAATTTGCATAAATAGAATGCTAAAGGAGAATACATTGCAGTATAACATGCACAATTGCAACTGTTTATCATACACAACTATAATTATTCATCATGCACAGCGGAATCCACATGCATTTGCACAAGCATTCATTTTAACATGTTCATCATATCATTAACAATAAACATGGTTGCAGGAGTAAAATGGACAAGATGACTTATCTTAAGAAGAATTCGTTCTGCAACTAGCTATGTTGCTACAACGTTCCACCCAACCATAGGCCAGCGAGCTCCTTAATCTCTCAGCAACGTTGCCACCCCCAAGCTGGGCATGATTCTCCAAGGAATAAGGGAACAATAGGCTTACATGTAGCCAAAGATACACAAAACACACAGCCAAGACAACAGAGTTGGGTTTATCAGGCCATTAAGGAGCTGGAGAAGGAAAATTGTTAAGCTGGTGAGCTCATTACAGAGCCAAGAACACCTACACCAGAACTAGCATGATCTCTAAGACACCCAAACACCCCCAACACAAGGAATTAGTCCCTTCTCTGCTACACAATCCCTCGGGCCCTGCATTCCCTTCTAGTGCTATTCAGGGGTGATGGAGAAGAAGGATATCCCTCTAGCTCTATCTGTGTGGTTTCCAGCCACCAATTTTATCAAGCAAATCTAAGCCAACATCCCTGCTCCTCTCATAGTCTGAACACAAACCATTGCACTCAGGCAATTAATTTAGTTGTCACAGCTTAAACAGGGAAAAACAACTCCCAAGCAATTATACAATCCCACTGAATGTTTCAGTGCACCAATTTACAACATGGGGGGGGGACAACATTTCTGAAATGTAATCAGCGTACATTACCAGCATAGACAGGGAGACAACAGTCCATTTTTCACAATCGAGGCCGCTGAGGAAGATCGTACGCAGACCACACTTAGGGACGAATTTACAGTATCTCGACTGGTGCGTGAACAATCACAATGCCGAACCCACAAATCATCCCCTGAGCAAAGGACAGAGCCACACCATTCTCAAATTCACAGAGGAAAAACTGCGTGAGTGAGACCAGGAAAATTCCTGTGCTTGAAAACAATGAGCAGACAATTGGAAGTGCGTGGAGGTGAACAGCTACAGGGAGGACGTGAAATTGCAGTGCACGGGTGTTCAGCAAACTCGTGGAGCCAAGAAAATGTCTGCGTGAGGGATTAACAACAAAATCGTGAGGTCCCAAAATTGGAGAGAGCGTGAAAATTTTCCCCTTCCATTGTGAAGTCAAACACTGTATTGGAGTGTGCGTGTGGGTGAGGACTGACAGTCCTGCCACCCCACTCCCCAAAAAAATTAACTGCCTCAACCACCAGCAGTCTTTCTTAATGAAAGTGGCTGCAATAAAACAAAGGAAGAAGACACATGGGTTTTTCTCTCATTGGCCAAGGTTGACAATTCCCCCCACATCCTTATCCTTGTGAAAATCATGCGCCTTTCTAATCTTAGTTTCCGAAATCATAGCTGGTCATGTTCATGAATTAATTATAGATGCATATTTACATGATGACAACATAATATATGCCACATGCCCCGATATACCATCGGTGACAATTTAAATCCAAAACATAGCATAACCTATCAATGGTGGGGCCTTGTCCTTTAGCTCCACACTGTGATCATTTACAATATATATACATCATATACATCTAATGCAATGGGGTCAAAACTAGGGCATTACAATAAACCATGTAGAAATTGAAATAGGAATAGGAAGAAATTGTGACAAACCTAGTTTATGATGGTTGATCCAAGATTTTTCTGCTCCTCTTCTAGTTGCTTACAAAGCCTCGAGGTATTTCTCCAATCACTTGCAAAGAACAAGTTCTTCCTGCAAATATATATATATATATATATATAATTGGTTAGAGAAATACATATTCATAGTAAAATAATAAGATAATTCAATAATCAACATATACAAGAGTGCACAATATTGGAAGAAGAAACTTTCTTTATTAATAAACAGAGAATGGTGAGATTACAACCCAACTTCTAAAACAAGTACTCCTTTTGCATACCAAGGACACTGCATTCTGCTACTCCAAGGTGTCTGAAGGCATACCACCAGCATAACTTTGCTCTTCTAAGAATGATTGATTAACCCCATCCCATGCCCTCTATTTATACATGGGGAAACATAGAGGTTTTGAAGTTTAGGATGGTTGAGACAGTTGTGATAATTATGATTAGGGGATCAACTGATTGTGACTAATCATAATTTATATTTCTTAACTTCAAATTAAGTTACACGTGAGTATTGATATAGGAAAGTCGCGTATGACACACTCCTTTCTTTAAGGAATCCCGTGTGTGCAATGTACACGTGAGTTGCAATGCACATGATCCAGGAGGATATTAGTGGCAACCCACCTATTCCACTTGGACCCCCACCATTGTTTCATTCAGTTTTCTAGTTTTCTTAATTATAGCGCAATTTAGTATTTTTGGCAGTTTTCAGGTCCTAAACTTTTGGAGCTGTTTTGAGGCCCTAAACGACATTTTTTCAGCATCAAATGGTCGAGAAAATATGAGTCCATTTCAAACTTGATATTTGTCAATTATGGATGTAGTCCTTAAATAGATATTTCTAACGATGTATCATGTGATTCAAATGGAGGTAGGATGCTAAAGTTACGACCCCAAGAAATTGATGTACCAAGTTACCCAATGGGGCCCACATTCTGGCGTTTCACCTCCTAGGGTTAGGTTTTTGGATGTGTAGGGTTTCCATTATTTCTCAATAATATATAGGCCTTCGAGCCTCATTGTAACACATAGTTTAGAGGCATGTAGCCACCACATCTCTTCTCGGAGATAAACTACCATCACTCTAGCTAGTTTATTTCCATTCTATATGTAAACAAGTTTTAGTTATTGATTAATGAAATGAAGTGTTATTTTTGCTGCATATTTGTTTCTGTGGTTATTTGTGTATTCTGTTGTGTTCTTGGATAAATCTGGATCAGTGGTATTAGAACAATCTTCCCTTTCTCGATCCTTCTTTGCATGTCCCCAACGAGGGTGGTGTATAAAGAGTTAGGGCTTGAACTAGTTGAACCTTCGCAAGATAAACCTCACAAATCCTGACAGCTACCCATGGGGGATGAAAATAAAGATGAGGGCACATAATATCCTATCAAAATGCTTCTCGAGGAGGCCCTTGAAAAACAAAGGAATGCGATGATGGATAACTTTGCATAGATCCTTCAACGACTTCCCACTAGTGGCGCATCTGCATGTAGCAGTCACTTTGGAGGCACAACCCCTTTTAAGGCAGAAGTAAACTTTGACATTCCCATATTTCATGGATGAATAGATGTAGATGTTAGAAACTTAGGAGTTAGTTAAGATCAATTTGTGTAATATATTCGTTAGGTAAAAGTGTGTATCTTTAGTATACATTAGTATGCATTTGTAAATATTCTAATCCGACGGTCACGATATGTTCTAGACATAGAGTGATCCGATGGTTCAACTTCTTTTAGATCATACCTACCATTGATCCATGTCTTAACACCCAATTGGTCCATGATCTCTATTTAAAGAGCATGAAGGGTCCTTGGCTAGTTGATCGATTATGAGAAGCTCATGTAACTTTCTTTCTTTTGCATAATAAATTGCTCCAAGTAGCTATTTAGCTGGGGCCATGGACTGTTTACCTCCTGAGGGTTTTAACCACGTGACAAACATCGATGTATTGATCTATGATATTTTTGTGTGAAGTGGTTTCTCTAGGTGTTCGGTCTTTTGGGAGTACCCTGTGTACCCGAACATGGTATCAGAGCATTTATGAAGAGTCTCTTTTGGTTTTGATCAAGATCTGGAATTGGTGTTGCCGAAACTTTGAAAGGGTTTCTGGTTTTGGATTTTATATGAATTTGTGGGAGATGTTCCATTGCATCCAGAGCATTGTTTCCATTGGGAAATAGTTTTTGTTTCACTGAAAACCATTTCCGTTTCACCGAAAACCATTTCTGTTTGATCCAAAAATAGCAATTTCGGCAAATTTGAAGGTATAATGTTACAGTGACGGAGTTGTTTATTTTTTTTTAAATTTCTCATATTTATAAGTTTTATTATTAGATATTTATTTTTTTAGTCTCAAATTGTTTCCTTCCCTGGCTACGTATGCTCTTTGCCATGCACCTTGTGCAATCGTGGCGAATCAGAAACAAGAAGCGAATTTTTTTTTTCTTGACTTCTCGGCTACGTATGCTCTTTGTTGTGCACTTTGTGCGATCACAACAACTCAGAAACAACGAGAAAACTTTAAAAAGAGTAGACTTTCTAGGTAAGCTAACCAAGATCTAACCCCATTGTGTGGAATTTTTTTGTTTTATTTTTTTTTTCATTTTTTTTTGTGAGTTGCAGAAAAAAAAGGCAAGCACAGAGAACGAGGGAGAAGAGTAAAAAAAAAACCTTTCTCTTTCCATTCTTTTATGTACCTTTTAAACTTAGCTCACTTGGTCCAAATTTGCTTTATTCCTTAATAGGTCTTGACTTCAAGTCTTATTAAGCTAGTTTTTAGCGCATGCAATATTTATTTTCAAGTTACTTTATTGTAAAAGTGCATTTCACTTAAATAAAATAAAATAAAAAGTGAGTCACCCAAGTCTTTTAATTTATTGCCGCATTATTTAAAGTAACATTATTGTAAAATTGAACATCACTTATTCTACAAAAGTGATTCACTTAAAAGCAACTTTATTGTAACGTGATTTTCAAAGGTTGATCTTGGGAAGAGGGGGGTCATTTTTTTTGGTTGGTCAAGTTAATATCTTCCATGTCACTATTGGGGACAACTTCAACATTTTCTTTGATTAAGCATAACTTCATCATCTAGAATAAGTTTTCAGTGCCATGTTTTTTAAAACCGCATATTTTTTCGAGCTGTTTGCATCTAGACAGTTACTTTCTGTTATTTCAATCATTATTTTATGGTATGGCCACCCCTTATGATATTATACTTACAATTTCTAACTATTTCTCATGGAAATATCGTATGGATGATGTTCTGCGAAGTAGGGGACTTTTTAGGATAACCTCAGGGAAATAAATAGAACCCACTGATGATGATAAGAAAATTAAATGGTAAAATAGATGTGATGAAGATGGTGGATTGATTGGGATGTCAATCTCTACTGATTTGCGATTCCACATATCTAGAATTGATGAACCTCATCAATCTTGGGAAAAGTTGGAACCTGTGTTTGGTAAACACAATGAAATTCGGGGTCATCAACTTGAGAATGAGTTGATTTCCTTGAATCCAAATGATTTTTCATGCATTCAAGACTATTTATCTAAGTATAAAACTCTTAGACTCTTATGTGTAGAATGCAAGATTAAGAAAGAAGAAAAACAATGTATTTATCATATTTTTTCCAAAATTGGACCTGCATATTCTGCTTTTGTATTTACATTCTACTCCATGAAAGAATTCTTGACTGTAGCTATCTATCAAGAGCCTAGTCTTTATTAGAATTTTATCATTCAAGCTAGTATTATGTTAGGATCTTTAACTAAGAGAATAAAAAGTACAACAATCAAACACAAGAGACAATGAACACAATGTTTTTGCTCGAGGAAACCATAAATGGTGAAAACCCTGCAAATTCCTCAGAGATAGAAGTAGCACCAAAATTAAAACCCCAAAATGGTAAGATGATTTCTCAACAGCAGTATCCTCTTTCTTCCTGTCCCTAGTGTCTTCCTCTTCCTCAGATATGTGCTACAACTGAGTGTGAGTAAGTGTGTTCTAAATAGAGAGGCTAGCTCTCTATTTATACTAATTCTCGACTTGACAAAACCCTACTATGGCCTACTTCTCTAGGAGAGTCTAATAACCCTAGTGCCCCAGAACTGCGAAGACTTTAACCCTTGATCAATAGAAGGGTTAGCCACAATGAATTGACATGACTTGTTTACATTATAGAACCTCCCAATAAGAACATCAAGGCATGACATGACTCAATTACATTATAGATACTTCCCAAAATAAACATCGAGGTACAATACATGAAATATACAAGTGAATACATTCCGAAGTTACATATACATCAACAGTCCATCTTAACTAGGAAGGTATTCTCTCGACACAATTTGTCAGCACTAGTATTCTTCTCTGGATCATCTCGTCATCTGTATCTTGAAGTAATATTCATCTTCAAGTCATGTTCATCTTCGATTTGGATCATCACTCGATATGGATCATCATCATTAGATTTGGGTCATAACTCGATCTAGATCATCACGGGGACATCATCACTGGATCTGGATCATCACTCGATCTGGATCATCACAAGGACATCATCACTGGATCTGGATCATCACTTGATCTAGATCATCACTGCTGGATATGGATCATCACTCAATCTAGATCATCTCAGAGACATCATAACTGGATCTTAATCATCACTTGATCTGGATCATCATTGGGTCATCATCATAGGTGTTATCTCATGATTCTTCTCATCACAGGAAGTTCTACAAAGCCAACCATTTTTCATGCTAGTTGTAGGCCTAGCCTCCTTGTAGGTATTCTTTAGCCCTCATATCTAACCCTAAGTCAGAATGGCTAGCACTCGCATCTGACCATGAGAGGAACACATCCAACATCATGTTAGAAAGGCACAGGCCTTACATTCACAAGCATGACAGTACTCAACTACTATCATTTGTGAAAAGGATCAACACTCACATTTGACCTTGACTCGTCAGAAAGGCACTACACTCACATCTGACCTTAACTCGTCAAAAAGGAACAACAATCACATCCACCAGCATGATAGTACACAACTACTATCATCTGTGGAAAGGAACAACACTCACATCCACCAGCATGACAGTACACAACTACTATCATCTGTGGAAAAGCACAACACTTACATCTGACCTTGAATCATCAGAAAGGAACTCAGTCCTAGACTAAGAGTTCCTAATAACTGACCAGGTGCCTCCATTAAGAGAATGGAAGTATCTCTTATATATGACCCTAATTCAGAATGGCTAGCACTCACATTTGACATGAAAGTAACCAATCCTCTCACCATGATAGAATGGAAACAACCCTTATATCTAATCAAGTGGGAACACATCCCTCAATTATATTAGAATGGCCATGCACTCATATCTGATCAAGTGAGAACACATCTCACAGTCATATCAGAATGGCCCTTAGTCCTAGACTGAGTTTTCCTGGTAATTGATCAGGTACCTCCATTCAAAAAATGGCAATATCCCTTATATCTGATCATGTAGGAACCGATCCTACAATCACATCAAAATGGCGAACACTCACATCCGACATGGAAGGAACCAATCCTCTCACCATGAAAGAATGGATCAGCCTTTACATCTGACCATGGAAGGAACCAATCCTCTCACCATGTCAAAATGGGTCAAGGACTCATCACTTCCCCTTGGGAGAAATCTCAATCTGGAGAACACCAAGCTTCTCCCTGAAGTACTCAAACTTCGCTCTGGATAGTGGCTTTCTCAACACATCAGCTATTTGTTCATCCGTCGCAATATATTGGAGCTTCACTGCTCCTCTCTGCACCATATCCCTAATATAGTGATACTTGATCTCGATATGATTCGACTTATCATGGAACACCGGGTTCTTCGACAAATTCACACAACTTTGGTTGTCACAATATATACAAGTAGCATCCAACTAGAGATCAAATAAATTAGATAGTAGCTTTCTCAGCCATACTACCTCACAACTAGCTGAACAAGCTGCGACATACTCTGCTTCAGCTGTACTCAGTGCCACACAGGATTGCTTCCTACTAAACAAAGAGATCACACCTGATCCCATACTGAAGCAACACCCTGAAGTGCTCTTCCTATAGATGACACTTCCTATCCAATATGAATCAACATAACCCTCCAGGTTAATCTTCTGACTCGCCTCATACTTCATCCCATAATCAACTATACCCCTCAGGTACCTCAGAATATGCTTTACAGAAATCAAGTGAACATGTCTCGGATCTGTTAGGAGCTCGCTCAAGGTGTTCACAGCAAAGCAAATATCTGTTCTCATGTTCATTAGGTACATCAAGGACCCAATCATCTGATGATACATCGTGTCATCAACTACTTCTGATGAAGCATCACTTAATAGCTTCAGGTTCGATGCCATAGGTGTGGTCATGGCCTCGCATTCCATCATCCTGAATCTCTTCAAGACCTCTATCGTATATTTCCCTTGTCCTAAGGAAATTCCATCTGCATTCTGCCACACCTCCATGCCTAGGAAATAATGAATCATACCCAAGTCCTTCATTTCAAACTCAACAACAAGCTTCCTCTTTGTATCATCAATCAACCCATCCATACCTATTACAAACAAATAATCTACATACAGTAGGAGCATCACTGGGTTGCCATCCTCAACCTTGTAGTAAAGGTTGGAGTCTACTTTACTCTTGGTAAAGCCGAAACTATATAGAAAGCTGTCATTTCTTTCGTACCGTGTCTTGGGTTCCTATTTCAAACCGTATAGGTATTTCTTCAATCTACACACATGAGACTCCCTGTCATGTGTCTCAAAACCAAGTGGCTACTCAACATACACTTCCTCTTCCACTACACCATTCAAGAAGGCAGTCTTAACATCCATCTGGTGTATCTTCCATTTCATCACTACAGCTAGAGAAAGTATTGATCTGATGGAAGTGTATCTGGATACAGGTGCAAAAGTTTCTTCATAATCCATTCCTTCTTTTTGGGAAAAACCATGAGCAACAAATCTTGCTTTATATTTTTCTATACTACCGTATGCAGCATGGTTGATCTTGTAGATCCATTTGGAAGTTACAACTGACTTCCCTTCTGGTCTTGGGACAACATCCCAAACATCATTCTTCATGATCGATTAATATTCTTCGATCATAGAATCCTTCCATTCTTTCCATTCGATGACTTCTTCATAATTGGAAGGTTTTTTATCGATGAAATCACATAATAAGGATACATAACCAGAGCAGGATCTGGTCCTCTTTCATTCTCTATGATTCTCTTCTGAAGCTCCATATCTTTCCATAGCTTGGATATCTTCTCATACCCAATCAATTTTCCTCTTATGAGGATTATTCTCCTAAGGTGGATCTATAGGTTCTTGAGGTTCTTCAAATTTTTGATCTTCTTCTTGAGTTTCTTCATTCATGGTTGTGTCATGAATTCTGGGTGCTTCCGATTCTTCAGGAACTTTAGCAGGTTTCTTTCTGGATTTGTTGTAAGCTTAGTCTTCATCAAATGTTACATCCCTACTGATGTCAATATTCTTGAAACCTAGGAAGTATATTCTGTAATCCTTCGAGCTTTCAGAGTATCCCACAAATATGCCCTTCTTTCCTGAAGGATCTAATTTTGTCCTCTTCTCTTTTGGAATGTGTATGTACACTGGACAGATGAATATTCTGAGATGTATGACTTCTGGTTTCTTTCTGGAAAAGACTTCTTTAGGTGTCTTGTTCTTGATTACTCTGTGTAGAGTACGGTTCTGTACATACACTGCTATTCTACCAGCTTCTACCCATACATGCATATGAAGATCTTGATCATGAATCATTTCTCTTGCATCTTCCATGATAGTTATATTCTTCCTTTCTACAATCCCATTCTATTGTGGATTATATGGAGTGGAAAAATCCCTCTTAATCCCTGATTGTTTGCATAACTCTTTGAGTTTATTTGATGTGAATTTTCCTCCATTATCTGATCGAAAGGTCTTGATCTTATTTTGAGTGTGGTTCTTGATCAAGGCTTTGAATTCCTTGAACTTGCTGAATATTTCATCTTTGTTCTTCATGAAGTCAATCCATGTCTTCCTAGAAAATTCATCAAAAAAAGAAACATAGTATACATACCTGCTTAGTGAACTTGATGACATCGGACCGCATACATCAGAGTGAATGATTTCCAAGATTCCTTTTTCCTTTGCTCTCGCTACTTGAAAATGCATTCTTCATATTCTTTCCTTTCGCACATCCTTTGTAGACTCCATAACATTTTGCTTGAATTTCTAGAAGACCTTCAATAGCTTTGCTTATAAGTGGTAGTTCTCTATAATGCACATGTGCAAGCCTTCTATGCCAAAGCTCATTTGTCTCTACTATGCCATGGACTAACGCTTATTCTGTATGGCCCTTCAATTTGTATAGACCTCCTTCTTGTTCCCCAATCACTATTGCATCATTAATAGTATTTCCCTTTGGGAACATGATAACTTGGCCATCTATAAATGAAAACCTCATGCCTTTTGCATTTAATGTAGATATGGAGAGAAGGTTCTTCTTTGTCGTGGTACAAAAAATACAACTTGCATATTCATAGACTTTCCAGAGTCTAGCTTATAGGGGGATTTCCCACTACCTTTTATTGGATATTGGTAGTCATCTCGAAGTTTCACCTTGTGAGGTGATTCATGTTCTAAAAGTTTTACAAATGATTCTTTGAATCCTGTCATATGTCTGGAAGCCCCACTGTCTATAATCCAATCATTGCTTTCATGTGTGATGTTTCCCGTCAAAGAAGAAATCAAGACATATTCTTCATCACTTGAAGAGTCTTCACTTTCATATCTGGTTCTCTTTGTGGAAGGTTCATCATCCTCAGCAGCATGAACATGATGTCTTATCGTGTTTCCCCTTTTCTTATTTTGTCTTTTAGGACAATATTTTGCAAAGTGTCCTACTTCATCACATGTATAACATCTGCTTCTAGACGAATATTTTCTAGAGTTATTTTTATGGAAATGCTTACCTCTAGAATGATGAGAACTTCTTTTGCTTTTCTTGGAATGAATTGTGACGGCTTGATCTTCACTTCCCATCTTTTCTTCTCGAGCTGCTATCAGAGCTTCTTCTTGAGAGCATTCTTCCCATAGTCTACTAAATTTGACTAACTTCTTTCTGGCATAGATCCCTTGAATAAAGGAGTCCCATGATCTAGGGAGACCATTCAAGGTGGTCATCACAATCTCTGAATTCTCCACTTCTTCATCTACTACTTCCAGTTGTTCCTTGATCTGAGAGACCCTTGTAAAGTAAGACTGGATGGTCTCAGCATTCTGGATCTTTACATTCTTCAGTTGGTTTCTCAGATTCATCTTTCGGTTTATCTTCTTCTCTTCAAACAATTTGGTTAGGGCATCAAACATAGCTTTAGGTGTCTTTAGGGAGGACACTTGTGGTATGAGGTGATCCTTGACTGAATCATAAATAATCCTCTTTTCCATAACCAACTTCTTCTTGTGTAAGGCCTTAGCCTCATCTTCCTCTGGAACTAGAACCTCTCCATTGATATAGGAGTCCAACTCATTTTCTTCTAGGAATTAGAGGAAATTTCAACCCAAAATGGGCCTTTTAACTTTAACTCAAATTACATGTTATCATGTGTTAGCCAATGAAATTGATTTAAATTTAAAATACCGTATAGGTCTTAAACACCTTTTTAATATAAATTTGGGGATAGGTATCATAACAAAAAACTACTTTTTTTGTTTGTATTTTCGACATATCTCACTGTGTTTTTACTCAAATTCAAATTTCTATTAGGACAGCTCGTTGGATGTGAAATTAAATTTTGCATCCAACGAGTACCCACTCGACATACTTTTGACGGACCCCGCTACCCCAAAAACAAGAAATAACTGAAAAAACATGATGATGACATCATCATTCACCTTTTTTTAGGTATTTATTGTTTTTGGGGTAGCAGGGTCTATCAAAAGTATGTCGAGTGGGTACTCGTTGGATGAGGAATTTAATTCCGCATCCAATGAGCTCTCCTGATCGAAATTTGAGAAAATACATGGGGAGATATGTCGAAAATACAAACAAAAAAGTAGTTTTTTTCTTTGCTTCGTCCAAAATTAATAAATATTATTTTATTATTTTAACTATTATTTTATTAAATTTTTTTAGGAGGCCCATTTTAAATTGAAATTTCCTCTAATGACTAGGGATATCCTATACTTCCAGGCTCAGAAGTTATCATCTCCCTCAAGCTTTTCATCAAGCTTGGTACGATGAGACATCTTAAATGAGAACTTGAAATGGAAATACAAAAGATTTAGATCTTACCAGGTCAAGATGTTGTATCTGATTTTTTTTGCAGTGCTAGTTCAAGAGCAGATTAGGGTTTGGATTTTTCAGTGTTCTGTCAAACCAAATGCTTTGATCTTTAACTCTAAACTTCAATTTTGAGGAGGATATCAATCCAGGCCTGGGATCACTAAAAAATTCCACGTCTATGGAAAGCCCTAATTTCTCGCAGTACTGTTCGGTCCAAAACTAAAAAAGCTCTGAATAGGATTCTTCTTCCACAGAAAGATGTGCCCTAGAAAGGAGAGTTAATCCAACCTTCTTTTGTTGAATATATGTGGAGAGAGATACAAAAAGTAGGAAGCCCTAGTTCCCGCAGCTGCACAATGTCTTGTTCTCAGGTTAGCTCTGATACCATGTTACAATTTTATCCTTCAAGCTAGCATTATGTTAGGATCTTTAACGAAGAGAATAAAAAGTACAAGAATCAAACACAAGAGACAATGAGCACAATGTTTTTCCTTCGGGAAACCATAAATGGAGAAAACCCCACAACTTCCTTAGATATAGAATCAGCACCAAAAGTAAAACCCCAAAACAGTAAGATGATCTCCTGACAGAAGTAGCCTCTTTTTTCCTAGCCCGAGTGTCTTCTTCTTCCTCAACTATGCACTACAACTGAGTGTGAGTAAGTGTGTTCTAAATAGAGAGGCTAGATCTCTATTTATACTAATTCTTGACTTGACAAAACCCTACTAGGGCCAACTTCTCTAATAGACTCTAATAACCCTAGTGCCTCGAAACTGCAGGGACTTTAACCCTTGATCAATAAGAGGGTTACCCACAATGACTTGACATGACTTGTTTACATTATAGAACCTCCCAATAGGAACATTGAGGCTTTCCATGGCTCAATTACATTACAGATACTTCCCGGAATAAACATCAGGGTATAATACATGAAATATACAAGTGAATGCATTTCGAATTTACATATACATTAACAATCTTGAAGCCTTTGTGATTCCTTAATTAGAGAGAAAGATAAGCTCATTCATCTTGGAATAATTAACAATGCAGATACATCTGGGAAAGCCTCATTGTCCCAACTGAAAGAAAAGTCCAAGTCTCCCAAGAAACATAATTTTTGTAAGAATAAGCCAAACAACAAGGGTCCCAAACCCTCTTAGTCAACTCCTTCTTTAAAAAATGACAAAGGATCCAAGCCAAAAGGAAAGAATACTGAGTGTCATTGCAACTTTTAGTGGGAAAGATAATCATAATGAATCTAAGTGTTTCAAGAAGATGGAAGCCTTGGAAGGAGAAATGAAGAAGCACCACACTAGCCTAGATTTGTCTTCAGAATCTACCTCTCATGGACATGCACTTTGTGCTTCTAGTTGCTCTTATACTGCATCTTCTTCTACTACTTCAATTGAATGGCTCATTGATTCTAGAGCATCTTATAATATGGCTAAGGATCAAGCCATATTTTCTACTATGCATGAATGTAACACCAAACAAATATTTGTTGGCGATGATAGATCTCTAAGCGTTGTAGGATCTGGAATAGTTCCAATAGACAATGGTAATTTCAGTCATCTACTATGTGTTCCAAAAATTTCCTGGAATTTGCTATCAGTCTATCAAATTACTCATTCAGGTGAAGGTAAAACTGTGACGTTTACACCTCACCAAGTTGTAATCAAGAATTTTAAAAATCCTCAAAATGTCCTTGCTACTAGAACTATTGATGATATTACCAGGTTTTACAAATTTAACACCTTTGGGTCATCACCTTTTCCTTCAGTTTTTGTTGCTCATAGTGATAACTTGAGAAAACTTTGGCGTGAGCGATTTGGTCACTTAAATTATCGCTCATTGCAACAATTATGTAAAGACAATATGGTGACAGGTATTTTGATGGTATCTTGCAAGGATGGTGCTTGTTCCAGTTGTGTACTCAGAAAACATCATCAGGACAGTTTTGACAAACGTGCCTCTTGGCACGCCTTGGTTCCCTTTGAGCTTGTGCATAGTGACTTGTGTGGCATTCTTCCATTTGATTCCTTTTCTGGTTTCAAATATTTCTTAACTTTCATTGGTGATTACTCGAGATGCACTTGGGTTTACTTCGTAAAACTTAAGAGCGAAGTATTTAACATGTTCTTGGACTATAAGGCCCTTGTTGAAAAACAATATAGTCATCAAATTATTAAGTTAAGATCTAACAATGGAGGAGAATATGTTAACAACAAGTTCACTACTTTCTGCATTGAACAAGGAATCCAACAACAACACACTGTTCCATATACACCACAACAAAATGGTGTAGCTGAATGGAACAACTGCAGTTTAAAAGAAATGGCTAATTGTATGATCCAATCTAAGGGACTATATCTTCAATATTGGGTTGAGGCCATAGACTGTGCAGATTACATAGTTAATCATACGCCCACTAAATTTTTACAAGGTATAACACCAAAATAAGCATAGAGTAAATTTAAACGAGATGTAAGTCACTTTCGTGTGTTTGGTTGTGATGCATGGGCTCACATTTTGGATGAAAAACGGAAAGCATTGCATCCTAAAAGTGAAAAGTGCATATTTGTTGGATATTTTGAAGATGTAAAAGGTTATATACTTCTTCATCATCATTCACATGATATAATCATTATAAGAGATGTTAAATTTGATGAAAATATCTTGGCCTGTGAGCCTAACTTGGCAGATGTGCCATCTTTGGCTTGCGAGCCTGATTCGGTGATTGTACCTTCTTCTTCTTCTTCTTCTTCTTCTTCCAACTTCCTTGACATGTTTCCAACTCCAGTTTTTTATGATGACAGTGAGGATGAAAATCCACCTCCATCTGCTCATGTTCCTCTAATTGCACTAGCACCAATGCTTCCTCGATGGGTCCGTTCAACATGTGAAGCAGCTGGTGATTTTGCCGGTGATCCTAGAAATCAACGTCGATCACGTTCTCAGTTTCAGCAAGCCTCTTCTCTTTTGGCTCAATTTTCTTAGAATAATGATCCAAAAACTTTTGTAGAAGCTTTAGGAAATCTAGATTGGGATGCAGCTATGGATGAAGAATATCGTTCCTTAATGGAAAACAATACTTGGGATCTTGTTCCTCTTCCAAAAGGAAGAAAACTTGTCAGATGTAAATGGGTTTCCAGAACTAAGTATGCATTAGATGGAAGTGTTGAAAGAATCAAGGAAGGGTTATTTGCCAAAGGTTTTTCCCAATTTGAAGGGATTGACTACAATGAAACCTTTGCTCCTGTCGCAAAAATGAATTCCATCCGCCTTGTTCTTTCCCTTGCAGCCTTACATAACTAGGAAGTCCATCAAATGGATGTCAAGTCTGCCTTTTTACATGGTGATTTACAGGAGGAAATTTACATGGAACAACCTCCTGGATATGTTCAGGATAACTCTAGCCTTGTTTGTCTCCTTAAAAAATCCTTATATGGCCTTAAAAAATATCCTAGAGCTTGGTATGCCAAAATGGATAGCTTTCTCCTTGACATTGGTTTTTCTAGATGGTATTCTGACCCTAATGTCTATACGAAGAAAGTAGGAAACCATCTCATCATACTTGTTCTTTATGTTGATGATCTTATCCTTACTGGTAGTGACCCTAAACTTATAACCCATGTGAAATCCATTCTTAAGAAAAATTTTGAAATGTCAGACTTAGGACATTTGCATTATTTTCTTGGTCTCCAAGTCTTGAAAACCAAAGAAGGAATATTTCTTTCCCAGTCTAAGTATGCTTGTGACCTTCTTCGTTGCTTCCACATGGAATATTGTAAAACAACCCCTTCTCCCTTCCAGTTTGGAGTCAAACTTTCTGCCACTTGTACTTCCCCTAAAGTAGATGCCACCTTGTACCATAAACTTATTGGTAGTATTTTATACTTGACTCATTCCCATCTCGACCTTTCCTTTGCCATTGGTCGTGTTGCCCATTATATGCAAAATCCTCATGAAAGTCACTAGAAAGAAGCAAAAATAATACTTCAATATATTCGAGGTACAATTCAGTTTGGGATTCATTACAATACAGGGGGGACACCTTTGTTGGTTGGTTTCACTGATTCAGATTGGGTCGAAGATCCTGATGATTGAAAGTGTACTACAGGTTATGTTTTTAGTCTAGGATCTGGACCTGTCACTTGGGCTTGCAATAAACAACAAGCTCTTGATCTTTCTTCAGTAGAAGTATAATATTGAGCCACCGTTAATGCCAGTCAAGAAGCTTTATGGCTTCGACAGATCCTTTAAGAGTTTGGATTCAAGTAGCATCAACGTACTCCACTTTGGTGTGACAATCAAAGTGCCATCAAGCTTGTCAAAGATCCAGTTCTACATCAGCACAACAAACACATTGAGATACACATGCACTTCATCAGAATCTTGTTCATGATCGTGTTATTGAAATGCGCTATTTCCCTATAGATGATCAAGTTGCAGACATCTTCACGAGGTCTCTTATAGAAGCAAAGTTTTCTAAACTTCGGTTTATGTTAGGAGTGAAGGAATGTGTCCTTAAGGGGGGATAGGCTCTAATGCCTCATTCCTTCTCCTAATAGTGTCACTTTTGTAAATCCTTCAATCCTATCCCAATTTGTTCTTAAGGGAGGATGTTAGGATATTTAGACACTTAGGAGTTAGTTAAGATCAACTTGTGTAATATATCCATTAGGTAAAAGTGTGTTTCTTTAGTATGCATTTGTAAATATTCTAATTTGACAGTCATGATATGTTCTAGACATAGAGTGATCTGACGGTTCAACTTTTCTTAGATCATACCTACCATTGATCCATGGCTTAAAATCTGATTGGTCCATGATCTCTATTTAAAGAGCATGGAGGGTCCTTGCCTAGTTGATCGATTATGAGAAACTGATGCAACTTTATTTCTTTTTCATAATAAATTTCTCCAAGTGGCTATTTGGCTGAGGCCATGGATTGTATCCCTCTTAAGGGTTTTAACCACGTGACAAACATCAGTGTACTGATCTATGATCTTTTTGTGTGAAGTGGTCACTCTAGGTGTTCGGTCTTTTGGGAGTACCCTGTGTACCCGAATAGCAGACGCCATAGATATATGGTTGAATCTATTAGAAGGATATTTCTCAGTTCATGAATTTTTTGACTGGGAAAAGATTACTTTTTCTCTACTCAAAGCTGCCCCCCATGTCAAGGACTGGTGGGATACCTACTATGAGAGAAAGGATGAGGAGGAACCCTCTCTGTTCTCGGCCCTACGAACTTGGAATTCTTTTCGACATGCCATAAAGGGACAATATTACCTGGTGGGGAGCTATGAGGACAAGTACAGGCAATGGAATATGCTGCAGCAACAAAGAGATCAAGATGTGCACGAGCTAACGAATATGTTCCATACCCTATGCACCAAGTTGGGTATAAAAGATTCAGAGAAACATTTGGTACTGAAGTATGAAATTTGTTTTCATAGATACATTCAGGAGGAAATGGAGTTCCTTGACATCTCCTCGCTTGGTATGGCATATCGGTATGCTACCAAAATTGAGTAAAAATTCAAAACGAAAAAGTGAGACTTTGGATCTGCAAATACAAAGCAAGGGAAACGTGCCCCCAAACTACAGAACCAAGGACACAGCCAAGGCATGGTGACTTAAGAAAAAATTCTAAAGCCTCAAGTACAGAGCAACACTGCGAAGCGAAAGAAGGAAGAAGGAAAGTGGTGTGAGTTCCATAAGTGATTGTCGAGCCAAGTAGTCACTGGTGGCTGAGATAAAGGCTTCTGAATCGGATGCATACTCTGACAATGAATCAGAACCTGAGAAAGGGAATGACAGAGGGAAGAAGATTATCGATGCAGAGCCCAATGCCACTATTGCTACCACAAAGATCCAAAAGGAAGAACCAGAAGATTCATAGGAGTAGGAGCATCTTTTCCACTCCCAGATGTGGGTAAAGGGTTCCTCGCTACTATTCATTATAGACAATGGGAGCCAAAAGAACCTGATTTCAGCAGAGGTGGTGAAGCAGTTGGGTTTGATGACCACAGAACACCCACAACTGTTGTCACATACCCCAATTTTGTAAATAATGTTAATTTTTTTATTTTATTCCTGAGACATTATGTTAAAATTAATGCTAAGTAGGAGTTGATGACTCAGCAGATTCAACAGATTTGGAATGTAATTCAGAATATTTTATTATTAATAAATAAATTGTGGAGACAACAACATGGCAGAGCTGTTAAAAAGAGGTTACTGGTCAAACTGGTGGATGGAACTAGGTGGAGGGAAAAAGAAAAGTGGAAGCATCCTCAAACACTTCCTAAGTTGCAGGTGGGAAATTCCTTATATTTTGGGTCATGATTCCCCAAGAAAGTGGGATAAAAGCAGGTGGCTCATTAAATGACAATTAACCCAAAAAAACCTAGGCAATCTTTTAAAAGTACCCAATGAAGAGAGCTAAGGCTGCTCATATATTTTCCAGAGAGAATTCATTAAGGTGAATGATATTCAGGAAATTCATTGAGGGAAAAGGGAAAAATAGTAAGGAAGTTGTTCTGAGAGGATTGCTGCAGTAACTTGGTTTATTACAGCTTGTTAGCTGGGATAACTTACTGATAAGTTCTGGATTAATACTGAGTTTGAAGACTGGTATCTGAATTTGCTGCACCTACTTCAAGCCAGGGAGACCAGAGCAAGCTTAGGGGTCCTGAGGAGTCACTGTTTGAGCGCTCTCCAGGAGTTGGTAGGGAGGAATGGCCTCCCATTGTTGTTGTTGTCCAAAGATTAAGCAGGTTTTGTCACTTAACTATTTTGTTTTAAATAATGTGAATGGTTATATGTTAGGTTGTAGTTTATGATTTAAGAGTTAATTGGTTAATGATGTAAATGTTCTAGTTTATTAGTAATGAAACCTTTTGATGAGTGATAAAGACCTTCTGTGTTTTTCCACATATGGGTTTTACCAGACCGTACTCTAGCACAGGGGTAAATTTAAATAAGAATAGCATGATGAAATGTCAGAGTAATAGTTTCTTCATCTATTAATCATAAGAGTTTCTTTATGGACAGTTATATGAGTTCTTAGTCAAAAAAAACTAATTCCTTGGATTATCTTTTGTTTTCAGTAAATTCTATTATTGTAAAGAATAGATAGAGGAGTATATTTTAGACTAGGTTATTTACTATTTTACTGTACAGTTTTCTTTCGTTCAGATTAGTATAACTGTACTATTTAAGTTTAATACCAGAACTGATAGTCAAATTTAAAATGGAATGAATTCTATTGTTAAAACAAACTAAGTAAATACTCTGAACAAACGTTAGTATGTATGCTGATAAGATAAACCCTGGATAGGGTTAAATTAAATTAAATTCTGAATATAAATAAATAAATATCATAACTAAGAAAACAATTTAATTATAAAAGATAAATAAACAGTGTGGCATAAATTACACAAGAGTTAATTAATAAGTACTATTTTTCGATAAACTTATGAGAATAAACTAAGGATATTAATATAGAATCTATAGTATTCACAGAGAGCTAATATAGTTATTATAATAGTAATTTATTTATGCAATACAAGAATAATATTACTATTAACATGAGTAGTATTTTATTACTGTAAGTAAATCTTAGAACTACTTATACTGTTTGAGCTATAAGTATAGGTATACTGACAGTACTAAGATTAAATGAAAAAGAAGGATATAAAACCCTCTATTATTAACAAGGTATAAACAATACATCAATTACAATTTTCTTACTAATAAGGAGGTTAAACCAGCGTAGATCCAAATCCTAGGCTCTATCAAGCGCCGAGATGGATCAAATCTTTCGAGGTGCAAACCTCTTCTTAGGTATCCATTGATTTGATCCAAACCAAAAGACACATATTTTTATCTAAGGTCCACATATAATTTTATTATTATTAATATTTAATATTATTTATGGCCAACATATAATATTTTTTATTTTGTTAGGAATAAATATTGCATCATTTCTCCACACATAGTTTTAAAATCATATCCAAGGCCCTCCTACAATCATGGGTTGTTTAGGAGGCCTTGCACATGGTCTTAAAACCATTTGCAAGGCCCTCCTAAAACATGTACAATAAAACCATGGGTTGTTTAGGAGGCCTTGCACATGGTTTTAAAACCATGTGCAAAGCCTCCTAAACCATGTACAATAAAACCATGGGTTGTTTGGAATGCCTTGTACATAGTTTTAAAACCATGTGCAAGGCCAACATTTTTTTGCTTACTTTTTTATTGTTTTGTTAGGTAGGAAGATTACAACATCTCCCCCATATTAGATTGTTTTAGTGGCCAACATTTATTTTGGCCTATTAGAAAATTTAGTTTTATTAATAAAAATAACGTTATGAAATTGATAGTATTTTTTTATTGTGTTACAAAATCTCTCCCATAATATTCACTATCACTATCCCAAACATTTTGTGTTTTCGTAAAATTAAGTGGTTAATTGTATCTGTTACCAATTTGGTGTCTCTCTTGACAGTAACCTTAAAAATAAATTATCATTACTACTATAACAATCACTTATTTTTATAAAATTAAACCATTAATTGTATCTATTTAAAAACCACTCTACTTATGATTATACTAATTTACTTTTAAAAATTAATTTATTTAAAAAATACATTTGGCCGATGTTCAAGGAGGCAAAGTTACCAAGAATTTATGAAATATCACAAGATTCTCCAAACATAATGAGACCTTCGTGGAAAATGAATCAAAGATTGTTAATTAGCGCACTGTGAATGGTTGAAAACTAATATGAAGCTTCTTAATCCAACGATTGATGGCTCATCGGCAGATGGATTACTATTGTGATGAGATTTCGATGACAGCCAAGGACTCCACAGGTAAATGGAAAGCACACAGGCCATTTTCTGCGATCAAAATCATGGTACTGCAAGAATTTTTAAAACGTTACACTATTAATGTTTAATTATGTAGAATATGAATGCTTTGAGGTAGCTAAATTTATTTATGCATCTAGCAGACTAGAATTCCATAAAAAAACTTCCAATAAACTGACCAGAAAGTCAAAATGATGACCGACTAAATTCATTTATGCATCCATAGTCTCCATTTAAACAACACCAAATTCGAATTCCAAGATAAAAAAACATCACCAAGTTCCAACCAAAAACTTACCAGATTTTGATAGCAGTTTTAGACTTGAGTTCACACGGGCTCTACTCTCCATGTTACAAGATGGGTATATTTTCTTATCAAAAATAGGAACTGGAACCCTATATCAACAGGAAGTTTTGGAAAAGTCGTGTTGAAGTCACACGAAAGGGAGTGTCTCACATGCTCGTTACCTTCCTTGGGATTTATCGCCATGTTCAATTCAACCCACGTCGGATGCTTCGTGGACGACCATTTCCACATGAGCATCTGTTGATGTATATGTAACTTCGGAATGTATCCTTCCATATTGTAACCCGATGTTTATTCCGGGATGGTTCTATTATGTATTTGAGTCATATTGTCTTACCCTAATGTTTCGATCGAGAGGATTATTAATGTAAACAAGTCTTGTCAAGTCATTAGGTAAGTCCCCACAGTTTCGGGGCACTTGGGTTATTATACACTAATTAAGGTGTAGGCTCGAGTAAGTAATTGTAAGTTAAGCCTACATGGTTGAGTGCACTTCAAGTCAATGGAAGAATATAAATAGAGAGTGAGAGTCTCTCTATTTATCACTTGTGAATTACATCACTTGCTCTCTCAAGTGTGGCGCACCTTTGGAGAAGGAAATACTTTGGCTTGACAGAAGACAGAAGGCTGTTGTTGTGTTGGGAGGTCATCTTACTGTTTTGGGTTTCACATCTTATGGTGATACTATCTTAGAGGAAGTTGAGGGGTTTTCTCCATTTATGGTTTCCCCTATCAAAAATCTTTGTGTCTCTTGTCTCATGTGATGTACTTATGTTATTGCTGTGCTTGTTATTCTCTCAGTGAAAAGATCCTAACATAATGCTAGCTTAAATGTTGAAAAACTAACATGGTATCAGAGCTAACCTTAGAAGAAGACATTGTGCAGCAGTAGAAACTAGGGATTCCTATTTTGTGGATATTCCTCCACATATTTTCAGCAAAAGTATGCTAGGATGACTCTCCATTGAAGGGTGGATCTTTATGTCGATACGAAACTCAATTTCAAGCATTTTCAGTTTCGATGTGGAAATTAGGGATTTCTACAGAAGAGGAATTTTTGAGTGAGACCAGCATAGGGTTATTCTCCTCATCAAAACCGAATTTTAGAGACCTGTATCAAAAAAATTTGTTTGGTGAAACTCTAGAAAATTCAAACCCTAGTTTGACCCTGAGCTAGGAGAAACCCTAAATACTAAAACTCCTACGTTTTGGTACAGTCGCTATATTTTGAGATTGTCGAAGTATCAGATGCTAAAACTTGCAGGGTCCAAAGATAAAATCCTTATTAACACTGTGTCCAAATATCATCCTCAGATTCGCTATATTCTGGGAGATATGATCTCTCCAAGTTAGGGTTCCATCCTCTTCCAGAAATCATCCATAAACAGGACACTTGGGGATATCTAAAATATATTGGGCTACAAAGGTCCAAATGGAATTCCTGAAGATGTTTCCGAAGGGGAACAGACTGTAATTTCTGTGGTCGAAAGATAAGACTCAGAAGATGAACCAGTGACACGTGGAAGGCCGTACAAATTCACTGTTCTGAACAGTCCTGTAACAGGTCACCTTGGTAAAAGGATCATAAATCCCAAATGGTGAAACCAATTCTGATGAAAACTTTGTTTTTGGATCAGGGACATGCTAGGTTACCTCAGTGAGAAATTGCAGACATAGAGGAGCAATAATTTTGGATATATCATAGAAACAGTAACAAGCATTTCTGCAGAAGAAATCAGAAAATTAGGGCTTCCTGTTTCGGGAGCTTCCCTCCACTGTTTTCAGAAAAGGAGTACATTGGACAGCTCCATTTGAAGAGATATATATATTCATCCAATCATATCTAAAAGATTCCAAGTTTTTAAAATTAGGGTTTCTGTGACAAACCCTAGATCAGCAAACTGCGGGACAAGGACGGACACCTCAAATCGGTAAGATCTAATCCTTTGCTATTTCCATTTGAGGTTCTCATTTCAAAATGATCAGCTTGATGATAATCTTGGTGAAGTTGACAACTTCCAAGCATATAGAGGTTCCAGTTTCAGAGGGAGATGAGGCCAAAGAAGACATCATGCTCATGCTGCAGAGGATGATGAACCATCCAAAAAGAGATCCATACATGAAAGTGAAGATTCTTCAAGTGAGGATGAATATGCTTTGATATAAACTCTCACAGGTAACATTATTCATGGAAGTGATGATTGGCTTATAGACAGTGGGGCTTCCAAACATATGACGGGATTCAAGGAATCTTTTGTGAGACTATCAAAACATGAATGACTAGGAGATGACTACCAATGTCCAATAAAAGGTAGTGGGGAATATTCATACAAGCTATACTCTGGTAAGTCTCTAACAATGAAAGAAGTATTGTTTGTGCTAGGATTGAAGAATAACCTTTTCTCCATTTCAGCATTGATGCAAAAGGAATGTGGGCTGCATTCATAGATGGTCAAGTCATAATGTGACCAAAAGGAAAGACTATCGATGATGCGGTAGTGATTGAAGAACAAGAAGGAGGCTTGTACAAATTGAAGGGCCATCCAGAAAAAGCCTTGATCCGTGATACGGTAGAGCCAAATGAACTTTGGCATAGAAAACTTGCACATGTGCACTACAAAGCAAAGTTGTTGAAGGTCTTCCAGAATTTCAAGCTATTTGAAGGGAAGAACAACTTGAAGCGGTGATGGCCACCTTGAATGACCTCCCAGGATCATGGAATTCATTCATTCAAGGAATGTGTTCCAAAAGGAAGTGATTACTTTCAGAAGACTCCGTGAAGAAGAAGAAGCTTGAATCATAGGAAGAGAAGAGAAGATGGGAGCAACTGAAGATCAAGCTCCTTCCATCCAAAGAAGATCCCTCAAGCAATGAGGAATATGAAGAACTCAACTCTTGAAGAACTTCTTATCCACCTCAGCATTTGGATAAGAAACGATGCGACTATGAATGAAGAAGACGATGAAGCTGAAGGCTCAAGAAGGAGTCTACCCTCGAAACAAATAAAGATAAGTATTCAATTGTCATTTCATTATATTATTTTGTTACGCATTTGTTTATATTCAGTTGTTGTATTATGCATGATAGGATGTTTGCATTAATGACAGCATACTACTAATATGCATGTGATGGGTAAGTAGCTCATGGTGCTATACAAATTCTCCATTGCTACTTATCTAGAATGAAACCTCTTTGCTGACATATTGGATTAGTGCACAATCTCAATGTTGTCCTGGTAGAGATGGAAGGCATCTAGAAAGTTTCAGTGAGATATGGATGAATGTTGTATTATCTAAAGTAGTTGCATGATCATATATTTATGCATAAGTATTTTCCAGTATAAATACTCCTTATGAAATGTTTCTAACCATACAATTGCATTTGACTTGTAGGAAAGACCGCATACATAAATACCTACAAGCAAAGAAGAATGTAGACTTGTTTCGAAGAACAAGTGACGACATTTCAAAATGAAGAATAATATGACGAGTGCAGTGACATCATTGATGCAGAACCTTCCAGCCATCAAGAAGAAAGGGCAGACCAGTTCAAGAAGAATGATGTCAGGGCACAGTATCGAGATCTGAAGAGAATTTCATAGTTCCATCATGTAGAAGATGGAAACATCATGGGATATCACATACATGATGAGCTTGATGAATATCTTAACCTTTGATACAAGGTTGATAGAGAATGACAAGCTCACAAATGGGTGAAAGATGAAATTTTGAAGAATTTCAAGATAGAGGATCTTAGTATCTAGTGATCCTAGATGGATACTACTTGTCACTCCAGTATAGAATATTTCAGTGCATAGAGTACAAAAGACAGAGGGAGTATGATGCTCTGCTTCAGAGGGAGTGACTACAAAATATCCTGAGGATCAACATGGTACTGAGAGTAAAGTGGATTCCAACCTTTGCTTCAAGGTTGAAGACGAAAGACCAATGATACTCCTATTATGTGTCGATGCACTATTGTTCTAGGTATGGAGGTGTGGCAGAGTACAGATGGAATCTTCCTTGGACGAGGGAAGTATGCAGTAGAGATCCTGAAGAGGTTCAGGATGATGGACTGCATGACCACACCTATGGCATCAAACCTGAAGCTATTGAGTGATGCTTCTTCAGAGTTAGTTGATGCTACGATGTATCGTTAGATGATTGGGTCCTTGATGTACCTGAGACCAAATATTTTCTTTGCTGTGAACACATTGAGACATGTTCACCTGATGGCTGCAAAGCATGCAGGGGTACAGTTTATTATGGGATCAAGTACGATGTGAATCTGAAGATTAACCTGGAGGGTTATGTTGATTCAGATTGGGTAGGCAATGCCATCGATAGGAAGAGTACTTCAGGATGTTGCTTCAGTATGGGATCAGGTGTGATCTCTTTGTTTAGTAGGAAGCAATCCTGTGTGGCATTGAGTACAGCTGAAGCAGAGTATGTTGCATCTTGTTTAGCTAGTTGTGAGGCAGTATGGCTACGGAAGCTACTGCTTGATATATTTGATCTCCAGTTGGATTCTACCTGTATACATTGTGACAACTAGAGTTACATGAAGTTGTCAGAGAATCCAGTGTTCCATGACAGGTCGAAGCATATTGAGATCAAATATCACTATATTAGGGATATGGTGCAGAGAGGAGGAGTGAAGCTCCTGTATGTTGCGATGGAGGAATAGATAGCTGATGTATTGACGAAGCCATTTGCTAGGATGAAGTTTGAGTACTTCAGAGAGAGACTTGGTGTTCTCCAGATCGAGGCTTCCTCCCAGAGACAGTGATGTGTCCCAAATCCATTCTGACGAGAAGGTCATATGTAAGGGATGAGCCATTCTGTCATGGTGAGAGGATTCAGTTCCTTCCATGTCAGATATGAGTTCTAAGATTGAGAGCCATTCTGATGAGGAGGTCAGATGTAAGGGCTAAGCCATTCTGTCATGGTGAGAGGATTCAGTTCCTTCCATGTCAGATATGAGTGCTGAGATTGAGAGACATTCTGACGAGTAGGTCAGATGTAAGGGCTATACCATTCTATTAATGGCTAAAGGATTTAGTTCCTTCCATGTCAGATGTAAGTGCAGAAATATCTCCTCATTGTGGGTGAGAGTCTTCCATCATTATGGCGGAGGTGGCTCCTGCCTGGATGGGATTGTGCCCTTCTGACGAGTAGGTCAGATGTAAGTGTAGAAATATCTCCTCATTGCGGGTGAGAGCCTTCCATCATTGTGGTGGAGGTGGCTCCTTCCTGTATGGGATTGTGCCCTTCTGACGAGTAGGTCAGATGTAAGTGCAGAAATCTCTCCTCATTGCGGGTGAGAGTCTTCCATCATTGTGGTGGAGGTGGCTCCTGCCTGGATGGGATTGTTCCCTTCTGACGAGTAGGTCAGATATAAGTGTAGAAATATCTCCTGATTGTGGGTGAGAGTCTTCCATCATTGTGGAGGAGGTGGCTCCTGCCTGGATGGGATTGTGCCCTTCTGACGAGTAGGTCAGATATAAGTGCAGAGCCATTTCACAGATGGTAGTTGATGTGTCCTACCATGCTGGTGAATATAAGTGCTGAGCCATTTCACAGATGATAGTTGATGTGTCTTATCATGCTGGTGAATGTGAGTGCTGGGCCTTTCTAATGTGATTGTAGTTTACTACATGATCAGATGTGAGTGCTGGGCATGCCTTTCTGACGAGCAGGTTAGATGTAAGCGCTGGGCGAAGACCTACATGAGAGTAGGCCTACAACCAGCATGAAAAAGGCTGGCTCTGTAGAACTTACTATGACGAGATAGTACACACATGATGATGACCAGTGGAGATCCAGATCGAGCTATGATCCAGATCCAGTTATGATGACTCCGAGAGATCTAGATCGAGTAATGATCCATATCCAGCAGTAGTGATCTAGATCAAGTGATGATCCAGATCCAGTCCAGTGTTGATGATCCAGATCGAGAGATGATCCAGATCTAGATGACTTGAAGATGAAGATGACTTGAAGACGAGATGATCCAGTTGATACAGAGAAGAAGACCAGTGCTGAAAATTGTGTCGAAAGAATACCTTCCTAGTTAAGAGGGAGTGTTGATGTATATGTAACTTTAGAATGTATTCTTCCATATTGTAACCCAATGTTTATTCTAGGATGCTTCTATTATGTATTTGAGTCATATTGTCTTACCCTGATGTTCCGATCGAGAGTTTTATTAATGTAAACAAGTCTTGTCAATTCATTAGGTAAGTCCCCACAGTTTCGGGGCACTTGGGTTATTATACACTAATTAAGGTGTAGGCTCGAGTAAGTAATTGTAAGTTAAGCCTACATGGTTGAGTGCACTTCAATTCAATGGAATAATATAAATAGAGAGTGAGAGTATCTCTATTTATAACTTGTGAATTACATCACTTGCTCTCTCAAGTGTGGCGCACCTTTGGAGAAGGAAATACTTTGGCTTGACAGAAGACAGAAGGCTGTTGTTGTGTTGGGAGGTCATCTTACTATTTTGGGTTTCACATCTTGTGGTGATACTATCTTAGAGGAAGTTGAGGGGTTTTCTCCATTTATGGTTTCCCCTATCAAAAATCTTTGTGTCTCTTATGTCATGTGATGTGCTTATGTTATTGATGTGCTTGTTATTCTCTCAGTGAAAAGATCCTAACATAATGCTAGCTTAAATGTTGAAAAACTAACAGCATCACCCACAGTTGTTCACGTACGCAGGCCATGCCCGAAATGCTTTGATAAAAAAACAAGGCCTCTCTCCAAACATTTTTAGATATTTCATCATATTTCCACACTGAATTCTGGCCCTTCTGTGAAACATACAATTTATTTCCCACAACTGCCACGACTGGACTCTGATAATAAATATTATTTTTGATATATAGTTTCTCGAACAGGGACCATATTCCCGTTTTTGGATCAAAACACTGTAGCATGGCGATGCCGTGGAAATGGCCATCGCCATTGTCACTAATAATTCGGAAGCTTCCCATAACGTAAAATTTTCCATTCATGGCGAGTCCTTGACAGAACCCCTCTGCCTCCTTTATCGATGGGAGTTCCTCCCAGCGCTGCTTCTCCATGTCAAATATTTCAGCACTGCGGAGAGGTTGGTATCGATCCTTAGACCTACAGCCACTTGCTGCGTATATGAAACCGCCAAGTACTGCCCATCCATAATACTCCCGATTTATTTCAATCATCAGTGACATTATCCTCCTCATAGTAATTGTGTTGTCGCCATCGGATGTAACTTTACTATGCAACCAATATAGGTGCTGCATCTCCCGCCCATAGCTTACTACGCAGGGTTTCCCCGCTATGAGAAAGTCAGCTTTACTTGGGATGATCATTTTTAAGCCATAGAACCGTTTAAAACTTACAACTTATCCTGTTTTGATATTTAGAGATCAAATCACTGAAGCAAGCCTACAACAGCACTCTATTGTCTGTGCCCATGTAAATCGAACAGATCCATACACTACCGAAGTTCTTTCTCCATACAGGTTCCCTGTTCTCTCCAAGAAATTTATTGGCGATAAAGCTTGGCTGTTGGCTTCACATGGCTTCAGTTCTTTGAAGTGGAAATTATTTGGGTGCCAATTCACATGGCTTCATTCATAAATACTGGGCTGGCACTATAAATAAGGAGATCATTGTCGTTATATAATGTTACAAGATCTCTCTCATAATATTCGCTTTCATTATTATTTTTTGCCTACATGTTAGAAAAGTTACATCATGTTACAAGATCTCTCCCATAATATTCACTTTCACTATTATTTTTTGCCGACATGTTAGTAACGTTACATCACGTGACAAGATCTCCCCCATAATATTCACTTTCACTATTATTTTTTGTCGACATGTTAGTAATGTTACATCACGTGACAAGATCTCCCCCATAATATTCACTTTCACTATTATTTTTTACCGACATGTTAGTAACATTACATCACGTGACAAGATCTCCCCCATACTGGGCTGTAGAGCGCCTCTCGGTGCAATTATAAACTAGATAATAACATTTCTTATCAGTAAACAAATCAAATATATTCTTTTTACAGGAAGTAAATAACAGAAGTACAGGTTGCTCTTTTATCGAGCTTAACTATATAATATAAACATAACTAGTAACCCTATTATTGCAAAAGTACTTTTTAATTTAACAATAACCTTAAAAGAAAAAGGAACAGAGTTATTACTCCACTGTCAACTAGGGTTAAACCCTATAAAATCTAATTTATACAAACAAATCAACAATGATGGAATTAACAGTATTTTTCTCACAGCCGTGTTAAAAATAAAATAAAACAAAGTAAGCATTTAAATTTCCAATGTTGTAAGTAAAGAGGGAATGCAGCAGAAGGAAACGGTTTTAAAAACTTATTTAATAACTGAGGGTAAAAACCCTATCCATTCAAAATAATACAAAGATAGTGACTGTAAAACCGAGTCTTGTTTAATAACCCACGGCCGTAACTAGAATGTACACATGAAGGCCTACAGCATGTTCTTTACTTTAAACATAGAAATTTAAATAAAGACAAAATTTACAATCACGGCCGAAGGCGGAGAGCTCCGCAGAAGAGCTAGGGTCTTAACCCAACATGTTAACAGCGAAGAAACAACCAAAAATAACCGAAAGCATTGAGGGTCTAAACAGGCCGCAACGACCATTTCCTCATAACCCCATAAGAGCTTATACAAGGTGTATGAGCCATGGAGAAACCAGGGCCTACCGTAGCCCTTAACGCCACAACCCATACTCTTAAGCAGACAGAGAAGAGAAGCAGGGCCGTAACTGCAAACCAACATAAAACCGGTTGTCAATTCATATTTAAAAGCAAGGAATTTATAAAATGAGAAAATGAGCTTATCAGCTACAAGACTGAATAATACTTTACCTTGGCTTTGAAAGTAGCAACCAGCTTCGCAGGGACCAGTGACAGTATGAGCTAGAAGTTCATCATTCAGCTGCAAAAAGGAGACAGTGTTTACAACACTTCATCAACCATTGATGGCGGAGAACACCCATCTATTCAACGGACCGGGAAAAACCCTATAGCTACGATGTTATTTCGTTGCAACCATACACAGTATACCATGCATTCAAGCCATGATATTATGAAAGGAGAAACCACCTCCACAGTAGTGAACTAAAGGAAGAAGGCAAAGACTGATACAGTCAAGGGTTTGGAGTTTGAGCTGTTGAGGTAGCAAAAAACAACTAGGAGAATGGCTAAGTATGGCGTGGAAAAACACTAAGGAACGAATTCCACTTGGGTGCAAATGCACAATCGTAGTAGAGAGGAATGAGCCGAAAGCATTCACAGCATTGCATAGGTGACAGAACGACTTGCTTACTCCCAGAAGCTGGAAGAGTTCCCAAAGGCGAAGGAGAACTTTGAGCTAGGTTTAGAATTGAGCCTTTTTAAATACTGTAATGATTGGCTAACACAAAGCCACATTGCCATGCAATAATTTTGTCACAATGGGTAAGTTTCCCATAGTTTATATGAAAAATCATGAAGAACTCATGTAATCAATTATTGAGGCTGTTTCGAAGGTTACATTAGAACCTCTGTGGAATTCAACCTATGATTTGAAATAATAATAACAAGATCCTTGTTAATACTTAAACCTATCATTAGAACTTACCAGCGATGCAAGGGTTAACGAATCTTACCTTTGTTTATAATATATTGTTGCCATATTATAATGTTATCCCTTGTGATGCAAGAATAACGATAATCCTAAGTTTATCATGTTCCAGCCAAACAATATGGTAAATGATCTTGTAGCGTGTTGTTTTATGAATTAAACCTTTGATTTTAAGAACACCATATCTAGAGTGGAGATGTAATAATTTATCTTTTATACAATCTTGATGTGTCTAGTGTATACTTAAAAGGTTTAAGGTAAAGACTCTAAGAGTTATATTTAGAACAAGTTTGTAACATGATCATAAGAAGAAAATGTAATATTTTTGGTTAAGAAAGGATATTAGTCTTACCATAGTTTTACCAATATTTCTATTGTAATTATAGACTATACTATTGGTACACTTAAAAGAGGTTCTAAATTCAACCATAGTAGCCCTTGTATTATAATGTTAACTTTTAAGATTTGCCATAGTCATCTAAGTTGGATAAAAGTTTCCAAAAGTAAATTGACAAACATTTGTTTGATGAATGCATCATCTGGATTAAATATCCTTATCTTATAACTTATCACATAAAGATGAAGAAATTTAAAAGGAAGATTATGAACGTAGTGGCTAGACCATGAAACTTTTATGTGGTATATACTCTAAATGATTAAAATAATAACCAGTTTAAAGTAGGTGATCCTTCAGATCTAAGATAAGCTTTAGTAAGTATTGTATCAGTGGATGGTTTAGTTGGTAGCAGTAAAATGTAAACCCTTTTTTAAACTTTTTACAAAGAAAAGAGTGATGGTGTTTTCTAAAACATAAACTTTTGAATCTTGTAAACTATCTTATATAAAGATATTTTAACGCTGATAACTATGATAGATATCAAACAGTTCAGTGATCGTAAGAACTATAAATCTACCTTTGCTAGAATGAAGATCAGATAATGAGTTTACCTCAGCAAGCATTGATTAGGTAATAATATTATTTCTTCTGAACTTTGTTTTGCAAACAAACTTGTACTTGAAGACTTTATAATACTTTTTATTGCAGCAGCCAATATTCTTACCTATCATCTGTAAGAACAGAAGGAACTTTATGCTTTATCTTGAAATCTAAGTAAGCCCAGTTTCATGACAGCCCCACCTTATTGTATGCAAAAAGAAACAAGTCAGCAAACTGAAAAGATGTGTTTTATCACTCTATGCAAATAACAGATGAATTTTAATAATAAGCTGTTAATATTTAACTAATTAGATAATTAGTTAATTGCATTTAATGTTAATATTATGTAAATTAAAAATTTTAAATTTCTCAGAAAATTTGGGGTTTTGACATGTGGTATCAGAGCATGGTTCAAATACTAGGCCTTGATGTGGCGCAACTAGTTTCCGCAGAATAGTAAAAATAATGTACTAACCTATATTTTTGTTTTATGTGCAAAGCAGAAAAATTTCTTTTTCTGAATCTAACATACAGGTAGGGAGAAGATCAGAGAATATGCTGAGGAGGACTCTCCGAAAACTGAAACAAGACAGATGTCTAGAGAGCCTGTGTTAGAAGAGATAACTGCTCACTCTTCAGAGCTGATACAGGCTATCAAGGATTTGAAGACTGAAATGGAATCAATCAAGAAGGATAATGAGAGGATATTAAAGACTTAGGAGGAGTTAAATCAAATCTTGATAGAAAAATTCCAGACAGAAGGGAGGAGTAAAAGATTTGAATCTGAGGAAACTAGTCATCAAAACTATTCAAATCAGCTCAAAGCAAGAATGGTCATCTATAATCTCTCTGGAAAGGAAGATATATGGTGGCAAGATATGAAAGGAGTCAAAGGGATCAAAGAAAAAGAAGTCAATTGGAGTACCTTTAAAAGGTACTTCAAGAAGAAATTTTTGTCCGAACAATACTATGAAGAAAGGGCGAAAGAATTTTACGAGTTAAATTTAGGATCCATGACTATGAAAGACTTAAATAGTAAATTCTTAAGTATATTGAGGTATGTACCTTATTTAGTTGATAAGAAACCTAAAGTACAGTGGTTTCTCAGCTGTCTGCCATATCATATCAAGGACAGAATCGAGTATGATAACCCTAAAACTATGGAAGAAGCCATGTGGAAGGCTAATTTTTGTTTTGAACAGAACAAAAATAAAGAAGGTATAGCCAACTGGAAGGCTAAAAAGAACAGTAATCAGCCTGAGTTCAAGAAAAATGAGTTTGTACCCCAGAAGAATTTCAGGAATAACAAGAACAGAAACCATTCTAACGATAAGAACTTCCAGGGGAACAGAAATGGTGCTTCTAATAATTCCAATAATTCCAATAACTTCAAGGGCAAGGAGGCTTAAAAAAATCATGGAAATTTCACTAAGAATTTCGAACGGAAGGAGCCTGTTAAGTCCTGGGAGTGCAATAGCCCGCACTATGCTTCGGTCTGCCCCAATCGGAAAAATCCAAACAACAATATTCATATTGTGCAGGATGAAATGACTGTTGGAGAATTTGCAAGGACTATGCCCCGAATCAATGTAGCATTGTAGAATCGCCAAGCTGATTATTAGACTTCCATGGTGGAAGTAGAAGGTATGGTTAACCAAACCCCTGTAACCATTTTAATAGATCCAAGAGCTAGTCTTAGTTACATTTCACCTCAAATAGTAGAAAAGTGTAAATTGACTGTCGAAAAGTTCGATAGTTCCTGGTTAGTTCAATTAGCCACTGGGGCAAAAAGGAAAGTAACGTGTTATGTGAAAGAATGTGCCTTATTTATGAATGATTTTAGAACTACAGTTAAACTAAATGTTCTGCCACTTGGCTCGTATGACTTATTGATTGGTATGGATTGGCTAGAACAACACAAGGTAGTTTTAAACTTTTTTGATAAAACCTTTATGTGCGTAAATAATAATGAACAGCCAGTAACAGTTAAAGGTATTCCTAGGAAAACTGTAATTAGGCAGATTTCTACCTTACAACTTAAAAGAGCAGTCAGGAAAGGGTGCAAATCCTATGCTGTAATTATTACAGATGAGGCAAGTAAATCTAAAAAAAATAAAATAAAAATAGAGGATATTCCTGTGTTAAACGAATTTACTGATGTTTTTCCGGAGGAAATTCTAGGATTACCTCCCAGGAGGGAACTGGATTTCACTATTGAGCTGGTACCAGGTGTTGTACCTAGCTCGAAAGCTCCGTATCATATGAATATTTTAGAACTTAATGAACTAAAATCACAGTTAAAAGAGTTAATAGATAAGAAGTATATTCGACCCATTGTGTCCCCTTGGGGAGCACCAGTAATCTTTGTTAAAAAGAAAGACGAAACTATGCAACTATGCATAGATTACCGTCAACTAAATAAAATGACTATTAAAAATAGATATTCGTTCCCCCGCATAGATGATCTGTTTGATTAGCTACGTGGAGCTACGGTGTTTTCAAAGATAGACCTGAGATCAGGATATCATCAGGTAAGAATTAAAGATGAGGACATTTTCAAGACAGCCTTCAGAACAAGGTATGGACATTACGAATTTGTCATAATGCCATTTGGGCTTACTAATGCCCCAGCTGTCTTTATGTGCGTGATGAATAATATAATGCATAAATACTTAGATAAATTTGTTTTCATATTTATCGATGACATTTTAATTTATTCTAAAAATGAAGTGGAACATAAGGAACACTTACGGATAGTTTTACAAGAGCTGCGAGAGCAACAGGTCTTTGCAAAGTTCATCAAGTGTGATTTATTTAAGGATGAAATCAAGTACTTAGGACACGTAGTGACTAAGGAAGGGATTTCAGTGGATCCTGAAAAGATTCAGGAAATCGAAGATTGGCCAGTTCCAAAAGACGTAACAGATGTTAGGTCCTTCATGGGAATTACCGATTACTACCGGAGATTCATCGAAGGATTTTCAAAAATAGCTAACCCAACCACTTATTTGCAAAAGAAAGGTAAGAAATTAGATTGGAATTTAAAATGTGAAGAAAGTTTTAAGAAATAGAAAACATTGTTAACAACTGCGCCTATTTTAAGAATAGCAGATCCTAATAAGTATTTCATGGTTTGCATCGATGCTTGTAATGATGGTTTAGGAGGTGTGCTGACTCAAGATGGGAATGTCATTGCCTATGAGTCCAGGAAGTTAAAGATCCATGAAAATAATTATGCCACTTATGGTTTAGAACTTGTTGCTGTTATTCATGCCTTAAAAATGTGGCGACACCACTTAATAGGTAGAAAATTTACTTTAATGACTGATAATAAGGGCCTGAAATACCTTTTAGATTAGCCCAACTTAAATGCAAGACAAGAAAGGTGGTTGGCCTTCTTGAGTGAATATGATTTTGAAATTCAACACATAAAAGGAAAAGAAAATAAGGTGGCTGATGCTTTGAGAAGAAATGCAAGGCTGAACTTTACAACAGTAATTAGCACTTATGTTTCTGATTTAAATGAACAGCTTACTGAAGGGATAAAATTGGATGAAATTTATCAAAAGTTACAAGTTACAGCTAAAGAAGAACCTACAGAAAGTTTAATAAAAGGTTATAGTCTAAATAAAGATGGATTTTTATTGTTTAAAGACAAATTGTATGTGCCTAATGTGCCCAAGGTTAAGTTGCTGATTCTGGACGAAGTTCATAAAACACCTTACTCAGGGCATCTAGGCTACCAAAATACTGTCACCATGCTAAGAAAAGAATATTTCTGGCCTAATATGAAATCTGAAGTAGCTGAGTATATAGCTAGATGTTTGGGCTGTCAACAAGTGAAAATAGAACACCAACATCCAGCTGGTTTATTGCAACCCTTGCCTATTCCTAGTTGGAAATGGGAAATAATCAGCTTAGAATTTATTACTGGATTACCCAGGATTCAGAACCAGAATGATTCAATTATGGTGGTGGTAGATAAATTGAGTAAAGAAGCACATTTTATTCCTGTTAAAACCACTTACAAGGCTGCAAACATAGCTGACATATTTTTAAAGCAGATTTTTCGGTACATGGTGTACTGAAGGTTATTATTTCAAACAGGGATCCTAAATTCACAGGGAATTTCTGGAAATCCTTGTTTAAGGGATTGAATACAACACTGAATTTCAGCACCTCTTTCCATCCCCAGACGGACGGACAAACTGAAAGAGTGAATCAGGTGCTGGAAGATCTGTTAAGAATGTATGTTAAGGATCAACCAGGTAAGTGGGAGGACTATTTTCATTTAGCAGAATTTGCATACAATAATAACTATCAGTCATCAGCTAATTTCAGCCCATTTGAAATTATGTATGGGCGTAAATGCAACACTCCTATTTCTTGGAATAATCTAGTAGATAGATTAGTGTTAGGACCTGAATTATTGAAGGAAATGGAGCAGATTGTAAAACAAGTGCAGGAAAATTTGAAGGTAGCATAGGATCGGCAAAAGAGCCAGGAAGATTTAAAAAGAACTCCCAAGGAGTTCCAGGTGGGTGAGCACGTGTTTATAAAGGTAAGACCAAAGAATATCTCCCTAAGACTAGGGAGTTGTGAAAAACTAGCACCACGTTAATGTGGCCCGTTTGAAGTTTTATCCAGAATTGGTCAAGTTGCATATCAGCTAGCGTTACCACCTAACTTGAAAGTGCATAATTTTTTCCATATTTCTATTCTGAAAAAGTATGTTCATGATGCTACTCATGTGATTGATTGGAATGTTGTATAGGTGGAACCCGAAGGAGAAGTCATTAGAGGAAATTTGGGGTCTAAAATGGGCCTTATAATAAAACGTGCCAAAATAAGTTTTTGTGAGTTGGAATTCAAGAACCAATAGAATTTCAATAAAATAATTCAACCATAATGGTTGAATTAACGTATTTTCGACATATCTCATTGTGTTTTTACTCAATTTTCGATCGAGAGAGCTCATTGGATGCAGAATTTGATTTTGCATCCAACGAGTACCCACACTACATACTTTTGATGGACCCCTCTATCCCAAAAATAAGAAATACCTGAAAAAATGTGATGATGACATCATCATCATGTTTTTTCAGGTATTTCTTGTTTTTGGAGTAGTGGGGTCCAACAAAATTATGCATTGTGGGTACTCGTTGGATGTGGAATCAAATTCTACATCCAACGAGCTCTCCTGATAGAAATTTGAGTAAAAACACAGGAAGATATGTCGAAAATACGAACACAAAAAGTAGTTTTATTCTTTCTTCCTCCAAAATTAATCAATATTATTTTATTATTTTAACTATTATTTTATTATTTTCGTTAGGAGGCCCATTTTAGACCCCAAAATTCCTCTAATTTCTGGTGGAACCGGACTGTATCCTCGGGAGGAGGGAAATCACTCTGCGGAACCGCACAATTGGACAGCTGAAGGTGCAATGGAAGCACCTTAGTCCTAAAGAAGATACCTGGGAACTGGAAAGTAAGATGCAGGAATCATACCTGAATCTGTTCCAGGAGGGTGCAGAGGATGAGGAATAAGTAACATTGAGGACGATGTTACATTTTAAGGGGGTGTGTATGTCACATACCCCAATTTTGTAAATAATGTTAATTGTTTTATTATATTCCTGAGACATTATGTTAAAATTAATGCTAAGTAGGAGTTGATGACTCAGCAGAGTCAACAGAATTGGAATGTAATTCAGAATATTTTATTATTAATAAATAAATTGTGGAGACAACAGCATGGGAGAGCTGTTAAAAAGAGGTTACTGGTCAAACTGGTGGATGGAACTAGGTGGAGGAAAAAATACTAGTGGCAGCATCCTCAAACACTTCCTAAGTTGCAGGTGGAAACTTCCCTATATTTGGGGTCATGATTCCCCAATAAAGTGGGATCAGAGCAGGTGGCTCATTAAATGACAATTAACCCAAAAAGACCTAGGCAATCTTTTAAAAGTACCCAATGAAGAGAGCTAAGGCTGCTCAGATATTTTCCAGAGAGAATTCATTCAGGTGAATGATATTCAGGAAATTCATTGAGGGAAAAGGGAAAAATAGTAAGGAAGTTGTTCTGAGAGGATTGTTGCAGTAACTTGGTTTATTACAGCTTGTTAGCTGGGAGAACTTACTGACAAGTTATGGATTAATACTGAGTTTGAAGACTGGTATATGAATTTGCTGCACCTAGGTCCAGCCAGGGAGACTAGAGCAAGCTCGGGAGTCTTGAGGAGTCGTTGTTTGAGCACTCTCCAGGAGTTGGTAGGGAGGAACGGCCTCCCATTGCTGTTGTTGTCCAAAGATTAAGCAGGTTTTGTCACTTAACTGTTTTGTTTTAAATAATGTGAATGGTTATATGTTAGGTTGTAGTTTATGATTTAAGTGTTAACTGGTTAATTATGTAAATGTTCTAGTTTATTAGTAATGAAACCTTTTGATGAGTGATAAATACCTTCTGTGTTTTTCCACATCTGGGTTTTACCAGACCATACTCTAGCGCAGGGGTAAATTTAAATAAGAATAACATGATGAAATGTCCTAGTAATAGTTTCTTCATCTATTAATCAGAAGAGGTTCTTTATTGACAGTTATATGAGTTCTTAGTTAAAAAAAACTAATTCCTTGGATTATCTTTTGTTTTCAATAAATTCTATTATTGTAAAGAATAGATAGAGGAGTATATTTTAGACTAGGTTATTTACTGTTTTATTGTACAGTTTTCTTTCATTCAGATTAGTATAACTGTACTAGTTAAGTTTAATACGAGAACTGATAGTCGAATTTAAAATGGAATAAATTCTACTGTTAAAACAAACTAAGTAAATACTCTGAACAAATGTTAGTATGTATGCTGATAAGATAAACCCTGGATAGGGTTAAATTAAATTAAATTCTGAATATAAATAAATAAATATCATAAGTAAGAAAACAATTTAATTATAAAAGAGAAATAAACAGTATGGCATAAATTACACAAGAGTTAATTAATAAGTACTATTTTTCGATAAACTTATGAGAATAAACTAAGGATATTAATATAGAATCTATAGTATTCAGAGAGAGCTAATATAGTTATTATAATAGTAATTTATTTATGCAATACAAGAATAATATTACTATTAACATGAGTAGTATTTTATTACTGTAAGTAAATATTAGAACTACTTATATTGTTTGAGCTATAAGTATAGGTATACTAACAGTACTAAGATTAAATGAAAAAGAAGGATATAAAACCCTCTATTATTAACAGGGTATAAACAATACATCAATTACAATTTTATTACTAATAAGAAGGTTAAATTATAAACCAGATAATAACATTTCTTATCAGTAAACAAATCAAATGTATTCTTTTTACAGGAAGTAAATAATAGAAGTACAGGTTGCTCTTTTATCGCGCTTAACTATATAATATAAACATAACTAGTAACCCTATTATTGCAAAAGTAATTTTTAATTTAACAATAACCTTAAAAGAAAAAGGAACGGAGTTATTACTCCACTGTCAACTAGGGTTAAACCCTATAAAATCTAATTTATACAAAAAAATCAACAACGATGGAATTAATAGTATTTTTCTCACAGCCGTGTTAAAAAAAACAAAAACAAAGTAAGCATTTAAATTTCCAATGCTGTAAGTAAAGAGGGAATGCAGCAGAAGGAAAGAGTTTTAAAAACTTATTTGATAACTTAGGGTAAAAACCCTATCTTTTCAAAATAATACAAAGATAGCGACTGTAAAACCCAGTCTTGTTTAATAACCCACGGCCGTAACAAGAATGTACACATGAAGGCTTACAGCCTGTTCTTTACTTTAAACATAGAAATTTAAATAAAGAAAAAATTTACAATCACGGCCGAAGCCGGAGAGCTCCGCAGAAGAGCTAGGGTCTTAACCCAACATGTTAACAGCGAACAAACAACAAAAAATAACCGAAATCATTGAGGGTCTAAACAGGCCGCAATGATCATTTCCTCATAACCCCATAAGAGTTTATACAAGGTGGATGAGCCATGGAGAAACTAGGGCTTACTGTAGCCCTTAACGCCACAACCCATACTCTTAAGCAGATAGAGAAGAGAAGCAGGGCCGTAACTACAAACCAACATAAAACCGGTTCTTAATTAATATTTAAAAGCAAGGAATTTATAAAATGAGAAAATGAGCTTATCAGTTACAAGATTGAATAATACTTTACCTTTGCTTCGAAAGTAGCAACCAGCTTCACAGCGACCAGTGAAAGCATGAGCTGGAATTTCATCATTCAGCTGCAAAAAGGAGACAGTGTTTACAACACTTCATCAACCATTGACCGTGGAGAACACCCAACTATTCTACAGACTGGGAAAAACCCTATAGTTGCGATGTTCTTTCTTTGCAACCATACACAATATACCGTGCATTCAAGCCACGATATTCTGAAAGGAGAAACCACCTCCACAGTAGTGAACTAAAGGAAGAAGGCAAAGACAGATACAGTCAAGGGTTTGGAGTTTGAGCTGTTGAGGGAGCGAAAAATAACTAGGAGAATGGGTAAGTATGGCATGGAAAAACACTAAGGAACGACTTCCACTTGGGTGCAAATGCACAATCGTAGCAGAGAGGAATGAGCCGAAAGAATTCACAGCATTGCACAGGTGATAGAACGACTTGCTTACTCGCAGAAGCTGGAAGAGTGCCCGAAAGAGAAGGAGAACTTTGAGCTAGGTTTAGAATTGAGCCTTTTTAAATACTGTAATGCTTGGCTCACACAAAGCCACGTCGCCATGCAATAATTTTGTCACAATGGGTAAGTTTCCCATAGTTTATATGAACAATCACGAAGAACTCATGTAATCAATTATTGAGGTTGTTTCGAAGGTTACATTAGAACCTCTGCGGAATTCAACCTATGATTTCAAATAATAATAACAAGATCCTTGTTAATACTTAAACCTATCATTAGAACTTACCAGGGATGTAAGGGTTAATGAATCTTACCTTTGTTTATAATATATTGTCACCATATTATAATATTATCCCGTGTGACGCAAGAATAACGATAATCCTAAGTTTATCATGTTCCAGCCAAACAATATGGTAAAGGATCTTGTAGCGTGTTGTTTTATGAATTAAACCTTTGATTTTAAGAACACCATATCTAGAGTGGAGATGTAATAATTTGTCTTTTATACAATCTTGATGTGTCTAGTGTATACTTAGAAGGTTTAAGGTAAAGACTCTAAGAGTTATATTTAGAACAAGTTTGTAACATGATCATAGGAAGAAAATGTAATTTTTTCGTTAAGAAAGGATATTAGTCTTACGATAGTTTTACCAATATTTCTATTGTAATTATAGACTATACTATTGGTACACTTAAAAGAGGTTGTAAATTCAACCATAGTAACCCTTGTATTATAATGTTAACTTTTAATATTTGCCATAGTCATCTAAGTTGGATAAAAGTTGCCAAAAGTAAATTGACAAACATTTGTTTGATGAATGCATCCTCTGGATTAAATATCCTTATCTTATAACTTATCACATAAAGATGAAGCCATTTAAAAGGAAGATTATCAACGTAGTGGCTAGACCATGAAACTTTTATGTGGTATATACTCTAAATGATTAAAATAATAACCAGTTTAAAGTAGGTGATCCTTCAGATCTAAGATAAGATTTAGTAAGTATTGTATCAGTGGCTGGTTTAGTTGGTAGCAGTAAAATGTAAACCCTTGTTTAAACTTTTTACAAAGAAAAGAGTGATGGTGTTTTCTAAAACATAAACTTTTGAATCTTGTAAACTATCTTATATAAAGATATTTTAACATTGATAACTATGATACATATCAAACAGTTCAGTGATCGTAAGAACTATAAGTCTACCTTTTCTAGAATGAATATCAGATAATGAGTCTACCTCAGCAAGCATTGATTAGCTAATAATATTATTTCTTCTGAACTTTGTTTTGCAAACAAACTTATACTTGAAGAATTTATAATACTTTTTCTTGCAGCAGCCAATCTTCTTACCTGTTATCTGTAAGAACAGAAGGAACTTTATGCTTTAGCTTGAAAGCTAAGTAAGCCTAGTTTCATGACAACCCCACCTTATTGTATGCAAAAAGAAACAAGTCAGCAAACTGAAAAGATGTGTTTTATCACTCTATGCAAATAACAGATGAATTTTAATAATAAGCTGTTAATCTTTAACTAATTAGATAATTAGTTAATTTCATTTAATGTTAATATTATGTAAATTAAAAAAATTAAATTTCTCGGAAAATTTGGGGTTTTGACAATTGTACTTCATCATGTGGCTTCACCAAGGACGGGATCTCCGTGTTAGCCAGCAGTGTCGCCTTCCCTATAGCATTAAGCCCCTCACCGATGAGGTATTATGTTATATTGCTCCTCTTGATGTTTGTGATGTATTATTAGGTCAACCATACTTATAGAAGTGACATGCTGTGTATGAGTCCCGACCTTGTGCTGTTATTATTACGTTGGGAAATAATTTGTATAGGATACCAGAGGTACCGCCTCCTGCCGCTATCTCTTTGGTTACTACAAAACAATGCAATGAGCTCATTTAAAAAACTGAGAAGTTTGTTTTCTTGATGATCCACCCTCAAGGCAAGAAGAAAATCATGGCCACGACCTCTAGATAGGGCCTCTTTTCACAACAACAACAAATGGACAAGGTCATGGAGGGGTACGAGGACATATTCAACTCACCCACCAGGGTGCCTCTCCACTTCTAGGTCAAGCACCCCATCAATCTGACCCCAGGTGTGCCGCTTCCCAATGGACCAATTTATCGATGCTCTGTTATAGAGAATGTGGAAATTAATAGCAAATTCAGGAGCTATTGCAGAAGGGTCACATTCGGCCAAGTTCATCACCTTGTGGGAGCCCGATTGTGTTGGTACAGAAGAAGGATGGGACTTGGATACTCTGTACTGACTATCAGGTGCTGAATAAGATCACTGTCTAAAATAGGTAAGTGATCTCAGGGATTGATGACCTCTTGGACCAACTTAAAGGGGAAAATATTTTAGCAAGATTGACTTAAAGTCCATGTATTACCAGGTACTGATTGAACCAACTGATGTGTGGAAGACTACCTTCAAATCCAAGGAGGGCCTTTTCGAATGGTTGGTCATGCCTTTCAGGATGAAAAATGCTCCCGCAACCTTCATGAGACTGATGGACGACCTCTTGCTGCCATTCACCAACTCATTTGTAGTAGTATACTTGGATGACATTCTGATCATTAGCCAGAATTGGAAAGAGCACCTCCACCACATCCAATAGGTCCTCCAAACATTGCCACAACACAAGTTGTGTGCCAATTTCGACAAGTGCACTTTTGGCATGACCTAGTTTCAGTATATAAGATACATTATTAATGAGTGTGGGGTACATTTGGATCCAACCAAGATCCAAGTCATTTGAGATTGGCTAGCCCCAACTACTCTAACAGAGCTTCACAGGTTTCTATGCCTTGCTAATTTCTACCGCAGGTTCGTGTTGGGATTTTCTCATATCACTTGCCCCTTGAGTCAAGTCACTGAGGGAGGAGCGAAATCAAAATTCTTTTGGTCGAAAAATCAGTAGAAGGCATTTGAAGAATTGAAACATTGCCTCTGTTGTGCCCCAGTGCTCACATTACCATACTTGCAACAATCATTTGAGATTGAGACAGATGCCTCTAACTATGCTATTGGGGAAGTCCTTACTCAACAAGGGAATCCAGTGGCATATCATAGTGAGACACTGTTCGACATAGTCCACAAATATCCCACTTATGAAAAATATATGTATTCCATTGTACAGGCTTGCCGACAATGGAAGAATTACATTTTGGGGAATCAAACGATCATCTACATAGACCACCGACCCCTACAGTTCATACAGACACAAACGAAGTTACAGAATGATCACCATCAGAAGTGGTCCACATATCTACAATAGTTTCATCTGAACATCAAGTACAAGAAGGGAAGCACCAATAATGTTGTAGACTGCCTCATCAGACCATCGATCATGGCGATAACCACCATGCTCAACTCTTGTGGGCACGTGACTTTTGATTGGCCGCTTCTCTATAAGAGTGATCCAGAATTTAGCCACACATACTAGACACTCTTGGAGGGAAACCAAGTTCCAAAATTTCACCTCCAGGATGTACTACTATGTCACATGGGACACCTTTGTGTTCCTTCAAGCGAGCGTGCCAAGATGATTTGGAAAGCACACTACAGTCGGTTCGTTGGGAATTTCAGAGTCGAGAAAATAGTGGTAGTATTGCAAAAGTATTTCTATTGGCCAAACCTTCAATAGGACATCGGGAATTACATCCAATATTGCATTTCCTACGCCATTGCCAAACCATCCATCAAGAAGCAAGGCTTCTATAATCCGTTTCCTACCCCTAGTTGAACTTTGGGAATCCATCTCCATGGATTACATTTCGGGCCTTCCTTCTACTAAGCATGGAAATGACTACGTGTTTGTGGTTTTTGACATATTCTCAAAGATGGACATAATGGCGGCCTGCAAGAAGAATATCACAGCAGAAGTTGTTGCTAAACACTTCTTTGAACAAGTGTGGGTACACTTTGGGATCCCACAGTCTATAATATCATATAGATACAATAGGTTCCTTAGTACATTCTGGTCTATACTATGGTCAATGCTATACAAGAACCTCATAAAGTCCACAGCTTTCCATCCCCAGACTGATGGCCAAACAGAGGTCATCACCATGATGATTGTACACATTTTGCGCATGTACAACTCAAAGCATCCATGCACATGGGATGAGAGCCTCCCCTATGTACAACACAACTATAATTGGTTCCTCCATAGCTCAACCAACCACAACCCCTTTCAAGTGATCTTGGGATTCCATCCACTATGTCCCATTGATGTAGCGATGCCATTTGCAACTACTCAAGATGATTAAGCTCATATCGAGTCTAAAGTTTCCAATGCAAATAGCTTCATTGAGCACATTCAATACATTATCGAATAGGTTCATGACATATTGGACAGATCCAATGCTAAGTACAAGTAATGATATGATCAACATCGGGTGCAACACAACTTCCAGGTGGGCGATAAAGTGTGGCTACATTTGCAGAAGGAGTGCCTCGCTGGACCCCACCTCAAGCTTCTCTTGCTTCGATATGGGCCATACACCATCACCAAAGTTGTTGGGGACAATTCCTTCGAGCTCAGTATTCCACCATTCCTTAATCTGCACCCAGTGTTCAATGTGGACTACCTTTGGCCCTACTTTCCACCTCTACTGGACACATCAGATGTGGGAGAACAACTCACAGCAATAGAGTTAAACCCCAACTACATGGAACAAGCCACAACTGATCAAATTACAGACACATAGATCAAGAGCACCCGACAGCAAAATATCCAACTATATCAAGTTGTCAAAGCAGGACAACTCCTTCACCAAGGACCAAGTTCAGCAGAAGTTTCCTCATCTCATGGAGGAACTCAACACAATGGGGACCATTGCTTCCTAAGGGTGTAGGAATGATCCAGGAGGATATTGGTGGCCACCCACCTATTCCACTTGGATCCCTACCATTGTTTCTTTTAGTTTTCCAGTTTCCTTAATTGTAGCGCAATTTACTATTTTTGGCAGTTTTCGGGTCGTAAACTTTCGGAACCGTTTTGAGGACCTAAACAACATTTTTTTGGCATCAAATGGTCGAGAAAGTATGATACCGATTTGGACTCAATATTTCTTGTTTATGGATGTAGTCCTTAAACATATCTTTCTAATAATGTATCATGCACGTCAAGCAGAGGTAGTATGCTAAAGTTAGGACCCCAAGAAATTGATGTACCAAGTTACCCAATGGGGCCCACATTCTAGCGTTTCACCTTCTACGGTTAATTTTTTGGATGTGTAGGGTTTCCATTGTTTCTCAATAATATATATTCCTTCGAGCCTCATTGTAACACATAGTTTAGAGACATGTAGCCGCCACATCTCTTCTCAGAGATAAGCTACCAGCACTCTAGCTAGGTTATTTTCATTCTGTATGTAAACAAGTTTCAGTTATTGATTAATGAAATGAAGTGTTATTTTCACTGCATATTTGTTTATGTGGTTATTTGTGTATTCTGTTGCATTCCTGCATAAAATTGAATCAACACATACTCACATGTGACCCATGGTTTTCTATGCAAATACTTGCGTGTGCAACCCTAATGTATGAATAAAAATATATTCAACTGGTCAGGAGATGATGTATCAACAGTCATGCCCATATATAGTGTTTTGGATACTTCAATCCAGTTTTTCCTTTTGTGTCCTAACATATTGGATGTCAGTACTCAGATGAAAAAGTTCCATTTTACATGATAACAAATGCCCCCTAATATTCGAGGTCAGAAGGAAGCGATGGCCAAAATAAATTACAATATTTTAATCTTGGAGATCTCAAGTGTACAAAGCAGCAGATCAAGAGATACCTGAAACATATACATATCAATATCATATACAAAATCATATTCGAGGATTCCATGTTCAATATAATGGAAAACTAGCTCCTTTACAATATTTGATTACATCATATGATACGGGTAACAAGACCACATATACTACAAAGGTGGATTGAAGCCACAATATACAATGATGAGTCTTCACAATCTAGAAGTTGTGTACCTGAAAATAAGATAATCTTGCACAACTTAGGTTATAAATATGAACCTAAGGTCTTTGTCAAAATCCAAAGGAACCAGTACAATCTCTACCATGTGAATACATGTGTTGAAGTTGAACATGGAAGAAACTCAACAGGATGTCATACAAATGATGGAAGTGACAACTAAAGAAAAAAATGTCATGAATAATGGTAATGAATCCTAAGGTACCATCATCAAAACTGTAGGCCTTCATCTTCAAGAAGTGTTGATGAGAAACCATACTATGATGAGGAAGGTAATGAATCCTCCAACAGATCACAAGAGTGACTAGGAACTGGATATGGGAAGGTAAACACAAGTAATACTCAAATAGGATAATGAAGAAATCAGGATAATAATCAAATGATGCAATAAATCCTTGAACATTGAGCATGGCATAGAGATGACCCAAGGCATATTTTAACTTGTATATAGGACAACTAGACTTATATGTCATGTAGGATACATGATCATATTCCCCGTGTATAAAGGACAAGTGGAGGAGTACAAAACTTGAAGTAATTGCTGAGCTGAAAGTGTAAACTGGAACATGGGTACCAAAAAGTTCAGAGAGTGCTATGTTCAAGGAGGACATGCTGCCACTATTTATAAACCCAGGAAAATAGTTCTTCCTTATCTTTCTAGTTAAATTTTAACGAGTCCAGGAAATTCAACTCGATTCTCTCTTAATTTTTGACAAGATTGAAGAGGGGAGAGAATAATGCTTGATAAAGTTACTTATTTGTGAATTTTACGAGGCCGAACTAGTACATGCTCATTGGTGTTGTTATATTTTGAGATTTTGAAAAATATGAAGAAGACTCCATGGAGGTGGTTTTTCATACAATTTAGTCTCTTGAGGTTGAAAAAGTATAAAAAAAACCATAGAAGAACTCTCTTATATTCCGAACAAGTAAGGCACACCTTTTTCATACTTGTTGGTCACCCTATATGCCAATTAATTAAATCTAACATGCAAAGTGCTCAATATAATTTGTCAACCCAGGGAAGTCTTTTTATTTCAAAGATAATTCACACTATATGTGCTTAAACACTAAGTACTTGATGAACTAAATAAACTGTCCTACCTACCCGTTTAGTCAAACTCCTTCCATAATTAAACTGATATAAAATACCTATATAAGAATTTAGAATTGCAATCACCTTCCTACAACTTCAATCCAGCAATAAACGATTCATGAAATAAATATCTAGACTTAATTTTGCAAGAAGTTAAATCCTAAATTCCCAGACTATATGCAGATCCACAAGGACTAGTTTAATCCAACCTCAATCTAGAAATGGGAAATAACATGAATTGAACCAAACAACTCTCATTTATAGTCTAACTAAATTAGCAACCCAAGAAAGACAAGTAATTGAAAGGAACTGAGGAATAGCTTAACTGTTACAGCTATCACACTTGTGTATAAAATAAAGTTAACCTACACAGTCGACTGTCACACCACACTGTTGCAACTTAAAGGAAATGCAAATACTGACTATTTAAGGAAACACAATGATTGAACATTACTATTGCAGCTACTGAAAAAGGATGCATCTAATGTAACTTACACACCACACAAACAAATAATAAAAACATCTAATTAGCTCAGTGATCTCTGTGGGAAGGAGGGCCCAGCCTTCGAACATAGACGCTAGAAATAACACAAATTAAAACACAAAGATCTGAAGAATACTGCTCCTTATATTAAAATGGTGGAATGAAAGTATAGTCTCCAATACAGCTTACATAGTAAAATATGATATTAACCAACCCATGGCTCTGAATGTTTCCCAGTACTTATACATCAACAATCGTAACCCTCACCCACTAATATCGGGAAACCATGAATATCTATGATCTTCAGGCTGCCCTGTTACATGCACTATTACAAATGTGGGTGGAATTAAAAAAAAAGTAGAGAATATAGGACATTATGTTGCTCGAGCCATTAATGAATAATAGAACCAATTTAAGAGATGCCCTGTTAGTTGCATCTATTTTATGCAGTGGTGCACTGTTACAGCTAAGCCTGTTGTGGCCATGCCTGTTGTAGCTTGCATGGAATGATGACCCCTGGTTGTGCCCCGCGTGTAGAGATGGGATTGATAGGTTACAACTAGAAATGAACGTTCATCTCCTCTTTGGATAACTTAGACTGCTACACCTATATTGTTTCACAGCTTGAACTGTCTTTGTAAAATCACAGTTTGTTAGCATAATTCAAGAAGCAAAGTCCTGATTATAGAAATCATAAGCATTAATAAGATGAAACAATAACTAATCATACCTATGAATATTTAGGGCTCAAGTGAGGAAAGATCATCTGTTTGGTGCATGGAATGGGGTAAGTCAAGGAAAAAAAGGGCATAGCAGGTGTGGTAAAAAAAGGTACAATTCAGGGCCCAACATCTCCCCCCAACTATCCTGTTGTATTCCCTCATGCAACAACCTCCATTAGTCTGAATGTGATTCTGGATCTGCACCTTGTTCATGAAGGGAGGAGAAATTATAAGAGAGCTCAGGTTGTTCTTCCCCATCTAGATATCAATTGTGGCCAACCCAATACTTCCAGTTCTACCTTTCCTCTACTTCTATCAATGAAAAATATTCTCTATATGGTTTTGCTGGCCACTAAATAAGTGGAAATTTGAACTTGAGCCCCAGCCAGTCGACTCCACACTTCCTCATGCAGTCCACATATCCCTCGACCCTAGGGAGTGCAGGTTTGAATTTTTTAAAGCAACAAGGGTCCCTTCCCTTCAATGTTGTAGGAGTATCCTTCCATCTATGCTTACTTCCTTCTAAAGCCAAGTGTTTCTTCCTATAAATCTAGCTAACACAAGTAAAGATGACCTATTCTTGAAGTTCAACCATCTGCTGAGCCTTGATGGAAGATGTAATCCTACGTTTATGAAGAGAAAGAAGAAGGCATGGAGATAGAGGTTCACTCCGAATATAGAGATTATAGTTAGACTCATTTTAATAAACTATCTGAAAGGAATTCTCCCATTGCACATGGTTGCTGAAAAAAGAAGAAAAATCGCTCAGCTGGACATCTCCTAGGTGAGGATCATGATTTGAATATCGGACGGGGCAAGCCATTTCATGTAAATAAAGTTCACACAAAAGATTCTTCTCGGTGAATCTACTCTCCATAAAAGTTTCTAAAAACTGGGCAGAAGAGGCCACTTCGTAAGGTATCCCTTCTTGTAATTCCTTCAACTTAAACCAAGTGAACTGTTCATATAAAAATACAGGATAAGAGGGATATGGAGGTATGGAGCTCATCAATTTGAGGGAGATAATGTATAGTTGGTCTTTCTCCTTTTGCATGAACTTGAATTTATTCAAATCCTTCAATTCTTTCTGTACTTCTTCTCAACGGAACTTCTGGAATATTATCTCTTCTTCCCATTTTTCTCTCAATTCACTAATAGTCTTCCTATTCTCAGTAAGGGGAACCGTCCCCTCCTGAAATCTATCCACCTGACTTTTCCATTTATTAACTTCTATTTTCAGGAGTGAGAGTTCTTCTATTAGACCTTGAATCCTTCCCTCTCCCATGTACTTCTCCTCATTTAAATCTAAATTGACAAAGTTCTAGGAAGATTGCGTCCATACCTTATCACCTAATGTTTCAGCCTAATTGTTCTGAATTAGAAGGGAAACAACATACTCTTCTACCCATGGTCCAACAATTTCTACATGCAAGGGTACTTCTACAATCAATTCTGAGGATGTTGGTTCTTGTGTAACATCACCTTCTTCCTGAAACCCTTTTTTGCTAATTTCAACAGCCAATTGTAAAGATGTTGGTTCTTCTGTAACATAATCTTCCTAGTTTCTAATCTCAGCATCTTCTTGATTTTTGACTACAACTTCTTTATTCTTGGTTGTGGCTTCAACAAGGATTTTTAGAGATGATGGTTCTTGTGTAACAAATTCCTGTTCTTTGTATCCCTCTGGATTCTTGGTTTTCTCTTGAGTTACTTCCATATCCCATGAAATATGAGACTAGTCATTTCAGTGTCCCCAAAGAGATTAGACTGGTCCTCGAATGCTTCAGTGTCCCTTGATTGCTGGGACTACATCTATTCATATTTTCCTAGATCCAAACCAGGGATTATGTCCACCTTAAGGTCAGTGTCCCTAGTTGAATGGGAGTCTCAACGAGCCTTTCCTAAGGATGTTGGTTCTTATGTGACAACATCCTGATCAACTTCAACTTTTTTCTATTGCGGGAGTTCACCCTCCACTAGTTCTATGTCGTGAGATTGTTCTTGGGTCATAGTAAAAACTCCTAAGTTCAAGTCAGGGATTATCTCGACCTCTGGCTCACTCGCTTCCATTTGAGTAGAAGCCTCAACAAAGATTTCCAATGTTGTTGGTTCTTGTGTAACAACACCCTATGGCTGAGACTATAATTACTCAGGTTCCCTTACCTCTATATCGGGGATCATTTCAATTTATGGTTCATCTTCACCCCTCGCTGTGGAAATTGAACCCAGTTTTAGAACAATTACACTCACATCAATTGCCAACTACACATGCAAAATTACTCACAAAAGAGATTGAATATGGAGCTGAAAACTAAAATGTATTGAATAAGTGTACAATAGCCAACCCTGTGAAGTCATAGGCTACCACAATAGATAATTAAATGAGGGATTCAAATTCATGAAGTTTCCATTCGAATCTAGTCAAAAGTAGGCTTACTAAATCTAAGCAAATCCCCCATAGGTGCATAAAACAGTTTCCAAAACTGTCTAGGAGCTCACGAATTGGAAAAATCAATTAGGAAAGATAATAGTGGATGTAAGGACAACTCATACATTATTTTCATAGGATAAAATAATGGAGGATGTGGAGGACAAAAAACAAGTTAACTTCACCTAGTCAAACTTTCCCAATTGCCTTAAAACACTGAAAAAGCAGGCAATAAAGCAGAGAAAGCAGACAGGCGCTAGGGAGGCCAGGAATAAAGAAAATTTGATTCCAGGAGGTTTCCCAAGTGCTCCATGACTGAAAATTAGCAATTTTGACCACTATGAATGTGTAGATGACAACTTGCATAAGGTGGAATATAGAAACTAGGAAAATAAGACAAAATTTGATTTAATTAATGTCTAAGGTAGCTGACTATGGGTTGATTATTCTAACACCCCCCCTTAAGCCTAACTTATGAGTAATATATTAGAAAATTATAGGGCCTAGAAACAAGGCTTAGTCACCCTTTACATACTGCATGTCCATTTAACCAAGGAAAGAGGCCAAAACCCAGTGGGAAAAAACCTCCCTTAAACATGGATTGTAAAACAAAATTTGGAAATATTGTCATCACTCATGCTTCACAGCATAATCAAAAGTCCCCAGGAGTGATTTGATATTACTAAATGTCTTCTCACAAAAAACTTTGGTGAAGATATCAGCTACTTGTTCTGAAGATGAACAGAAGAGTAGGTGAATGGTGCCATCATGCACAAGCTGTCTGATGTAGTGCATATGGATCTCAATGTGTTTGGTTCTTTGCTTCTGAACTGGATCATTGTAGATTTGAATGGTACTCTAATTATCGCTGTAGATAGTAGTTGATTATCCTGATTCGAAACCACACTCTCCAAGTAACCCCTGCAACCATAAACATTGAGTTGCTGGATTTACAACTCCTCTATACTCTGCTTCTGTAGATGAGAGTGCAATGGTACTCTGTTTCTTGCTTGACCAACTGATTGGACCTTATACAAGCATGAACACATATCCTAATGTTGACTTTCTATCTGTGTTGTCACCTGCCCAATCACTGTCAGTAAACCCAATCAAATCAAGATCAGATTTAGCTTTATAGAATATCCCATGTGTCCTTGTTCCCTGAACAAAGTTAGGGATCCTTTTGGCTGCTTTCCAATGGATCTCATGAGGCTGATCCATGTATCTAGAAGCCACACTTACTGCATAATAAATATCAGGTCTAGTATGTGTAAGATACAACAAACATCGAATCAATTGCCTATAGAGTGTATTGTTTACCATAGGTGAAGAATCAACTTCTTCAAGCTTCACTCCTGAAAGGAAAGGAGTCTTGCTTGGCTTGCAATACTTCATTCTCAATTTGTTCAGCAAATACAAGGCATGCTGGGACTGGTGCACCTTGATTTTAGCTTTGGTTTGAGCAATCTCAAGCCCCAAGAATTGGCTCAATAGCCCCAAATATTTCATGGAGAAGGCTTGGTTCATTGCACCCTTCAAAAAAGCAATTTCATCCTTTGAGATTCCTGTAATGAGAAGGTCATCAACATATAACACAATGATCATTAATGAACCATTAATCAACTTTAAATAGACATTTGGATCTGATTTGCATCGAACAAAATTCAGTGATAGCAGAAAGCTATCAATCTTGGCATACCAAGCCCTGGGGGATTGCTTAAGCCCATACAATGACTTCTTTAGCCTACACACAAGAGATGGGTTAGTAGAAAATACTTGATACTGCTGCATGTATATCTCTTCAGTGAGATATCCATTTAGGAAGCCACACTTTACATCCATGTGATGTACCTCCCATTGCTTTGAAGCTGCAATGGCTAAGGCTACCCTAATGGAGTCCATATTTGCCACTTGTGCAAAGGTATCATTATAGTCTATGCCATGAACTTGTGAGTAGCCCTTGGATACCAATCTGGCCTTGTACTTCAGAGGTGAACTATCAGCATCAAATTTGGTCTTGTACACCCACTTACACTGAACTAGCTTCCTCCTTGGGGGAAGATCAACCAGCTCCCAAGTGTTGCTCTTCTGGAGTGAGATGAACTTTTCCTTCATGGATGATTGCCATATTGGATCTCCTATTGCATATTCATATGTCTGAGGATCTGATTCCACCATCATATAGCATTTCAAAGCAAACATAGGATCTTTCATGCATAGAGCACTCTCAAATTGAGATCTAGTCCTCCTAGGGTCATTAGGATTTCCATCTAGCTCTCCAGCTGCATGAATGGTCTTTCCTGCCCATTTTTTCCTTGTAGAGATGTTAATATCTATAATAAAATCATCACTATCAGACATATCAGAATCATCATGTTCAACTATCTCTTCACTTACATTCAGAGGTTCTGGTGGTGAAGAGGCTTCTCTAACTTCCACTGCTGCTAGGGGTTCTTCTTGAAACTGAACACACCTTTCAATGAAGGGTTTGTTTGTGCTCAAATTTATCAGCTTGTACCCTTTTGAATCTTCAAATTACCCAAAAAATAGAAACTCTTGTCTTTGGGGCTACAAAGCATTTCCCTTTTCTATTGGAATTCTATCCCAAGCCCTTGAGCCAAAAATCCTTAAATGGGTCACATCTGGCTTGTGCCCACTCCATGCTTTGAAAGGAGTCATACCATCAAGATGTTTATGAGGCACCCTATTCTAGATATAGGATGCATAGTTTATAGCTTCAGCCCAATACTTTGGTGGCAAAGTCTTAGCCTCCATCATGCAGGTTGCCATCTCTTTCAGTGATCTGTTCTTCCTCTCTGCAACACCATTCTGGTGTGGTGTGTAAGGGATAAAATGATGCATCTGAATACCTGCATATGCATAATATTGAATAAACTCAGACTTGACATACTCATCACCATTGTCAGATATGAGGACCTTGAGTTTTCTCCTAGACTGGTTTTCAACCAAAGCCTTAAAGACTTTGAAGAGGCCAAAAAATTCAGACTTATGTTTCAGGAAGTAAACCCAGCAACACCTGGAAAAGTCATCTATGAAAGTCAATGCATATTTGGCATGACTCATGGAAATATGAGGGAATGGGCCAGCAACATCACTGTGGATCAACTCAAGAGGTGCAGAGGTTCTCTCATGACTAGCTCTCTCAAACTTATGCTCTACGTGTTTTCCTAGGATGTAACCTTGACAGACTCCTTTGGAAAATTTAATATTTGGTAACCCTATGACCATTTATTTTTCACTAAGATCAGAAAGCTACTTGTAATTTATTGGCCAAATCTTTCATGCCAAATCTTGCTTGCCTCATTAGCATGAATCAGAAGAGCAAAGGGGTTTGAGTAGGGTAGGAAGTGTGAGAACATGTATACCTTCGAAGTATGATTTGCAACTCCTTTTGCAATGACTTTACCACTTGAGATCTCTGTGATGTCAAATTCATCAGGGGAGAATATGACCTTCTTTGGAGACCCAGTGTGAGTCATCTGATACACTGATAAGAGGCTAGAGGCAAGACCTGAAACATACAACACATTGCTGAACTTACCATGATCAAGATCAATCCTCCCTTTTCCCAAACTTTCAGTGAGAGAGTCATATCCCAGTAGTATTGGTGGACCTTTCGACATGTCAAGTGAGGTGAATGCCTCCTTGGTCAAAACCATATGTCTTGAAGCTCCAGAATTAATGATGAAACTAGGTGAGCTTGATGTGCCAGCAACCAATGTATGAACTCTCTCTCTGTCTTCTGAACTTGATCCTCCTTCCCTCTTCTTTAAGCTGTCTGGAAGGGAGATACCATTCTTCTCTAGGAGTTGGGTCAACATGTCTATTTGCTTCTTCATGCAGGAGCTCTCAGAATGATTTCCCTTACTGCAGTATGCGCACTTGCTCATTTCTCCTTTGTTCTTCTTCATTTGGTAGTTCTTCTTGGAACCTTGAGGCTCCTCCGGAGACTTGTTCTTGTCTCTCTTTTGCTTAGGTGGCTTTTTAGATTTATTTTTTCTTTTTGAATCCACCCTCGACTCTCCAGCAACTAGAGATTGGTATTTGGATGGTTTGAGGGTGCCCATCATCACCAACTTATCTTGTTCTTGTGTGAGAGATTTCATGAAATCTGCAAGGCTAGGCATCTTCTAGGTTCGAGCTGTCAACTTTTTGGCATAAAAGGTCGAAAAAAACACTGAATAGTTAGGGCCAAGATTGGAGAGTATGGCCAAGACCAGCTGATCATCCTTATTTTCAATCCCACATTGTTTTAGCTGCAAAACAAGTGCTTTGAACTTGGAGAAATAGAGTTGCAGGGATTCAAAGCTATTTGGACTTAGGGAGATCATTTCATTTTCTATTTGATGTCCCCTCATCTCATCTGTCTTTCTAGAAATATCAACAAGCTTCTCCCATACTTCATTCGGTGATGTCAATCCATCAAGATGGAAGAGGAGGTCTCTAGATATACTCAGACACAAGAGACCATAGGCCTCATCCCTCCTGTTGTGCCATTTTATCTTTTTTGCAGCTGCATTAGGCTCTGCTTCTATTTCCATAGTCACTCTATAGAGGCCTTTTGCTCTCAACGGTATCTCCATCTCTGCTTTCCATTCAAAGAAGTTAAATGGAGTCAAGATGATCTTTTGAGATTGATCCATAGCCCAGAAATTGTCCCGGCAGGTAGTAGAATGCTCCCCGTCAATGATGTCAAACTTGCAAAGCAAATTGGAATGAGAGAAATCGATCTACAAAGGCTTTGATACCATGCGGAAATTGAACCCAATTTTAGAACAATTACACTCACATCAATTGCCAATTGCACATGCAAAATTACTCACAAAAGAGACTGAATATGAAGTTGAACAATAAATTGTATTGAATAAGTGTACAATAGCCAAACCTGTGAAGTCATAGGCTGCCAAAATAAATAATTACATGAGGGATTTGAATCCATGAAGTTTCCATTCGAATCTAGTAAAAAACAGGCTTACTAAATCTAAGCAAATCCCCCATAGGTGCATAAACCAGTTTCCAAAACTGTCTAGGAGCTCATGAATTGGAAAAATTAATTAGGAAAGATAATAGTGGATGGAAGGAAAACTCATACATTCTTTTCATAGGAGAAAAGAGTGGAGGATGTGGAGGACAAAAAACAATTTAACTTCACTTAGTCAAACTTTCCCAATTGCCTTAAAACACTGAAAAAGCAGGCAATAAAGAAGAAAAAGAAGACAGGCACCAGGGAGGCTAGGACTAAAGAAGATTTGATTCCAGGAGGTTTCCCAAGTGATCCATGACTCAAAATTAGCAAGTTTGATCACTATGGATGTGTAGATGACAACTTGCATAAGGTGGAATATGGAAACTAGGCAAATAAGACAAAAATTGATTTAATTAATGTCTAAGGTAGCTAACTATGGGTTGATTATTCTAACACTCGCAGATGTTTCTTTCTCTTCTCCAACTGCCTATGTGGGTTTTTGTGCCACAAATGCACACACTATGAATTCATATCCTGATTGATTAAAAATTTCTCCACACGCATAGAAAACTACTTTTTCCAATTCTTGACCTTCCTCAACTGGAAGTGATCCTTCGACTTGATCTGCAACTTCTACCAATGTGTGCAATCTCCTTTCCACATATTTCTTACATGTTTCCTTCCATCTTTCCACTTTCTTGTGGAGCGCTTGCACCTCTTCTTTCAATAGACCATTTTCAAACAAAAGTCCCTCAATTTGAGGTTTCTATGCAACATGTTCTTGTGGGGCAGCATTTTTCCTGGGTCTCAAGATGGGAAATTCAATATTTCCTTCGGTGTTTTCCCATCTTGTCGATGTTGCTTCTGCTGCTGTGACAGATCTGGTTCTCCTTCTCCTCACTAGTTGAGATGCTTGTATTTCTTCTTTTGACCTTCTTCTCTTTCTTTGTGGTACATGTGTTTCTAATCTTGTAGTTGATGTAGAAGGAATGTTTCCTATTTCAACACCTTCTCTTATCTCTAACATCTCTGTTTCCTCCTCACTTAAGGTTCCCATCCATTCAGGAGAGGATTCAATGGTGAGGACCTCTGCATCTCCTTTTTTCATCACAGCTCCTACATCCTCGGCTTCAATTTTTGCAGCATCCAATGCTGCTCTAGCTTCAACATCTGTTGTTGGAGCTCCTAAATTATCTATCCCCTCGATAGGGTTTTTTGTTGCTACATCCTCCCCTAATTCTTCTTCTTGGTCATATGATCCTGTCTCATCTTTCCCCACAACTGAATTGGAGGAACTTCGGTCCTCCTTCTCTTCTACCATTCCCCCCAACTATGCAGTTGCCTCCTCTTCTTCCTATATTTGAACATCCCACAAAAGTGTAGGTGCCTCAACTTCCTTCTCTATTGGACCACCATGAAAAAGTATAGGTCCCTGGTTTATTTGAGGTTGACCATTAAATTGTTCCCAAGTTTGGTTCCTTTGAGCTAAGGCTCTTAAGATAAGTAGTTTGATTAGGCCGTGATGGGTGAGGGAAGAATATGGGTGTCAAGATGATCTTAAAAATCCTGTCATGTGATGTAGGTCTTTAAATAGATAAAATGGAACATTGAGTAAAGCCCTATGGCATAAACAAGACAGTAGAGGGAAATTAGAGAAATACACAGTTTGATAACTACCTTCACATGTAATGTACTTCTTCAATAGTACCTCCACTTCCTTCCAGAGGTGAGGCAATGATTGTAATGCTATTCCCCTCTTTGCTTGGCGGACCTATTCACTAACTAGCAGAAACTCCCGTAGTGCAGAAACATTGCGGGTTCTTCTTCCAAACTAGGCCCTTCCAATTTGAGGAAGGAGAGTAACCTTGACTACATTACCCTCAGTAACTTCTATGTGTAAGCCTCTGACCTCTGAGTGGGTTTCTGTGAGATTTAGAGAAAACTGCAGAGCTGTTTCTCAATGAAAACCATTTAAACATTGTAAAAACTTAGTCCAGCCAGCAACTTCAAAAATGGAAAAAAACTTAGTATTTCTTCATAATTCCTGTGTGTCTGTAGGTTCATGTCAGGCTGGGATACCCATGTTTTCTCTCATTATGAATTCTGGTATCAACTCAACAAATTACAGGCCCAGAAATGGAGGTTACAGCATAGGGAGATGCATGAACAACTGAGGTTGGAGTTGGGTAAATTAGGAAATTTAAGAGAGTCATAAGTAGGGAATCATTAGTAATATTTGGCCCCAAATTAGGAAAAAGGTGACAAGCATAAGATAAGCTCGAGTACCGATTATATCGTTCAGATTGACAGTTACTGAAGCATGGGTATAATGACAGGTATAAAAAGGAAAGCATGATTAATTTTGTCAAATCTAATTAATGCTTAATCATGTAAATAATAAGAATCATACCTTAGTAATTATGCGATGAACTGTGACTTCTCAAAATAATATAGCATGTCAAATGAAGCCATCAAATTTAAACATGATTGCGCGCGTGCTTCCATGATGTTTTCCCCGATGAACTAAAAACTATCTTTTCAACATTGATGAAAACATAATTTAATTTCTGAGGCGAGTCAAAATCAAGAAAATCACGGGTGGCAAAAATTACGAACAAATCAAGAGGATTCACAGCCCTTCTATGGATAAATCTGGAGGATTTACAGCCGCGAAAGATAGGAAATCTGCTAAAATTGGCGTAGTTGCTGCCACAAGAAATAGGGAAAATGGTAAAGGTTTTTACAAAGTTGCATATGCGAGGAATGGAAAAATAGAAAAATTTTAAGAAGTTGCAAGTGTACTGAACAAGAAAAATAGGAAAATTTTACAGAGTCACGACTGCGTGGAATAGGAAAAATAGGCAAATTTTGCAGAGTCATAGCTGCATGGAACAAGAAAAATAGGCAAATTTTGTGAAGTTTCAGCTACGCGAAACTGTTCATCATTCAAATTCAAATTCTTCATGGAGCTCTTTTCGAAACAGGAAATTTGAATAGGGGATCACGGTCGTCAGGCCCGATCATGACCATTTGTCTTTAAGTAAATTCCTGCATAGATTCTTTGAAGAAAACTAATCAAGCATAAAGGAAAACAAGAATGAAAGAAAAAAAAACATCAATTTATTTATATACATTGTTTTTTTTGTGTGGAAATCATAGCGAATTTCCAAATATTGATAGGGATAGAGAAATATTCCTTCCCTTGCACTAACAGGTATCCCAGATCAGCTGCAGCCTGTGAAATAAACACATCCCTTGATATTGGACTATGGTATAGTCACAGCTTGTGACCATTAGCAAATAATGGTGTATGATTTTCGTCGATGGTGACCAGGGGGATTGTACCATTATCAAATACTTTGTCTATCTGATATGGACCCAACCATCTTGTGCGCAGCTTACCTTTGAAGTCCCTTTTGAATCTTGAATCATATAATAATGCCCAGTCTCGTTCACATAAGACTTTCTTCTTGATGAACTGATTGTTTCATTTGGATCGTTGTTGCTGAATCAATGCTATTTGATCCACTGTAGCTATAAATTTTTCATTGAGTTCATTTAATTGATTCGATCTAGATCTATGGGATTTTGTTAGATCTAAGTTTACATCCATGGATGTGTTCAAGATTTTGATTTCGAGAGTCGATGGGGAAGACAACGCTCTTATCATATACCAAGTCATAGGGGGGAAATCCTGTAGTATTGCACCAAGTAGTGCCATATGCCCACAATGCTTCTGGAATCCTGCCAGCCCCGTCTCTACGATGGCTTCAGAATGTTTTAGTAAGGATTTATTCAATAAATTTATTGCTACTTTCTACCTGGCCATTGTCCTGGGGATGGTAAGGTGAAGTTATCTTATGTTGAATATGGTACTTCTGTAGCAAAGCTTCTCATTTGTGTGACACAAACAACGGTCCTCCATCTGGGCATATTTCCTTGGGTACACCAAAACAAGTGAATATTTCTCTATATAGAAAATCTATTATATCTTGGTCATTGCCTTTCACCAAAGCCACATCCTCCACCCATTTTTTCATGTAGTCGGTGCAAACTAAAATGTAACCTTTCCACTTCAAGGAATGGTTAATAGGCCCAACAAAATCTAAGTCCCATCTATCAAATGGTTCAACCACCAATTATGGTTGAAGAGGAATTTTGTCCAATCTGTTAGGTTCACCCATTCTCTGACAACTGTCACAAGCCTGAACATATTTATTTGCATCCCCAAAAATTGTTGGCCAATAGTAGGCCTTTTTTAACACCTTATGACCTATATGTTTATCAACAAAGTGTCCCACACGGGTCTCATCATGAAAATCCTTTAGGATACTGAAAATTTATTCTTCTTTTACCCATCTCCTGATTTCAAGATCAGGTCCTGTATAGAAAAGATGACCATCTATCCAATAGTACGTGGCACTCTATTGGACGATCTTCCTGTTCTCTCTTTTTGATAGATGTGCTGGAATATTTCCTGTAGCCAAATAGTTAGCAACATCTACATACCAGGGAGAATGAGCTTTTACTGCAAACAAATGCTCATCTGGAAAAGAATCCTCAATAGGCATGATGTCATTAATGTTAGTAAAATGAGATAAAAAGTCAGCAAGAACATTCTCTTTTCTAGTTCTGTCAATAATTGTAATGTTAGACTCCTGTACTAGTAGTAACCATCCGGTTATCCTAGCGTTTGTAATAGGATTATTCATTAGATATTTGATGGTTGAATGGTCATTGTGTACGAATGTGGGATATCCACTAATGTAATGTCTAAATTTATTGATGGAATAGACAATGGCTAGAAATTCCTTCTCTGTAACAGTGTATTTGAGTTCATCAGGGGCCAAGTTTTTACTGATGTAGTAAATTGCATATGGAGCTTTCCCATCCTGCTATCCCTTCACTGCTCCTATGGAAGTTTCAGAGGCATCAGAGGAAATATGAAAAGGTAGGGCCCAATTGGCCCCCCTTAAGATAGGAGTTCTAGATAGCCTCTTCTTAAGTTCGATAAACGTTGTTTCACATGCACTATTCCAACAAACTAAATAAAGGGAAAGCAAGTTTGGAAAAAATTCTATAAATCTTCTGTAGTAACCAACATGCCCTAAGAAGCTATGTACATATTTCTATGTTCGAGGAGTGGGTATGTTTTCAATTACCCTGATTTTGGATGGATATACCTCGATACCATCAACAGAGATGAAGTGGCCCAAAACCACACCCTCGGTCATCATCATGTGGTACTTTTCAGTGCTCAAAGATAGTTGGGTCTACTCACAGTGTGTCAAAACCTTCTATAAATTTCTTACCCGCCACCTTAAAGTCACGGCCATACAGCGTAAATTCATCCATGAAAATATCCATACTGTCATTGACCATCTCTGAAAAGATGCCAATCACAGCTCTCTGAAAGGTGGTTGGTGCATTGCACAAACCAAAGGGAAGTACCTTGTATGAAAAAGTACCCCAGGGACAGGTGAAAGTGGTCTTTTCTTGGTCCTCGAGAGCAATTTGGATTTGATTGTACCCACTAAACCCATCTAGAAAGGAGAAGAACTTATTCCCATATAGGGTGTCAAGTACCTGATCAATGAAAGGTAGAGGAAAGTGGTCTTTTTTTGTTTCCTTTTTTAACTCTCTATAATCTACGCAGACTCACCATTTCCCATTCTTCTTGGGTACTATCAGGAGTGGAGAAACCCACTAACTGTCTGAGATAAGGTATATAAACCTTGCTTCCAAGATATTTTGAATTTCCTCTTTCACTATGTCCCTGAGATTGGGGTTCATCCTTTCTTATGGTTGGCACACAGGCTGGGAGTCACTCTTGGTGTAGATGTGGTGGGTGCACAGATTAGAAGGGATACCCTTCATATCCATGTACTCCCAAGCAAATGACCCATTGTGTTATTTTAAAAGTGTGACCAGACGTTCCAATTCGTGAGGAGCTAGGTTTGGATTGATATTCAATGTTTTACCTGAATCTATCTCAACTGGAATGCCTTTTGAATTCTTGAGTACTAGAATTATGCGGGTGTCACTAACTAAAGTTTCCTCTGTAATATTTTCTTGTTTCTCTTGATTTAAGGTACTATTCAAGATGTGGTATAAGTGCATATTGACAGATGTAGGATCATTTATGAAACTATTGATGGCATCGTCCTCTATTTCATCTTTGAAGGTTAAGGCCTCCCCTATCGTTGACAATAGTTGAACCCCATCTTCCTCCTCTGGCTCCATCCAAAGCAAAGTTTCAGCTTCTAAGCTCAGTATGGCTGGAGGGTATAAGGTAAGCATTTTTGTTTCAGTTCCATATGATATGGTCTTAGACCTTGATCGATAGCTGATGTAAGCATTTTCTGTGGCTAACCGAGGTCTTCCCAGGATCAACAGGTGTTCCCCCAACTGTGACTTCAGCTGTAACACCGGGAAGTCCACAGGGTATTCCCATGAATCGATTGAGACAGGGAGGTAATAAAATATTCCCTTGGGTTTGATGGTTGACCTATCAGAGAGTTCTATAATGGTAGTGGTTGGCCAGAGGTTGGTGAGCCCAATCTTTTGTATAGTTTCTATAGTCATAATTTTAATGGATGTGCCTAAATCCACCAAAACATTCAGTATTTAAGTGTCCCTAATATGTATTGTGACAGTCGGGTTCCCAGGATCATTGTATTTGGCTAAGGGGATCTTCCCCATGATCAGTCCAAAGAGTTTTCCTAGAACATGGACAGTGGGAGGGTGCCTAGGTTTCATTTCTGGTTTCCTTACAAAAAGGCCCCAGACAATCTTGGCATAGATAAGCACATCATGCAGGGCTTGCAGCAGCAAAATTTTAATGTATAGATTATTCAACTCTCCTAAGAGGTTAAACTGGGGTTGTTCCACTGCTTTCTGTAGTGTCAATATTTTAGGGTATGGCAGTTCTCTAATCAGTTGTATAGGATGCATTTCAATAACTGTTTCTCTTTGCGTTTTAGCCAGTGTCTTGGTAGCACATTCAACATCATCAATAATGGGGATTGCTGCATTGGATGAGAATTGTTGGTTTATCCTTTCTTAAGACACAGAGGATGGAACATTCTCAATGACTAAAGGCTCCACTACCCTCCATGATCATAAGCATATGTCGTTACAACAAACTAGAGTAATGGAGTAAGTGGGCATGTTGGCAATCTCAAACTGGTGGACTTCTTTATTGTTTGGGTTGGGGTTAGGTTGAGCAGGAAGTTGCGGTAATATAGGAATATTAGGTGCATCATTGTTCTAGAGTTGTAGTTCTGGTTGCTGATACTTTTGGTATGGATGAGGGTATTGTTGGTGAGGAAACTATTGATGTGGAAACTGTTGAGGAGGTTGGTTATGAGGAAAATGGTTTCCTGGATGGGGGTTCCTCCACCCAAAAGACCAACAAGTTTGTTGGTTTGGTGGTTGTGTCAAAGGGGTCTAGGAGTTGAAATTATGCATAGGAGGTTTAGAAGGATGCCATTGATGGTTGGAATAAGGTGAAGGAAATTGTGTATTCATGCGATGCATGTTATTCCAATTATTCATATTATTCAAAACAAAAATGAGTCTGGACTCATACCTTGGTTTCGAGGTTTCCAAGGATTCTTCTAGGAAATGAAGTAGGCTGGTTCCACATATGGAGTTGATTCCTACATAACTGCTTTCACTTGAGCTAGTGAGGGGAATTCCTTCATATCATGGTTTAATTCATAGAGGTGGCACACTTCCACCTTCTCAAGTGGACAGTCCTTCAGGGGGTGCTTCTTCATACATATAGAGCAAAATGCACTGATTGTTAGATCTTCTACTACTTGCTTCTGCTTCACCCTTGGGACATCTATTTATGAGGAGATGGAGCTCATCATCTCTGTCTTGAAGCTGTCAATAAGGTTGCCAATTTCTGCTTAGGTGGCTCATGCATTGGATGACTTCTGTGTTCTGTCGAAGACATCTCGTTCCAATTTGTCTCATTTGTTGGTCCTGGAGGATCCTTTAGACTACCTTCTGCATAATTCAATAATATTTCCAAAGGGTTCCTTTGAGATATCCCCCTTTCCCAGCAGGTTCAACATACCTAGGCAGTATTCTCTAATCCCATGAAGTAGGATAGTCTTGAGCACATATAGCCCCATAGTAATCTGTCCCACCCTCTGTGCATTGTACAAAATCCTCTCAACAAAATATTCCAGTCTCTCTTCATCCTTCTATACAATCTTAAACAATTCTTCTCGTTTATATTTGGTATTGCAATACTCCTGGTACTTTTCAAGTAACACCTCCTTCATTTGAACCTAGGCAGTAACGGTCTCACCACCCAAGCTCATAAACCAACACAGAGTGTTAGCCTTCAAGGTAGTAGGGAAAATATTTAACTTTTGCTCGCTATAAGTGTAGTCATAGTTGCGACAGAGGATGTCAAACTCAAAAAGGAACTCATCCAGATCCTCTTAGGATTTCCCATGAAAATGTGGTAATACTAATGCATATATATTTTTCATTGGGGATTTCCCTGCTGGATGTTGAATGGGGAGCTGGAGTGTGGCCACTGTCCCCTCATGCAGTGGGTTGCCATCATTATGATGGTTATCCCCTACTACTTACTCGTGATATTCAGGTTCAAATCTATTATTCATGTTTTCCTATGCTCTCTCATGTCTTTCCCTTCTCTGATCTTCCCAATTCTGATGCAGTTGTGTCCACTCCTCCTTTGTCACCTTCCTCCTGTCAATGTGGTAAACCACCTCTTCGTCACTTGCTCCCATAGCATTGACTCTGTCTTCGTTTGCAGGGACACTTGATGGTGTCGTAGCTCCCACCGTATTCTCCACTGTGGAATCTAATTCCTCTACCCTGGGGGTAATTGGGCTTCTTCTAACAGAGGATCCTTGATGGTGAACTTTAGTAGATTATCTAGTTCTAGCAACTAGATCATCAATGAATGTTCTTGTTCCCTATGATGGATTGCTTCCACGACCTCGACCACCTGCAATGTTAGTATTCCAGGGAGTTCTGGGGGTTATGGGAATGTCACGCTGTACTCTACTCGTAATAATGAAACCCAAAACATGCAAACTTAAAAAATGAATAAAAATGAACATATGCAACTACTACAATGTCTAATAATTACCTTCCCTGAAAACAACAAAAAAAATGTTGGTCACTCTATATGCCATTTAATTAAAGCTAACATGTAGAGTGCTCAATATAAATTGCCAACCTAGGAAAGTCTTTTTATTTCAAAGATAATTTACACAGTCTCTGCTTAAACACTAAGTAGTTGATGAACTGAATAAAATGTCCTACCTATTTGTTTAGTCATACTTCTTCCATAATTAAACTGATCTAAACTACCTATCTAAGAATTTACAATCGCAATCACCTTCCTACAAATTCAATCTAGCAATAAACAATTCATGAAATAAATATATAGAATTACTTTTACAATAAGTTAAATCCTAAATTACCATACTATATGCAGATCCATCATGACTAGTTTAATCCAACCTTAATCTAGGAATGGGAAATAACAGGAATTAAACCAAACAACTCTCAGCTATAGTCTAACTAAATTAGCAACCTATGAAAGACAAATAATTTAAAGGAACTAAGAAAGAGCTTGACTGTTACATCTATCACACTTGTGCATAAAATAAATTTAACCTACATAGTCTACTACCACACCAAACAGCTGCAGCTTAAAGGAAATGAAAATACTGACTATTCAAGGAAACACATTGATTGCACATTACTATTGTAGCTACTGAAAAATGGATGCATCTAATGTAACTTCCACACCACACAACCAAATAATCAAGACATATGCTTAAATCGACGATCTCTGTGGAAAGGTGGGCCCAACCTTCGAACCGAGACACCAAAACTAGCACAAGTGAAAACACAGAGATTTGAAGAATCTTGCTCCTTATATTAAAATGGTGGAATAAAAGTACTGTCTCCAATACAACTTACACCGTAAAATATGATATTAACCAACCCCTAGCTCTGAATGTTTCCCAGTACTTATACATGAACAATCGTAACCCTCACACACTAATATCGAGTAGCCATGAAGATCTACGATCTTCAGGCTGCCCTATTATATGTGTTGTTGTAGATGTGGGTGGAATTAAACAAAAGCAGAGAATATAGGAAATTCTATTGCTCGAGCCAATAATGAATAACATAACCAATTTAAGAGATGCCCCATCAATTGCAGCTATTTTAAGCAGCGATGCGTTGTTGTAGCTAAGCCTGTTATGGCCACACCTATTGCAGCTTGAGTGCAATGCTGACCCATGGTTGTACCCTGTGTGTATAGATGGGATTGATAGGTCACAACTGACAATGAACGTTCATATCCTCTTTGGACCACTCAGAATTATACACCTGTATTCTTTCACAGCTTGAACTATCTTTGTAAAATCACCATGTGTTAGCATAATTCAAGAAGCAAAGTCTTGATTATAGCAATCATAAGCATTCATAATATGAAACAATAACTAATTGTACATTTGAATATTCATGGCTCAAGTGAGGAAAGATCATATGTTTGGTGCATGGATGGGGTAAGACAAAGAAAAAAAATGCATAGTAGGTGTGGTCAAAACGGGACAATTCAGGGCCCAACAGTACTTAGTCAGGAAGGGCCAAAAAAGCCTTAAATTACCACCTAACCAACACTCCTTCAAAATAAGCATATAGCCTAATTTTTACAAGTGTGAAGGAAGGAAAGACCACTCAGAAATATGCATTTGAGTATTGTAAATGGGGGGCTTACAATAGTAAACTCGATTCTTTGTACTTGAGGGTTTAACGAGCATGAAAAAGACTTAAAGTACAGTCGTAATCTTTTTCATGTTTAGGTCCATAGGATGGAAAAGAGAAAACTAAGCTCATACCGGGTGTTCCTTTTCTACAAGTTTAGTCCCGCAGGTCTAGAAAGGTGATAAACCTATGCTTGAGAATACTTTTCTCAATTCCGAAGAAAAGAGAGTGCTCCTTTTTCGTATTATTCCACATGGTTAGAAAAAGTGATAAACTACTACCAATGCGAATTCCCATTCACATATTCTTAAAGAGCTTGAATGGACAAGTTTACTCGGCAATAAAGTCTATTTTGAGAAGTAATACCTAGACCTAGAGAAACCCCATAAGGGTGGGGACACTTATAAACAGGTATAGATTGCAAAAATATGCAAAATGAAGGCTCATTTTGTCATTAAAAACTAGTAAGAAGGCTCCCGCAAACCTATCACAATTGCGGCATGGGTATCAAAAGATAGCAAAGTGTTCTGAACTAGGGTACCCATGAAAAGGAGGCCCTATCCAAAGAGAAACAATGATGTAGACGAGGTAAAAATGGTTAGACAACATAGTCCGTGGTTAAAGAGGTAATCCTAGGGTTAAGAACAACTAAGGTATAGATGCAAAATACATATGAAGGACCAAATCCTACACGGTATGAGTGGATAACGACTTCTTAAAGACTTTGAACTTGTTGCATTGAGGAAAAAGACATGGTATTAGTTCAATTATAAAAATAATTTTCAAACTATAGACTAGAAACCCAAAAATTTGAAATTTTTTTCTATATATAGTTCAAAAACTAAAATAAAACATACCATTTGACTCTTTTACCCAATTTGGCAAGTTTTCACCTTGAAATTGAATTGCTTGATGTGGACAAATCAGTGGACAAATTTTCAATCCGCAAGTGTTAGGTTAGTTAGCTTTCCCTTCTCTTTCATTTCAACCACTCCATTTTTTATTTTTATGCAAAAATTTCATGTTTTGAGCCATCCCTAAGAGTGTTTCACAGCACACGTAGGTATGTAACTATGACAGTCACATACACACATTTTACATGTGATCTGTTCAAGGGAGACCCATGTTTGACATGTGAGATACTTAAAGAACAATCACGTGTTTTGCGTAACATGGATAAATTTATCATATGACAAAAATTGAAAGAATTGAATGGATTCTAATGATCAATACTGGTTAATTGGGAAGGTACAATCATGGTGTTAGAGTGGAGGAAGCGAGAGCATGAAGACATGGATTGTGATGCTCTAAGAGATGGCTCAACTATGCAAATTTTATGGCAATGTAGCTTATTGAAGTTCTTTTGTACCTCCAACATGCGGGCCAATGTCCATTTGATTGAGAATTTGATTAGCTATTGGGACCATGACCTTGGTGCTTTTGGTCTTCAAGGGGAGATCTTGAAAGTATCCATAGAAGATATGTACTTCATCACAATGTTATATCGCAGGGGTATTCCCATGAAACTTGAGGGAAAAGGTAGGGGTGGTGACCCTGTGAGTATCCAATACTATGTAGACACTTACTTCATAGCATGTACTTAGAAAAATGGATCATGCATCCCTATTTTCCATATCACCAACTTCCCATTATAGGTAGTGGTGAGTACTACAGTGAGAGTTCCATGATCATCCTCATTGCATCTAGTCATTCGAACAAAGATGAGAGTTGCAGTGGAGTGTGTGCAAGGTACTGTTTTTTACTGGTGCATGGGTGTGATCTTGATCATCAGGAAGAAGCTCTCTGACTACAAGAGAGGACGCCAAAAAAACTTTGTATTTTCTAGCATATTGTTGGTCTTCTTCTTTAAGAGAGTTCCTGCCCTTAGTCCTACAGTGAAAATACTAACATTTTCTTCTCGCCAGCCTCACCTGATAAGGTGGGGAGAGGTCTTCCTCCGTCAAGGTGGCTGAGGCTCGACCCAGAGTGTATACGACAATGAAATTTATGTCTGGTGGGAGTGGCAGTTTCCAGATCTTTAGCATTTTCCATACTCGATAATGGATTTCCATGGAAATAACGATCTCGTCCTCCCGCAAGGAGGAGCTTGGGGAGAGCTAGGTATTTTTCTTTTTATGTTTTTAGATTTTCATGAATTTTAATCATAAAATTATATAGATATGTATAAAAGTTTTAATCCATTTGATTTTTTTTTAAATGCAGATATTTGACCTATATGCCTCGATGGGAACCCTAGGATGTGTGTGTGGCCTGTACTGGATGGATACTAGGGTATACTTCGGGTTCTTGAGGGAAATCTGGCTAGGATAACCCATGCAATTTCGACCATTTGAATTGAGTGGATTCATATTATCATGCAAGAATTTGTACTAGGAATTCCACCCATATGGATATGCCTTTTGAGGATGGTTGCCAGGGCCATTTTATTTTATAAGGAGTTCGAAGAGGCTGCTGCAGCTGATGATGTTGAGGATCAGTCCTAGATCTTCAGGCATTTTATCGATTGCGATCCAATTTTTTTTTTATTTATACAGTTGTGACTGGATCTTTGGATCAAGAATCGACCAATCTATGGATATATTTTTACACACACACACACACACATTTTCCTGGTTATGTACATGTGTCTTGAATGTACTTGTTATGTATTTTTTACAAAATTTCTGTTAAGTGCCAATCTAGAATATAGTTTGCATATGTATGAGTTATTGTATTTTCATTACGTGGAATATGATTAAATGAAATATAATTGAACTTTATTTCAAGTAATCTCACCTACAAAACCTGATGTAACAAGGTAGGGTTTCACACCTGATAAGCTCCATTGAGCTAGGAAATCATGAGTTGAGAGTCAAGTTTGACTTTTAACAGGGTGATTCCACATGACAAGGCATCCCATAACAACTCAATAACAACCTTATACTTGGCCACATTATTAGTAGTAGGACCCAAGCAAGCGCCTCCAAATGAAGCTATCTTTCTTGAGGGTGAATAAATGACCCATGCTGCTGAATCCAGGTTAGAAGTATGACAACTAGCACCATCCGTAAAACCTACAAACCACTCAGCTGACATCTATAACAACCAACATATGATATAAGATACGCTACTAAGATAACTATTGTACATAAAATACATACTATAAAATTACAAGAAAAATCACCAACCCTAGGCGTAGTACTTCTTCAGTCTTCATCGAACACGTTTAGAATCAAGATAGGTTCGGATTCCATATTCAACGATATAAGGATCTATGCCTAGTATAGATGACCAAGCACATGCGTCGTGAAATTCCTTTAACAGGGTAGTATATATGGAAACCTCTTATGAGGAGTTTGCATCAATATGCACATTTTCAATGACGTCAGAGTTTACAGATATGTTGATAGGAACAACATCTTCCTCCAGTCTCATGTCAAACTCCTGGTTTTCAATTCTACTTAGCTCTGGAAGAAAGTAGAACCTATGGTGAATATCTTTGAAAATATTATCTCTCCCATTCATGGCTTCCAAAATGGCTTCATCAAAAGGTAAAACAATGTCTAAGCAATTATCATAATATAAAGAGTTCTTTTCCCAAGCAGGCAGATAGGTTTCTTCCAAATCCTGTGAGACTGTAGAAGGATTTAGGATAGGATCAATAGTGGTGTTAACAACAGCTCAAGAATCCACTTCCAATACCAATAAGGGCACCTTAGGTTCATAATAGTAAGGAAGGACCCAAGGATCTGTTCTATCAACAACAGTCACTATAGACTTCCCAGCACTCATAGAACCTAGATAGTTTATAGGGGCTAGAATATTGAATGTGCCCATTAACGATGAATACATTCCAAGCCCCAAGCTCTCATTAGCTAGCCTAATATGATAAAACAAAGGTATAGTGGACTCAATAGTTTCCAAACTTCCCTTCTGAGTGAAACTGAGTCGATCAATAGTAACCAACTTCCTGTCGTGCGGAAACACAACCACATGAAGAATAGCTGAGGAAATCACACACATGGCATAAGTCTAGCTTCTCCCTAAAAGAAATAGTATAGTCCAAAGGAGCATCACTCACCTGAACTTCAACGGACACTTCTTTCCATTCCAACTTAATCTCAAAAGCTGGTAGGATACCATGCGGGTGAAAAGACCTCCCATCGAAAGCAGTAAGTAAGGTGTTTGACAGAACTAGCTCTGGGGAACCTAAATCCTTCCAACAAGAAAGAGACATAACACATGTGGAAGCACCTTCATCAACAACTGTACATCCAATGGTTTTACCACCATGAATGACATCTATTAGAAAATCCACATGATATGGTAGGCGTAGATTAACATCTTACAGAATGAACTTTGTCATCAAGCTCGAGGAATCCATACTACCTAAGGTTGCTAAAAGGGAATCCTGCTGCATAGGACAACTATGAAGCACTTCCAATGTGGGAATTACATAAGGATTTTGGGCAAAATATTCCACCATAGATTAGTTAGAAGCAAACCTATAGTTTGGATTGTGAAATTCCTTTTTAAAGACACCTTTCGGTATTCTAGGCATTGGATCATCACGTTTCTCGATCGTGGGAGGGTTAGAGGTTACACTGATAGACTTACCCCTCTCTAGAGCCTCCGTATCATAATTTTTGTTTCTTATCTAGATCAAGGTACTAGATCATACCATGTTGATATAATTTTTGTTAGGGGGAGAATTAGCAGTTCCCCCATATCCATTAGAAACATAAGGTGCATTCTATCCTTGGGGAAATTGATCCTTTAGTGACAATCGGTTGTTGGTTTTTAAGAAACTTCTGAGCTTGATTATTGAGAGGGAATTGATGATTTAAGAGATATCCATGGCATAAATTACAGGGAAATTTCACCTTATTCTTATCCTTCTTGCCCCCATTAGCATTGTTCATGGTTTTTGGCTTGTTTTGATTTCCCTCACCCTTCTTCCCTTTCTTATTTTTCCCACTAGGCTGCTGATTTCCCTTCTGGGAAGATTGTGCAGAAATGTTTTCATTTTGAGGTGAGGGGGAGGCCTTTGGTTCCCCCGCTCTAGACTGCTTCACTAACAACTCATGGAGTTTCTTGGCTAGTGACTCTATAGTTGGAGAACTAACTGAACCAACCACACCATCGGCATGGGGTCTAGGATTGGGTTTCTCGACACTATGGGTAGACTGCGATGGATCAGGTATGATTTCATATAATATCCCATACTGAGCATATATTAAATCCATCTACTGGGCCCTGAGGATGGCCTCTTTTTCAATGGTCACCCCTGAAGTGGATACATCCTTAGATCTATAAGGAAGTAAATATTTTAGGAACCACTCTAATAAGAACTCAAGGGGTATGGTGGCTTTGATAAGCCTCCTCCATCTTTGCCACTTTTGGATATGATCCGAGATGTGCATAGCTTTGGATTTCCAGAATATAGACAATAGGTTTGTGCCAGCATCATACATGATAGGTAGCTGGAAGTGATTAAGGAACACATTTTCAATGTCCCAAAAACTGTCAAATCCAACAAGGGCAATTCAATATACCACTTTGGTACAACACCAGTCAAATTTCTATGGAACAGAATCAATCAAATGATGTCATCGTTTAGTGAGTTAGAAGAGCACCATAAGTGAAAAGTGGTGATATGGGCACCTGGATATTCACCGGTTTTTCCCTCAAACTTGGGAATGTCCGATGGTAACTTGCTTGGAACAAGTGGCCATGTGGCACTATGCCTCACCACGTCATTCATCAACTTAGAAAAATATGGCAATTTAAAGTTGTCAGTAACAGAAGTTTAGGCCTAAACGGAGCTTGAAAAGCATGAGTCTGGGAGGTAGAAGGATGTGCCCTATGTTTCCCAAACGTAAAGGTGGGGTTTCCCCCATCCATCTATTGTGAATTAGTTGGACTACTTTGAAATGGATTCCACCCATAAGCTAGCGGATTATTTGTGTGTGTTGCAGTAGAGGTGGTTTGAGCCCCTCTAGATGAAGCTAGAGTCTGAAAGATAGTAGCATGTATCCCTTCTCTAAAAAGCGAAAACGGAGAGATCATAAATGGGGTCAAAATTGGGGTCTATAAACCCTAACCAAATGCATTTATGTTTCCAAACTACATGCCTATATATGTAGGTTTAGGACCTGCATAAGGAGTGTATGGGGGAATGTGTCCCCCATTCCATAGGAATCCCTGGATAAATGAGGAATATGCACTAGGGCCACTCTGAGAAGTATGCATGAAAGAGGGGGAAGCAAAAGGAGCACTGGGAATACCAGTGACTACTCCACTAGAAGGATCTACTACATGGGAGAAAGCTGGTGGTTGGACCAATCGACTACTTGGTGATAAAGGTGCAGTATAAGCACTTGGTCTAGAAGTACCAACTGGGGGAGGTGGCACTCCTATAGGGAAAATGGCTGAATTGGGGGTAGAAATACCTTCTCCAAAGTTAGCCACAACTCTTCTCATAGGAACACCAATGATAGGTGAATCGAAAGGAAGAACTTGGATGCTCACAAGATCACTTAAGTCATTAAGAGGTGGGTTAAAGTTCCTTTAAAACTCATCAACCTACAATTATTTTATCTCTACTATAGTTGTATCATCCTGATTAGTAAGTTCTGGTTCAGTTGGAACTTCGATAAGTCTTACCGGTTCAAATGAACCATCAGTACCTAGTCTCCACCTTTGAGGGGGCAATGGAGGATCCATTGTATCATATGGAGGAAGGTTTTTCAACCTTCTTGGACTATAGAGAGGTTGGTCCTCCAAATCTAAAAATATTACTCACAAACACCTAAAAGAAAACTAAATACCTACAAACCACACAAGACTCACTAAAAATTTCCTAAAGCCAAACAGATGTGACAGGTATAACATATGCCTTCCAGAAGAAAGCTGATATATGGTTACTTGGAATCCCTGTAGATGTTCTTAGGCACAAGCGGAGGAATCACCCAACTTACCTCCTACACCTTCTACCGGCATCACCTTCCAATCTCGTCCAAGGTAGACCAGCAAGAACCTTTCGGTATACCTGCATATGATCCCTAATGTCAAAGAGACTAAAGGATACTGCAACTACACTAAGAGTATGGGGAGACATTCACAAGCTTGATTCGTACACATGGGCAGGGTAGCAAATCCTGAAACCTAGTCAACACCGGCACCGTATGGGGTCTAAGGGTGGTATTGAAAAGATCCCCAAATGCGTAAAAAACTTGATCTATGCTCGAACAAGGAATCGTAGGGTTCTCTTCTCAGTCCAAGTCCTCACGTGGCCCCATGCTTAACTTTGGTGTTAGAGGAGATTCCCAAATGCACTCAATATAGAGGAAGATTTACCTAGTGATTGACCAACTAAGTCTGAAGTCAAATACTTATGGACAGTTAAAATTCTCCAGTCCACAAGTCTAGCCTAAGCTAGTTGGTGTATGAACCTAGAAAAAAGAAACTTACTAGTTGTTTGTGCTAGAAATTGTTCCTATACTACCACAAGAACAAGCTAACACAATATAAAAATTAAAATAAAATAAAATGAAATTGATTTTTATGGTTTTGGTCTGAAAGTTTATCAACAAGAAGGTCAAAATATCAACAAGCTAATACACATACTAAATTATGGAATAATTTGAATGACTGAGCTGTAAACACATAAGATATAAACCAGAAACAATATAAACATGACAAACAATTCACCCATAACACATAAGAACTTGCATGAATAAACACATTAAGCAAGATATGAAATTGCATGTTAAGTGATCAAACATATCAGAGATAAAACGGGCAATAAAATAATAAGGGCTTATAAGTATGTATATTCAGTATCATTCTTCAAAATTACATAAGAGTAATCAGTCTTAGCTTGTAATACATCATCTCTAAAGCCTTTCCTTGAGAAAAATTCGAACCCTACCTCTATCTCATATCCTACTTTTATCTTTTTCCATAAAAAATGGTTACATAACTTTCAATAACTACTTTTAGGTCAGAATTCGAGCTAGTTACAAAACTAGTTGTATTTTCAAAAGATAACAAAATTATCAATTATAACAAACTAAACTAATTGACACCTGACCACTGGAAGCATTCATATATTCTTGGCAGCCTCATCCACCTTAGTAATTCCTTCTTTCTCCTTCTTTCTTGCTCTGTCTCTAAACTTTTTATCTTATTTAATAAGACCTCATTCTACTGGTTAAGACTTGAACTTTTTGGTTCAAATCTTCAACCTAGATCTACATCTACCTTTTTCTCTTCAAGGACTATTTGGAGACAACTATCAACTCCTTATAGTGGGTATTGATGTCATAAATGTATTCTCTTAGTCTTCTATTAGTCATTACTAATCCATCATTAGTCTCACTAAGAAAGCCAATCTGATATTTGTATTGCTTCACAGTTTTCTTAAGGTTCTTAGTTTCTGAATCTATGTCCATTCCCCCTTGTAATGTAGAATTTTTATCTGACAACCATGGGATATCTATCTTCTTAAAAATTAGTTCATATTCTTCCCCATATTTAACTATTTCTTGTACAACAGGAACTTTTGAAGACATACCTCATTCAATGATGCAAGTGTTGGGATCTTCTGAAACCTTATCACTTCCTGGGAATGACTCTAATAACACTAAATGATCTTTCTAAATATAAAATTAGTGAGAACTTAAGTCTTCTTCCTCTTCCATTTCTTCATATGTAGAATCCTCAATCACAGTAATTTTTTCGTTCCTTAATTTAGGGTTTAGAATCTTTTTCATATTCAGTCTGAGTTTGTTCTTAACTCTGGTTTTTGGCCTCCACTTTACTTCTTTCACCTGTACAGGAGCTTTCCTTTGAAACTTTACATTTGATACTTGTAAAGTATCATTCCTTATTTTAGCTGCAATAGGAACCCTTGTTGTGCTTTCCTGTACTGATATGAAACTTTGCTTTTTCTCTGTTAAACCCAATTTCTCCTCATGATTTAAAAAATCTCTCTGCTCCTCTTCATCATTCTTCAAAACCTGCTCTAAATTACCATCAAATGCTTCTCCTACATCTTCAACTCTCTGACTTGAAAAGTTCTCTTGCTCATTATCCTACACCAGTTCATTAACTAGCTCTTTCTTAAACCTTTTTACGAAACTAAACTGCTCGCTTATCAGGATTTTCCTAGCTTGGTCTTCTTGCTTATTATGGAAACCTGACCAAAACAAAAAATGATGTAAAGTTCTTCTTTTCTTTTGCAAGAATGTGCAAATAATTAGTTTTATTAATCCATGATGCAAACTAGAATGGTGAGAATGATCCATATGCCCTTTTATCCTGTTAGACATCTTTTGAAGGCTTTTCAAGAAGAAAAAAGGTAAGTTCATCTTGGACTGTTGATTTAGATGTTGCAATAACCTGACATGGTATTTGAAAACTAAAGAAAATATCCCTTCACATGTAATGTAACTCTACAAAATGTCAATCACTTCGCTCCACTCAGGCTTGAATTTGTGCAGCTGAACAAATTTTCCCCAATCTAGGGCTTCGATTTCAGGTAACAGGAAATCTTTTGGGTTAAAGGTGAAAGGTATTTTCTTAAACCACATCTCTCCATATCTGGCTATACATGTAGCTTCTGCTATGAACTCCTCTGTCAGTTCAAACTTCAAAGTATCAAATGTAACTACATCCTTAACGAAACCTTGAGAAAAATTATATGACACTTATGGGTTAAACCTTTGATTCTTTCAAAGAAATTGAACCATCCAGCCCTCTAAAATAGTGCTGCACAGTCAGGAAAATCATTTTCCCAAATTGTATCAGTGGCTTCGTACCTATTTGTCTTTCCACCTTTCTTCATTTCTGCACTGTAACCCTAGCCTGTGTATTTTCTTTAAGTAACTTCAAAACTATTCAAACTCCGTCACTGCAACAATAGAATTAAGAACCAAACAAAATCGTGACAAGTGGATTTACGATTTTCCACTAATCGCTACAGAATCGAAATTGTGTCAATGTAGATCACAATTCTCTCAATGATTTCTATACATGCTCATACACATGTCATGATGATGGAATGGGTTCATGAATATGCATTATTATATCTTCGATATATGTTTGAAAGCATCCAGTATTCTCCTCTACAGTAGCCACGATTATCCACTACTTCATTGAATGATTTTTACAAAATGAAATCATGACAGGTAAAACCACGATCCTCTCAATAATATTTGCACCTTCTCATACACTTGTCATGATCATCATTGGGTTTTGAACATGCATCATTATGTCCTCACAGGTGTCTAAAGGATTCCACTTTTCTCGATTGCAAAGATCCATGATTATCTGCCACAATTTTCAATGATTCGATATTCTTGTAGCGCCTTAGTTCACTAACTTTCAACCCTGCGCTACAGGAATCTCCATTGTGCATATTTTTTGAACATTGACTTAAAAACGAGGGTTAGGTCATAAAGCTAAAACTTGGAACAAAATTTTATTATAATATTTTCAGCTTTTAAAGATATATATTAACTAATAAGCCCAAAAGAAACTTTAAAACCAATAAAATGAACTAAATCAAAACCATTATAAGCATAAAATTAAAAAAAATATACTTATTACTAAAAAAAATCCTCAAATTAACTAAAAAATGTAAAGTAATAAGAAATCAATCTTTTGAAAAAAATAACGCTCGTAGACTAAGAACAAAATCTAGACATAACATCTGGCTCTTGTTGCGGGATGAAAACCTCCCTGTGATGTTTCAAGAACCTATAGATCAGTGCCTTCTTCCATCTCAATTGAAACAATCTATTATTCTGCAAAATTTCCATTGTATTATGGAGTCTTTATTCAACTTATTTCACACCGGTATATACAATGAATGACAAGTCTCTTACCTTTAGTAACTGTAAAAGTGCTTGCAAAATCATCCGTTCATTGGATTGGACAATTCTTCGCCTTCTGTTGATGTATATGTAACTTCATAATGTATTCTTCTATGTATATTATGTATTGTAACCCGATGTTTATTCCAGGATGTCTCTATTATGTATTTGAGTCATGTGGTCATGCCTCGATGTTCCGATCAGGAGGATTAATAATGTAAACAAGTCATATCAAGTCATTAGGTAAGTCCGCACAGTTTCGGGGCACTTGATTTATTATACACTAATTAAGGTGTAGGCTCAGGTAAGTAGTATTAGGTCGAGCCTACGTGTGAAATGGAAACTTAAGTGAATGAATGAATATAAATAGAGAGTGAGAGTCTCTCTATTTATCACTTGGAATTACATCACTTACTCTCTCAAGTGTGGCGCACCTTTGGAGAAGGAAATACTTGGGCTTGACAGAAGACAGAAGGCTATTGCTGTATTGGGAGGTCATCTTACTGTTTTGGGTATCACATCTTGTGTTGATACTATCTTAGAGGAATTTGTGGGGTTTTATCCATTTATGGTTTCCCCGATCAAAGCTTTTTGTGTCTCTTGTCTCATGTGATGTGCTTATGTTATTGTCGTTCTTGTTATTCTCTCAGTGAAAAGATCCTAACATAATGCTAGCTTAAATGTTGAAAAAACTAACATGGTATCAGAGCTAACCTGAGAAGAAGACATTGTGCAGCTACAGGAACTAGGAATTCCTATTTTGTGGATCTTCCTCCACCTATTTTCAGCAAAAGTATGCTGGGACGAGTCTCCATTGAAGGGTGCATCTTTCTGTCGATGCGGAATTCAATTTCAAGCATTTTCAGTTTCGATGTGGAAATTAGGGCTTTATACAGAAGAGGAATTTTTGAGTGAGAACAGCATAGGATTTTTCTCCTCATCAAAACCAAATTTTATATACCTGGATCAAGAAATTTGGTTGGGTGAAACTCCGGGAAAGTCAAACCCTAGTTTGACCCTGAGCTAGGAGAAACCCTAAATACTAAAACGGCTAAGTTTTGGTACAGTCGCTATATTATGAGATTGGCGAAGTCTCAGAAGCTGAAAATTGTAGGGAATGAATATAAAGTCCTGATGCATCCTGTATCCAACAATCAGACTTAGATTCTCTATACTCTAGGAGATATGATCTCTCCAAGTTAGGGTTCTGGCCTCTTCCAGAATTCATCCCTAAATAGGACATCTGGGGAGATCTGAAATATATTGAGATATAGAGGTCTAAATGGAATTATTGAAGTTGTTCCAGAAATGGAATAGAATGTACTTTGGGTGTTACAAATATCAGACTTAGAATATGAACCAGTGACACGTGGCATTCCGTACAACTTCACTATTCTTAACAGTCCTGTAACAGGTCACCTTGGTAAAAGGATCCTAAATCCCAAATGGTGAAACCAATTCTGATGAAACTTGTGGTTTTGGATCAGGGACATGCGAGGTTACCTAAGTCAGAAATTTTAGACACAGAGGATCAGTAATTTCGGAGATATCATAGAAACAGTAACAGGAATTTCTGCATAAGAAATCAGAAAATTAGGGCTTCCCTCCACTGTTTTCAGAAAAGGAGTACATTGGACAGATCCATTTGAAGAGATCTATCTGTTCATCCAATCAGATATAAAAGATTCCAAGTTTTGAAAATTAGGGTTTCTGCAACAAACCCTAGATCAGCGAACTCTGGGACAAGGACGGACACCTCAAATCGGTAAGATCTAATCCTTTGCTGTTTCCATTTGAGGTTCTCATTTCAATATGATATATCACATCAGCTTGGTGACAAGCTTGGGGAAGTTGACAAATTCCAAACAGAGAATTATTTGATCTCTCTGAAGAAAATGGATTGGACACCTACATGAGTATAGAGGTTCCAGTTTCAGAGGGAGACGAGGTTAGAAGCCTTTCAAAAGAAGGACTTGGTCAAGGACAAAGAAGACATCATGCTCATGCTACAGAGGATGATGAACCATCCAAAAGAGATCCAGACATGAAAGTGAAGATTCTTCAAGCGAGGATGAATATGTTCTGATATCAGCTCTCACAGGTAACATTATTCATGGAAGTGATGATTGGCTTATAGACAGTGGGGCTTCCAAACATATGACAAGATTCAAGGAATACTTTGTAAGACTCTCAGAACATGAATCACCTCACAAGGTGAAACTAGGAGATGACTACCAATATCCAATAAAAGGTAGTGGGGAATCTTCATACAAGCTAGACTCTGGTGAGTCTCTAACAATGAAAGAAGTATTGTTTGTTCCAGGATTCAAGAAGAACCTTCTCTCCATTTCAGCATTGATGTAAAAGGAATGCGGATTGCATTCATAGATGGTCAAGTCATCATATGGCTAAAAGGAAAGACTATCGATGATGCGGTAGTGATTAGAGAACAAGAAGGAGGCTTGTACAAATTGAAGGGATATCCAGAACAAGCCTTGATCCATGATACGGTAGAGCCAAATGAGCTTTGGCATAGAAGGCTTACACATGTGCACTACAGAGCACTACCTTTGGAATATGAAGAACTCAACTCTTGAAGAACCTCTTATCCAACTCAGCATTTGGATAAGAAACGATGCGATTATGAATGAAGAAGACGATGAACCTAAAGGCTCAAGAAGGAGTCTACCCTCGAAACAAATAAAGATAAGTATTCAATTGTCATTTCATGATATTCTTTTGTTATGCATTTGTTTATATTCAGTTATT
>LPNX010077566.1:335082-393133 GCA_001517045.1 Pseudotsuga menziesii
TGAAGTAGATGGAAAAATTGTGGGATACAAAGCAAGATTTGTAGCACGAGGCTTCTTAGGAAAGGAAGGCCTAGACTACGAAGAGACATTTGCAGTCAGTAAGAGTTGAAACAATACATGATGAGATTGATGAAGATATTAACCTTTGCTACAAGGTTGAAGATGCAAGTCTATACACTAGATGGTCACATAGAATATTAGTAGCATAGGAAGCTACTTTTCACTCCAATACAGAATGTTTTAGTACATAGAGTACATAAGACAGAGGTAGTATGATGCTTCACTTCAGAGGGAGTGGCTACAAAATACGTTGAGCTTCGACATGGTACAACAGGATGGGTAGATTACTGATGACTCTAGGATTTACTAAGAGTAAAGAGGATTCCAACCTTTGCTTCAAGGTTGAAGACGGAAGACCAGTGATACTCCTGTTATGTGTCGATGCACTACTATTCTAGGTATGAAGGTGTGGCAGAGTATAGATGGGATCTTCCTTGGACAAGAGAAGTATGCGGTAAAGATCCTAAAGAGGTTTGGGATGATGGAATGCAAGGCTATGGCCACACCCATGGAATCGAACCTGAAGCTATTGAGTGATGCTTCTTCAGATACATTTGATGCTACGATGTATCGTCAGATGATTGGGTCATTGATGTACCTGACGAACACGAGACCAGATATTTGCTTTGCTGTGAACACCTTGAGCCACTACTTGACAGATCCGACAAGTGTTCACTTGATTGCTGCAAAGCATATTCTGAGGTACCTAAAGGGTATAATTGATTATGGGCTCAAGTACGATGCAAATCAGAAGATTAACCTAGAGGGTTATGTTGATTCAGATTGGGCAGGCAGTGCCATCGACAGGAAGAGTATTTTGGGATGTTGCTTTAGTATGGGATCATGTGTGATCTCTTGCTTTAGCAGGAAGCAATCTTGTGTGGCACTGAGTACAGCTGAAGCAGAGTATGTCGCAGCTTGTTCAGCTAGTTGTGAGGTAGTATGGCTGCGGAAGCTACTGTCTGATATATTTGATCTCCAGTTGGATGCTACTTGTATACATTGTGACAACCAGAGTTGCGTGAAGTTGTCAGAGAATCCAGTGTTCCATGACAAGTCGAAGCATATCGAGATCAAGTATCACTATATCAGGGATATGGTGTAGAGAGGAGCAGTGAAGCTCCTGTATGTTGCGATGGAGGAACATATAGCTGATGTATTGACGAAGGAATTGGCTAGACTGAAGTTCGAATACTTTAGAGAGAGACTTGGTTTTCTCCAGATCGAGGTTCCTTCCAAGAGAAAGTGATGAGACCCATAGCCATTCTGACATGGTGAGAGGATTGGTTCCTTCCATGGTCAGATGTAAGGGCTGAGGCATTTTATCATGGTGAGAGGATTCAGTTCCTTCCATGTGAGATATGAGTGCTAGAGATCGAAAGCCATTCTAACGAGCAGGTCAGATGTAAGGGCTGAGCCATTCTGTCATGGTGAGAGGATTCAGTTCCTTCCATGTCAGATATGAGTGTTGACTTCCATTTTGGGAATGGAGGCACCTGGTCAGTTACCAGGAATACTCAGTCAAGGACTGAGAGAGCCATTCTGACAAGCAGGTCAGATGTAAGGGCTGATCCATTCTGGTCATGGCTAAAGGATTAATTTCCTCCCATGACAGATGTGAGTGCTGGCCATTTTGTCGAGTAGGACAGATGTAAGGGCAACTGCCACTCTCCGGGAGAGTGGAGGCGCCTGGTCCGTTACCAGGAAGCTCAGTCAGGGACTGGGGGCCATTCTGATGAGGGTGTAGGATTCAGTTCCTACCAGGTCAGATGTGAGTGCACAAATCTTTCTTCATTGTGGTGAAAGTGGTTCCAGCCTGGTTGAAAGTATTTTATCATTGTGGCGGATGTGGATCCAGCCTGGGTGAAAGTGCAGAAATATTTCTTCATTGTGGCAGATGTGGTTCCATCCTGGGTGAAAAGAACAGAGTTCTTTCATCATTGTGGCAGATGTGGTTCCAGCCTGGTTGAAAGTCTTCCATCATTGTGGCGGATGTGGCTCCAGCCTAGGTGAATAGAACAAAGTTCTTTCATCATTGTGGCGGAGGTGGTTCCATCCTGGGTGGATGTGATGCCATTATGACGAGTAGGTTAGATATAAGTGCTGGGCCTTTCTGATGTGATTGTAGTTTACTACATGATCAGATGTGAGTGCTGGGCATGCCTTTCTGATGAGTAGGTCAGATGTAAGTCCTGGGCATGCCTTTCTGACGAGCAGGTTAGATTTAAGTGCTGGGCGAAGACCTACATGAGAGTAGGCCTACAACGAGCATGAAAAAGGGTTGGCTTTGTAGAACTTCCTATGACGAGATAGTACACACTTGATGATGACCAGAGGAGATCCAGATCGAGCTATGATCCAGATCCAGTTATGATGACTCCAAGAGATCTAGATCGAGTGATGATCCAGATCCAGCAGTGATGATAATCCAGATCGAGTGATGATCTAGATCCAGCCTAGTGATGAGATCCAGATCGAGTGATGATCCAGATCCAGCAGTGATGATGATCCAGATCGAGAGATGATCCAGATCCAGATGACTTGAAGACGAAGATGACTTGAAGACGAAGATGACTTAAAGATGAGATGATCCAGTTGATGCATAGAAGAAGACCAGTGCTGAAAATTGTGTTGAAAGAATACCTTCCTAGTTAAGAGGGAGTGTTGATGTATATGTAACTTCGGAATGTATTCTTCTATGTATCTTATGTATTGTAACCCGATGTTTATTCCGGGATGTCTCTATTATGTATTTGAGTCATGTGGTCATGCCTCGATGTTTCGATCGGGAGGATTAATAATGTAAACAAGTCATATCAAGTCATTAGGTAAGTCCCCACAGTTTCGGGGCACTTGATTTATTATACACTAATTAAGGTGTAGGCTCGGGTAAGTAGTATTAGGTCGAGCCTACATGTGAAATGGCAACTTAAGTGAACGGATGAATATAAATAGAGAGTGAGAGTCTCTCTATTTATCACTTGGAATTACATCACTTACTCTCTCAAGTGTGGCGCACCTTTGGAGAAGGAAATACTTGGGCTTGACAGAAGACAAAAGGCTATTGCTGTATTGGGAGGTCATCTTACTATTTTGGGTATCACATCTTGTGGTGATACTATCTTAGAGGAAGTTGCGGGGTTTTCTCCAATTATTGTTTCCCCGATCAAAACTCTTTGTGTCTCTTGTCTCATGTGATGTGCTTATGTTATTGATGTGCTTGTTATTCTCTCAGTGAAAAGATCCTAACATAATGCTAGCTTAAATGTTGAAAAAACTAACACCTTCCATACTCTGTAGTATGAAGGTATTGTTCTTTAAAAAATTTTAAATTATGAAAGGACCCAACCACAAATTGTCAAATTTACCATGCTTACTTTTTTGTTCTTTTTTAGCATCCCATCTAAGTACCATGTTTCCATAAGAAAATGTATCTTCCTATAAAACCTTTCCTTAATATTTTTTTCTGTACATTTGAGATTTCTCTTCTATAGCTTCATGTTCCTGCTACAATTCAACCAATGAAAAAATTATTCTTTGAATATCATTAGGTTCTTCCTGACTATGTTGAAAAAATTTCATCACTAGATATAACATCTAGCTCCTGCTGTAGGATGAAAATCTCCCTTTGAGGTTTCAAGAACCTATAGATCAGTGCTTTCTGCCATATCAACTGAAACAGTCTATTATTCTGCAAAATTTCCATTGGGTTATGGAGTATTTATTCAACTTATTTCACACCAGTATATACAATGAATGGAAAGTCTCTTACCTTCAGTAACTATAAAAGTGCTTGAGGAATCATCCGTTCACTGGATTGGACAATTATTTTCCTTCCATAGTTTGCAGTATGAAGGTATTTTTTTTATTTTTATCAGTAAGAAGGAAAACATTCTATTAATATAAAAAATGGTGTTACAAACAGTCCTGGTCTGCTAGGTGACCTAGACAGAACCTGGCTGACAACTGCAGGGCTCAAATGAGATGTCCCTGAATTCCATAAAGTATTTACACAATTTCAACCAAGTAAATCCTAGATGATCCTGAAACAATCACCAACTACAGACAACAAATAGGGCTACCAACGTATCCAAATTGAAACCACATACGAGTACCCATCCCAATTACATCGAAAAATATATAACCAAGACACTTCTTCTTACAGCCGACTACTGGGTCTACCATCGAAGAAAAAAAAAACATCCAAAGACAAAATCCCTCCCCAATTACGTAAAAACATTGATAACAAGGATCCTTCTACTTACAACATGGCAGAAGCAAAAACGGAGCCGACCTTGAATACAAATTCTAGGAAAATCAACTCCTAGTGACCAAGTTTAGCCCAAACAAGTTCTCCTCTTACCGAGGAGGAGGAGCGTTGGCTTCCGCATTGGCAAGAGAGTTGGTAGGAGTGTCCGCAGGGGTGGTGGTAGGATCCCCAGGACTATCAAGAATCTCCATAGTGATCTGGTCCAGAAGGAAGAAGCTCACTGCACTTTCCTGTTACCCCCTCCTGATGAGGGACAGGGCCTACCTGATGCCATGAGCTAGATACACCTTGGCCTGGGTATCTGAGGCCAACAAGATTCGAATGTCATAGAAAGGATTTAGCACCAGAGGGCGTCCCTGAAGAGTCTTGTGCTCCCTAATTAGATCCAGTTCCTTCATGACAATGTAGGCTTCAACAGCCGCTAGGGTCTCAACCATATATTGATCACCCCAGTTGAAAGAGAGCAGGTTTGGATCTTCCTCAATGGTGGGGAGATCAACCATTGATCTAGGCATTTCCCTACTGGTTACCTCATCTCTTCCACTTCCGCTGTGGCAGATCTGGGATCTCTAGTGGAGAGACATGATATCACAATACAAAATACTAATTTGAGCCGGATGAAGCAGAAACAAAACAGTGAATGTGTCCCTGCGATCCCACTAGGATGTATTTATAGGGAAAATTCCTTTCCTTCCTCGGACTGGATCACTAAGCAAGATCATGGTTTTCACCCTAACCTCCTTCATTATCTACCAACCAATCATGCTCTGCCATATCTTTCATCCTTTGCTGAAAATATGCCTCCTCCTCATTCACTGATTTCCCTTTGATACGTAAATCTCTAGAATTCCCCATCCTTGCATTACCTGATGTGGGACTCATATCAGCGAGCCCGTGGGGCCATCTCCTCTTATTCTCTTTGCATGGATCAACCATCATATTATTCCTTTAATTTAATATGCACCTTCTTCTCTTCAATACCATTCTATCTAGTGAGCGCTTCTTCTGTGATGGACACATGCTTCACACCACTACCACATGTCTAGGCTTGTGTTTCATTGGCCCCATCTGGCGATTTAGACATCTCACATCTTTCCAAGCCCACCACCGGTATGATGAAGGGCCCATTGTTTGGACTGAACATGATAGATGGCCTGTTTCAAGGAGGGTTGGATCGACAGTTGTCCACCAACTGCTATGGGGTGAGTTGTGTCTGACAGTTGATCGCTTCGGTCATACCCTCCATATCCACCTGCGCCAAATTTTTGCAACGCTCCGATATCAGCCTATTTCTATTATCGTCGAGATATTCTACATGGAAAAATATATGAATCTCCACTCCTTTGTTTTCCAATGCATCTTCCAACTTCTTTCCAGACCTTCTTACATGAGAGAATAGGATGGCTGAAGGTCTTATTAGAATCCACTTGAGTTCTGATAGGCAACCTTCCCATTTCTAGTTCTTTGAAACCTGAAACCTAGGATGTAGTGGCACCATGTTGGAGCCATCGAGTAATGTTGATAATTACCTATGAGTCTCCTTCCACCACCAGTGGGGTTTTCCTTGATTGCAAGGCGCAAGAAATATCGTTAAATAGGCCCTCCAGCTCCGCCATGTTGTTAGTGATATTAGCAATTGATCCCCAGAGCATGCTTAGAATAATTCCATCTGAGTTCCTTAAGGCACCTCCGAATCCTGCTAGACCAGGGTTGCCTTTGACTGCTCCATCAAAATTGAGTTTAAAGGATTTTACCGACGGCTGCATCCATGTTTTTGTGGTGTTTACAGATTTTGGCGCCATCTTGGACTGCACGTTGTTAACAAGTAATTCAAAAATAATGATTTCATAAATACTAGTTCTTTCATTCACTTCTGCTGTGAAGTCTTCATGTGTCCGTTGAATTAGAGTGATTATTTCTTTGAGGTGGGATTCAATGAGGGTCCAGATTTCCCTTGTTTTCCTGGTTTTGTTTTCAAAGATTCGACTATTATGGGTTTTCCATAGTTCCCACACCATAAATCCTGAGAGAAGCTTCCACAGTATATTTACAATTTTTTTTTGAATGCATTCATGGCCCATTCTGATATGGTTATGTCCGAACTTCCTCTAAGTCGGTGATTTTTTTTAAAAATGGTTGCTCCTTTTTCCCATATGGCATCCTCCACTAGACATTCATCTAGAATATGGTTGATGGATTTGTTATTTTCTTCACACATGAAAAATCTTGAGGGCCCATTGATTCCCTTGGTCTAGATGTTATCTTAGGTTAGAATGTGTCGCTTGATCACAAACCAACAAAAAGCTGCCACCTTTGTCCACTGGACTCCTCCTCAAATTTTCACCCATTTGGCTTCTGGTTCCATATTATGAGACTCTGTCGCAAGGGCTAGGGCCTCTTTGGTTGCCACCAATTATTGTCTTTCCAAGACTTGAAGATTTGATCATTGTCTCTAGGATCCCAGAATTATATCACCGTGCTCAAAGGATGGTTCTAAAAAAATGGATTGAGAATAGGGGATTCCTCTCTGCTAGCTAGGACAAGTTCTTGGTTCCATGCATCGCTAGCAAATCTCGCAGTCCTGCCATCCTGAACTTCCTAGAAACCGTGCTTCTGGACCAACCCCCTATTTTCCTATGCCGCTTTCCATATGCTAGAACTCGGGATGTTTTCTCCATAGCGAACCAGGGATTTCTTAGGCCAGAGAGGGGCATATTTTAGGTGCCAAAGTTTGTCCCAATGTTCCTCTTCATAGTTGATCCATCTCCACCAAATTTTGGCACTCATCACCTTGTTACTATCTATAAGATCCCGGAGCCCAAGGTCCCCCACTGCCTTAGGAGTACATATGGTTTTCTATCCCACCAATGGCCATTTCCTATGTTCTTCTGATTCCCCCCATAGGAAATTCCACAGAATGTTTCTAATTTGTTTGATAACCAATTTCGGGGCATCCAACACCAAGAAGAGATATATAATCATTTCTTGGAGAACCGATTTCACTTGGATGAGTCTACTCAAAAAATAAAGAGCTCTAAAGGTCCATAGGATGAGCTTCTATTTGATTTTATCCAGCAGTTCCTTTAATGAGATTTGTCTAATAGTTGACTCAACTAGCGGTGCTCCCAAATATTTTGATGGGATTTTACCTTCTGTAAAATCCAAGATTCTGAGAATGTTTCATTTGGTAATTTTTGGGGTGTTCTAGAAGTAGGTATAAGACTTTTCCTTGTTGATGTCTAAGCCACTAGTGTCAAGGAAGGTGTTCAAACTATCCTTAATGCCCCGGGGCTCCTAGACCGAGGAAGGTCCCATGAGCATATTATCATCCACAAACTGTTGGTGTGTTTGGGGTTCCTTCCCTGTAGTGAGAGATAATCCTTAGATCTTGTTCTCAAATATTCTTCTTTTAAGCAATCTTCCTAGTCCTTCCGCCACTATGATGAAAAGGAAGGGAGAGAGGGAGTCCCCCTACCTTATTCCTCTTGAAGCATTGAAAGGGCTCAAAGGGGTTCCATTGACCAAGATTGAGAAGAAGGCTGATGAAACCATTTTCATGACCCAGTTGGTCCAATCCTTTGAAAAACCAAAAGCTCTGAGAATTCTTGACAAAAAATTCCAATTCTGTTTATCATAAGCTTTTGATAGATCTAGTTTTAGGAGCATACCTTGTTGGAGACATTTACCATCATACAAACTCTTTTTGGTCAAATTGGCCTAGTTAAACCACTATCCTAAGTATAATTGACATTAATTGACATCAGTGGAGAATTTATTGCCATCATCCAGTCACACCCATGCCTTCCTACAGTCAAGGAGTCTAACTTAGCCTTCTCCTATAGTCAAGGAGGCTAACAGGAGCACTCCGGGGGTGATCTGAGTGATATTAATGCACCTAATTGCTAACTTGTGGTTACAATCAGTTCAACTAGTCAGTTAAGGTGCCTCCTGTAATTACATGTATTATTTAATGATTATTTATTATTATTTAATGATCTAGAGTCAACAATGCGCCTCCACCAACTTCTGATGGTCAGTTCAGCTTTAGTTAACCTCATCGGGGTTCATTGAAGTCATGGAGCAGTAGCACTTGATGGTTGGCTTGCTATGACATCTGTTTGATCTCCTTTAGTTAATATTTAGTCATTTATTGCACTTTGACTTCAATTGGGGTTTTGGTCAAGTGGTTAACTGAGTGTGAACCAATGGTTGAGAGTCAGTTAAGCCAGACTCACTCACTGAATTCGAATTGTCTCCTTAGGTATTCAAATTCTTCATGGAGTTAAGCATTTGCTTGACATTGGTATTGTAACCATTCATTGTTTATTAAATATACATAAAGGAAACCATTTTGGTTCCGATTAACACCATTTCATGAGTATTTGTTGATTATTCTTTCATGAGATTGATTCTTAGTTCCTAGATCATGTGTAAGAATTAATATGGTATTAGAGCATACGGCGGGATGAAGATCAATCTCTCAAAAACAAGATTTTTGATAGATTTCTCCATGAAAAGTGAGCAATAGCTCAAAATTCCAGCATTGCACCAGAAGCAAAGGATTACCACTCAATATCCCAAGTAAAGAACTTGTTGATCAATATTGCTTGATTGACTATGCTGGGTGTGATGAAATCCTAGATTGTGCAGGCTATCCGACCTTATTTTTCCCTTTATGTTTTGATTTTCAGGTTTCTACAGGTGAAGCATTTGCTATAGCATATCTAGATGGCCTCCTCAGTACCTCTGTTGACTCCATACAATTTCCACACATGGAAAAGTAAAATGGAGGTTCAACTGCTTTCCAAAGGACTCCATAGAGTCACCATGGACACTGAAGTTGAGCTTGGATCTTCCATAGAAAAATCAAGATTCTTGAATAAGAAGGATGAAGCCTTCGGTTTCTTGTGCCTCTCTATTTTCGATGACCTTCTCTTCCATCTTACGGATTTGAAGACACCGAAACAATTATGGGAAAAATTGGAATCTCTATATAGAAATCATGATGACTTGAGAGTTTACCAACTCTAAAATGAACTCATGTCTCTCCAACCTTCCAATTTCGAGACTCTGAATGATTTCTTTACAAATTTCAAGTATATTGTTTTCCTCTTGAAGCAATGCAAAGTGGAGAAGAAGGATGATCAGCTCATCCTAGCCATCCTCTCCAAACTTGGGGCTGATTATTCAGTTTTTGTTTCTACATTCCATGTGGGGAAGCTCACAACCCCCGGATGGAAGATGCCTACACTCAATGCCTTCATTGAGTCCCTAACTAATGAACATGACAAGCTTGTCCAGATGGGGACCATCTGATCTTCTCGTGATCAAGCCCTCCATGTCTTGGGGCCCAAAGATGTGAAGGGTAAAGGAAAGTAGCAGAAAAATTAGAAAACTAAATTTGATGCTCCCAAGCCTAGAGTTGAAAATCAGCAGCATGATGAATCTTCCGGCTCAAAGAAGAACGAAGGAAAAGGGCACAATGGGAAAGAAAAAGTCAAGTGTTCTTACTACGGAAAGGGTTTTCACCCTGAACATGCCTACATGAAGAAAAATCTTGATGAAGCAACCTCTCTCCTTGAGAGGAATCACATCAATCTTCTGGAGAGCCTTTAGAGGAGAGATCACCAAGATCAGGAACCACAGCATGAGAAAGGTCATTCCCTCATGGAAAGCACTTCGAAGTACAAAGCACTGCTGATTGAAAGTGGAGCTTTGAATCACATGATGGATGAAAAAAGACTCCTTTTCATCCTTGGATACTAGCAAATCCATCCCCGTCCACATGGGAGATGACTCCACCATCTTTTATGAAGGACAAGGTACTGTAGATCTAGAAAATGATTTTTTTTCTAAATTTTTGTATGTAGTGTCTCTAGTAGCAAATATCCTTAGTGTCTATCAGATGACACATACATGAATGCCTAAGAGAGTCTCTTTGAGCCCAAATGATGTTGAGATAACAGAAATTGCATACGGGAAACTCATTGCAAACGACCTTGAAAATCATCATGCAAAAGCCTATGAGTTCTCTCACTTTGTTGCGGATGCAAAGCCCATTGCTCTGCTAACTCATGGAAATGAGGTTAGTAGGCTGTGGCATGAGAGGTTTGGCTATCTTAATTTCAAATATTTGTAGCAATTATAGAAAAAACCCATGGTTGAAGGCCTCTTGGTCATCAAGGCAACCACGGGAGTCTACAAGGGCTGTGTGATTGGAAAACACCCTGAGCACAAGTTCGATCGGGGGAAGGAAAATCGAGCTACAAGCATATTGGGGCTGATACATTTTGATATCAGTGGTCCAATTCCTGGCACATCCATGAATGGATCAAGGTATCTCCTTACCTTTATTGATTATTTTTCAAGGTATACATGGGTTTTCTTTCTCAAAATGAAATCAGAAGTATGTGAAACATTTTCTGAATTGAAGGCCTTGATCGAAAATGCCTCTGGGCTTAAGATAAATATATTGAGATCTGATAATGGAGGGGAGTATGTCAGTAATTATTTTCTTTACACATTCTCCCAAAGTGGTATTCATATCCAAAATTCAATTCCATACACTCCCCAGCAGAACGAAGTAGCGGAAAGGAAGAACCGGTCTGTCAAGGAGATGACCACCTGCATGTTGGAGTCAAAGAAGCTTGATGCAAATTTGTGGGATGAAGCCATGCATGCTATAGAATAAATTTATAATAGGGTGCCACATTTATATGTGAAAGTAAATACTCCTTTCGAAGCATACTTTAGACACAAGCCAGATGTGTCGAACCTAAGGGTGTTTGGGTCCACTGCATGGGCCCAGATTCCGCTTGATAAAAGAAGGGATTTGCAACCGCAAAGCATAGAATGTCCATTTATTGGGTATCTTGATGAATCTAAAGGATTCAAGCTGTTGGATATCAATAACAAATAGATCATCATCGAGATAAGTGTCAAGTTCGATGAGCCTCTTCAGGAGGTGGAACTAGTGAATTAGAAAACTGCTGGATTTTCTTTCCTATTCCACTAAATATTTGGATGATGAAATTGGGAGTGATGACCCTGATTTGGATTCTATGATTTCTGGTATCATTGTGAAGCAATCATTAGATACTGAATTAGAACCTGAAGTGCAAAATCATCTTCCTACATGGGCCCAAAAGACACTCTCCTCTGCAGGAGACAACACTGGAAATCTGGATGATCCAAGGAGAACCCGGTCTGATTTCCAAAGAGCAGGTATTGCACTCTCTTGTTATGATAATTTTCTGTTCAAAAATTTCTATTTTATGATTATTTTAGATCCAATATCATACTACCATTCTCAAAATGATCCAATATGGCAAGTTGCCATGGATGAAGAGATGAATTCTCTTTAGAAAAACACTACTTGGGAGCTAGTTTCTCTTCCTCGGGGAAGAAAATTGGTTCAATGCAAGTGGGTGTTTTAGACAGAGGTTACTGCTGATGGAAGCACCTACAAATATAAGGAAATTATGGTAGCAAAGTGTTTCTCTCAGGTCCAAGGAGTGGACTACCATGAGACCTTTGCACCGGTTGCAAAAATGGACTCCATCCGCCTTATTTTGGCTATTTCAGCATCCAAGCACTGGGAGGTGCATCACATGGATGTTAAGTCAGCCTTTCTGCATGGATATATTCATGAGGGGATATACATGAAGTACCCAAAGGGCTACATCACTGATCCATCTTTGGTTTGCAAGCTAAATAAGTCACTATACGGGTTAAAACAAGCCCCAAGAGAGTGGTATTCCAAGATGGATGCTTTCCTTCTCTCGCAAAACTTTCAGAGATGTAGATCAGATCCAAATGTGTATTTATAGAAGCATGATGGTCATATAATTATCATTTTTTTATATGTTGATGAATTAATGATCACAGGTAGCAAAATTGCCTCCATTTCAGCCATCAAAACTGCTCTCCACAATGCCTTTGAAATGAGTGGTTTGGGGCTTCTAAAACAATTTTTGAGGCTCGAAATTGAGCAAAATTCTGATGGAATTATGGTCACTCAGTCCAAATACATTTCATACCTGTTATTCAAATTCAACATGGCTGAACGTAGGCCTACGCCATTCCCTTTCCTTTCAGGGATCAGCCTTGAAAAAGGAAAACACACACATCCCATGGACTACACTATCTATCGACAACTAATTGGTAGCTTGTTGTACTTGACACATTCTAGGCCTGATATTTGTTATTTTGTGAATGATGTATCAAGATACATGTAGCATCCTCATGATATTCATTGGAAGGAAGCCAATAGAATCCTCCAGTACATTCAGGGAACTAGGACCTACGGCATTCACTATGTTGCAGACTCCGAGCTAGAGCTGGTTGGATACACAGATTTTGATTGGTCGGGTATTTCTATTGATCAAAATTCAAATTATAGATATGTATTCATGTTTGGTGGTGGTCCTATTTTCTGTTCAAGCAAAAATCAGGCTTCCATAGCACTATCTTCAGCAGAGGCCGAGTATCGAGGAGCAGTGAATGCTTGCATCCAAGTAGTTTGGTTGCAAGGCATTATTTCAGAGTTTGATCTTAGTAGTACTTTGTCCATTGTAATATTTTGTGAAAACTAGAGTGCTATCAATATATCCATGGATCCAGTTACCAGGCATAGGACCAAGCATGTAGAGATTCACATGCACTACATCAGGGAGCTAGTGCATGACAGGACCATCAATCTGCAATACTGCTCGACTGATGAGCAGATTGCAGACATCTTCACTAAGATATTTTAAGAAAAGAAGTTCACTTACATCTGTTCACTGTTGGGGGTGAGTTCATCAGGGTGATCCAAACTACTTTCAGTGTTCATCTTGAGGGGGGGTTTTTCCCACTAGGTTTTCCCTGTTTTCCTCACTTAGTTTGTTTTAAGCATTGTTTCAGTTTCAGCATTATACAGGGTGACCTATGGCCTTAGTTGTCAGGGCCCTAGCATTTTTATGCATCTATGTTTTCTATCTCTTCCTGAGTATAGCTTAAGGGGGGGTGTTGGAGACATGTACCATCATACACACTCTTTTTGGTCAAATTGGCCTAGTTAAACCACTATCCTAAGCATAATTGACATTAATTGACATCAGTGGAGCATTAATTTCCATCATCCAATCACACCCATGCCTTCCTATAGTCAAGGACGCTAACTTAGACTTCTCCTACAGTCAAGGAGGCTAACTGGAGCACTTCGGGGGTGATATGAGTGATATTAATGCACCTAACTGCTAACTGGTGGTTACAATCAGTTCAACCAGTCAATTAAGGTGCCTTCTGTCATTAAGCATATTATTTAATGATTATTTATTATTATTGAATGATCTGGAGTCAACAAGGTGCCTCCACCAACTTCTGATGGTCAGTTCAGCTTCAGTTAACCTCATCGGGGTTCATTGAAGTCATGGAGCACTAACACTTGATGGTTGGATTGCTATGACATGTGTTTGATCTCCTTCAATTGAGATTCAGTCATTTATTGCACTTCAACTTCATTTAGGGTTTGGTGAGTCAATTAGGGTTTTGGTCAAGTGGTTAATTGAGTGTGAATCAATGGTTGAGAGTCAGTTAAGCCAGACTCAGTCACTGAATTTGAATTGTCTCCTTAGGTATTCAAATTATTCATGGAGTTAAGCATTTTCTTGACATTGGTATTTTAACCATTCATTGTTTATTAAATATACAGAGAGGAAACCATTCTGGTTCCAATTAACACCATTTCATGAGTATTTGTTGATTATTCTTTCATGAGATTGATTCTTAGTTCCTAGATCATGTGCAATAATTTATATAGTATCAGAGCATACGGTGGGACGAAGATCAATCTCTCAAAAACAAGATTTTTGACATATTTTTCCATGAAAAGTGACAAATAGCTCAAAATTCCAGCACTGCACCAGAAGCCAAGGATTACCGCTCAATATCCCAAGTAAAGAACTTGTTGATCAAGCTTGCTTGATTGACTATGCTGGGTGTGATGAAAGCCTAGAATGTGCAGGCTGTCCGACCTTATTTTTCCCTTTATGTTTTGATTTTCAGGTTTCTACAGGTGAAGCATTCGCGACAGCATATCCAGATGGCCTCCTCAGTACCTTTGTTGACTCCATACAATTTCCACACATGGAAAAGTAAAATGGAGGTTCAACTGCTTTCTAAAGGAATCCATAGAGTGTCCATGGACACTGAATATGAGCCTAGATCCACCATAGAAAAATCAAGATTCTTGAACAAGAAGGATGAAGCCTTCAATTTCTTGTGCCTCTCTATTTTCGATGACCTTCTCTTCCATCTTACGGATTTGAAGACACTGAAAGAAATATGGGACACATTGGAATATCTATATGGAAAGCATGATGACTTGAGAGTTTACCAACTCTAAAATGAACTCATGTCTCTCCAACCTTCCAATTTCGAGACTTTGAATGATTTCTTTACAAATTTCAAGTACACTCTTTTCCTCTTGAAGCAATACAAAGTGGAGAAGGAGGATGATCAGCTCATCCTAGCCATCCTCTCCAAAATTAGGGCTGATTATATAGTTTTTGTTGCTACATTCCGTGCGGGGAAGCTCACAACCCCCGGATGGAAGATGCCTACACTCAATGCCTTCATTGAGTCCCTAACTAATGAACATGACAAGCTTGTCCAGATGGGGACCATCTGATCTTCCCGTGATCAAGCCCTCCATGTCTTGGGGCCCAAATATGTCCCTAACTAAAGAACATGACAAGCTTGTCTAGATGGGGATCATCCAATCTTCCCATGATCAAGCCCTCCATGTCTCAGGGCCCAAAGATGTGAAGGGTAAAGGAAAGCAGCAGAAAAATCAGAAAACTAAATTTGATGCTCCCAAGCCTAGAGTTGAAAATCAGCAGCATGATGAATCTTTCGGCTCAAGGAAGAACAAAGGAAAATGGCACAATGGGAAAGAAAAAGTCATGTGTTCTTACTGCGGGAAGGATTTTCACCCTGAACATGCCTGCATGAAGAAAAAACTTGATGAAGCAAACTCTCTCCTTGAGAGGAATCACATCAATCTTCTGGAGAGATTTCGGAGGAGAGATCACCTTGATCGGGAACCACAACATGAGAAAGGTCATGCCCTCATGGCAAGCACTTCGAAGTAAAAAGCACTACTGATTGAAAATGAAGCTCCAAATCACATGATGGATGAAAAAGACTCCTTTTCATCCTTGGAGACCAGAAAATCCATCCCCATCCACATGGGAGATGACTTCACCATCATTTCCGAAGGACAAGGTACTGTAGATCTAGAAAATGGTTTTTTTTCTAAAGTTTTGTATGTACCGTATCTAGCAGCAAATCTCCTTAGTGTCTATCAGATGACATATACATGAATGCCTAAGATAGTCTCTTTCATCCCAAATTATGTTGAGATAACAGAAATTGCATCTGGGAAACTCATTTCAAAAGGCGTTGCAAATCATCATGCAAAATCCTATGAGTTCTCTCACTTTGTTGCGGATGCAAAGCCCAACGCTCTGCTAACTCATGGAAATGAGGTTAGTAGGCTATGTCTTGAGAGGTTTGGCCATCTTAATTTCAAATATTTGTAGCAATTATAGAAAAAATCCATGGTTCAAGGCCTCCCGGTCATCAAGGAAACCATAGGAGTCTGCAAGGGCTGTGTGATTGGAAAACACCATGAGCACAAGTTCGATCGGGGGAAGGCAAACTAAGCTACAAGCATATTGGGGATGATACATTTTGATATCATTGGTCCAATTACTAACACATCCATGAATGGATCAAGGTACCTCCTTACCTTTATTGATGATTTTTCAAGGTATACATGGGTTTTCTTTCTCAAAATGAAATCAGAGGTATGTGAAAAAAATTCTGAATTGAAGGCCTTGATCGAAAATGCCTATGGGCTTAAGATCAACATCTTGAGATCTAATAATTTATGGGAGTATGTAATAAATTAGTTTCTATACACATTCTCCCAAAGTGGTATTCAGGTCCAACATTCAATTCCATACACTCCCCAGCAGAATGGAGTAGCGGAAAGGAAGAACCGATCTCTTAAGGAGATGACCACCTGCATGCTGGAGTCAAAGAAGCTTTCTACAAATTTGTGGGCTGAATCCATGCATGATAAAAAATACATTTAGAACAGGTTTCTACATTCATATGTGAAAGGAAAGACTCCTTTCGAGGCATACTTTGGACACAAGCCAGATGTGTCGAACCTACGGGTGTTTGGGTCCACCGAATATTTGGATGATGAAATTGGGAGTGATGACCCTGATTTGGATCATATAATTTCTGATATCAGTGTGCAACAATAATAAAATACTGAATCAGAACCTAAATTTCAAAATCATCTTCCTACATCGGCCCAACAGACACTCTCCTCCGTAGGAGACAACATTGGAAATCTGGATGATCCAAGGAGAACTCAGTCTGATTTCCAAAGAGAAAGTATGGCGCCATCTTGTTCTGATAATTTTCTGTCCAAAAATTGCTATTTGATGATTAGTTAAGATCCAAAATCCTACTAACATTCTCAGAATTATCCGAGATGGCAAGTTTCCATGGATGAAGAGATGAATTCTCTTCAGAAAAACACTACTTGGGAGCTAGTTTCTCTTCCTCCGGGAAGGAAATTGGTTCAATGCAAGTGGGTGTTTCAAACAAATGTTGCTACTGATGGAAGCAACTGAAAATATAAGGAAAGGATGGTAGCAAAAGGTTTCTCTCAGCTCCAAGGAGTGGACTACCATGAGACCTTTGCATCGGTTGCAAAAATGGACTCCATCCGCCTTGTTTTTGGCTATTTTAGCATCCAAGCACTGGGAGGTGCATCACATGGATGTTAAGTCAGCCTTTATGCATGGAGATATTCATGAGGATATATACATGAATCAGCCTGAGGGATACATCACTGATCCATATTTGGTTTTCAAGCTAAAGAAGTCATTATATGGGTTAAAATAGGCCCCAAGAGAGTGGTATTCCAAGATGGATGCTTTCCTTCTCTCGCAAAAATTTTAGAGATGTAGATCAGATCCAAATGTGTATTTATAGCAGAATGATGGTCATATAATTATCATTGTTTTATATGTTAATGAATTACTGATCACAGGTAGCATAATTGCCTCCATTTCAGCCATCAAAACTGCTCTCCACAATACCTTTGAAATGAGTGATTTGGGGCTTCTAAAACAATTTTTGGGGCTCGAAATTGAGAAAAATTCTGATGGGATTATGGTCACTCAGTCAAAATAAATTTCAGACCTGTTATTAAATTTTAACATCGCTGAATGTAGGCCTTCACCATTCCCTTTCCTTTCAGGGATCAGCCTTGAAGAAGGAAAACACACACCTCCCATGGATTGCACTATCTATCGATAGCTAATTGGTAGCTTGTTGTACTTGAAAAATTCTAGGCCTGATATTTGTTATGCTGTTAATGTTGTATCAATATACATGTAGCATCCTCATGATCTTCATTGGAAGGAATCCAAGAGGATCCTCCAGTACATTCAGGGAACCAGGACCTACGGCATTCACTATGCTGCAGACTCCGAGCTAGAACTGGTTGGATACAAAGATTCTGATTGGATGGGTGATTCTATTGATCAGAAGTCAACTTATGGATATGTATTCATGTTTGGTGGTGGCCCTATTTTATGTTCAAGCAAAAAGTAGGCTGCCATATCACTATCTTCAGCAGAGGCCGAGTATCGAGGAGCAGTGAATGCATGCATCCAAGCAGTTTGGTTGCAAGGAATTCTTTCAAAGTTTGATCTCAGTAGTACTTTGTCCAATATCCTCTTTTGTGACAACTAGAGTGCGATTAAGATATCCACAGATCCAGTTACCAGCCAGAGGACCAAGCATGTAGAGATTAACATACACTACAACAGAAAGCTAGTGCATGACACGACCATCATTTTGCGATACTGCCCGACTGATGAGCAGATTGCAGACATCTTTACCAAGAGATTTTTAGAAAAGAAGTTCAATTACCTCCGTTCACTGTTGGGGATGAGTTCATCAGGGTGATCCAGACTACTTTCAGTGTTCATCTTGAGGGGGGGGTTTTCCCACTGGGTTTTCCCTCTTTTCCTCACTTAGTTTGGTTTGAGCATTGTTTCAGTTTCAGCATTGTACAGGGTGACCTATGGCCTTAGTTGTCAGGGCCCTAGCATTTTTATGCATCTATGTTTTCTAACTCTTCCTGAGTATAGCTTAAGGGGGCGTGTTGGATACATTTACCATCATACACACTCTTTTTGATCAAATTCGCCTAGTTAAACCACTATCCTAAGTATAATTGACATTAATTGACATCAGTGGATCATTAATTTCCATCATTCAGTCACACCCATGCCTTCCTACAGTCAAGGCGGCTGAATTAGCCTTCTCCTACAGTCAAGGAGGCTATCTGGAGCACTCTGGGGGTTATCTGAGTGATATTAATGCACCTAATTGCTAACTGGTGGTTACAATCAGTTCAAACAGTCAGTTAAGGAGAATCCTATCATTAAATATATTATTTAATGATTATGTATTATTATTTAATGATTTGGAGTCAACAAGGCACCTCCACTAACTTCTGATGGTCAGTTTAGCTTCAGTTAACCTCATCGGTGTTCATTGAAGTCATGGAGCACTAGCACTTGATGGTTGGCTTGCTATGACATGTGTTTGATCTCCTTCAGTTGAGATTCAGTCATTTATTGCACTTCGACTTCAGTTAGGGTTTGGTGAGTCAATTAGGGTTTTGGTCAAGTGGTTAATTGAGTGTGAACCAATGGTTGAGAGTCAGTTAAGGCAGACTCACTCACTAAATTTCAAATTGTCTCCTTAGGTATTCGAATTCTTCATGGATTTAAGCATTTGCTTGACATTGGTATTGTAACCATTCATTGTTTATTAAATATAGAGAGAGGAAACCATTTTGGTTCCGATTAACACCATTTCATGAGTATTTGTTGATTATTCTTTCATGAGATTGATTTTTAGTTCCTATATCATGTGCAAGAATTAATATACCTAGAGTCTTCAAGGTTTTGAGTGAGTGCATCATTTCATGGAACAAGAGAATCCCGTCTAGGATCTTCCTTCCTTCCACAAACCCGGCTTGTTCCGGGGAGATGATAAAGGGATGCAGTGGGCACAGATGGTTGTCCATAACCTTAGAGATAATTTTATAGATGACATTATACAGAGAAATTGGTGTTAGTTTCCTTGGGTCCTTTGTTCCATTTTCTTTGGGGATGAGCATTAAGAAAGTTGCTTTAAGAGCTCTTACAATTTTCCTAGACCTCCTTGAATCTTCTACCAAGGCCCATATTTCCTCCTTTAACCAGTCCCAACAAGCATGGAAAAAGTTCTTCATGAACATGTCTGGGCTCGGTGCTTTATCATTTTCCATTTACTTGATAGAAGCCTCAACTTCTGCCATCTCAATGGGTTTTCCCAGCATGTGATTGTGTTCATCTGTGGTAACCTTACGAATATGTCTAAACACCTCCCTATAGGATTCTTCTCTGTCTCCTTTCGGCTCCTTCATCAAATTAGAGAAATAAAAGTTCAATGTGTTTTCTATCTCTTCTTGGGTGTTGGATATATTTCCATCCTCCATTTTCAATCTGTCCAGTTGATTCCCTTGGTGGTGTTGAATGGCCTCTTTGTGAAAGAAGTTGGTATTGCATTCTCCCACTTGGAGCCATTTGACTCAGACTTTCTGGTTCCAATAGAATTCCTCTTGTTGTTCTCACTGGCTAAATTCCTATAACTCAGTTTTTTCATAGATCCATAACTGCTGCGAGAAACCCATGTTCATCCCTTGAGCCTGGTTCACTTGCATCTTACATTCTAGAGCTTGTTTTGCTTGGAATATGTTTCAAAAGGACTCCTTATTCCATTTTTTAATGTTATCTTTTAAGATTTTGAGTTTTTGTTGGAATTGCTACATTCAAGTGCTCCTGTTGGGTGGGGAGTCTTCCCACCATTCTTAGAGTTTCTCATGGAAATTCATCTGAAGGAGCTATAAATTTTCAAATATGAAGGGTTTGCATGGGTTTACTCCCACATTTTCCCATTCAAGACTGATTTCCCAATGATCTGAGCCTACAGCTAGAAGTACCACTGCTCTTAACTCCACTCCTACATCATGATGGATTCAAAAATTAAAAAGTGATCAAGTCGACATGCTATCCCTCTGTCTCAATATTGTTTATTGTTCCACGTGAAAATACCGTTAGAAGTTCCTACATATATTAAATTAAGGTTATCAATTAATTCATTGAAGTGAGCACTTGTAGGGTTTAGGTTCCATATACCACCTTTTTTCTCTTCAAGGTTCCTCATCAAGTTGAAAAATCCGCCCAGGATCCACAGTTTGTCATCGACAATCTCCTTGATAACAAAAAGCGAGTCCAGAAAGGACACTTTCTCCTCTGCCCTAGGAGGCCCATATACATTGGTCAAAAATCCTTTTATTCGGGTGCTTAAGATGTGGAATTCTGCTGAAAGGGAAAAGGGATTTGCTACAAATCCTAAGAGGTTAACCTCCCAAGGATTCCATAATATTCCCATCCCTCCGGCCGCCCCTTTAGAATTGATCGCTACTGACTCACATCCCTTCCATATTTTTCGGGCTATACTTATTATCTCTTCTTCTGAGAACTTCATTTCTTGTAGAAAGATGATTCCATATTTTTTTCAATCCTTCTTATGAGAAGGTGGATTTTTAGAGCACTATTGCAACCTCTAATGTTCCAGGATGTAATCCACATTTGAAACTTATTAAGTAGAGGGAGAGAGGGCATCATATATGGTTGGATACTGCCCCAAGGCCACAAGTTGTGCCCCTACATCTTTGATTCTATGAACATTGCTTTCCCTTCCCCACTTTTCTTTTTTTATTTTCTTTTTTCCATCCAATTCTTTGAGTGATTCAACAAATACTCCGAGGGACTTCATGTTTTTAGCCTAAATTATTGCCTTCTCCAGTAAGGAGACTTGATGGGGAGGGATCTAGGCTGGGATCTTGTCAGAGCGGGTAGCTTCAAGTCCTTCGAGATCCAGATCTCCTATCTCCATATCTTCAGTCTCTGGCTCAGGTACCTCTATGGCTTTCTTGGCTATCTCCTCCTGCATCTTTTGGTGCTAATTTGTAGGTGATTTGGCTGTCTCCTGCTACTTTTTTATATTTAAATCCATCTCCTTCTCCTAGTGATCTTTAGTCTAGTTGTTTTGTTAGGTTTATTTATTACTTGCGTTAGTCTACTTGGTTTGTTGGGTTTCTTTGCTACTTTCTTTATCATCTTGGAGAATCTCATACTTGTTTTGAGTTTGCACCCTTTTGTTAATCTATGGTCCTGATGTATTTCTTTCTTGTCCTTTCTTATTTTGGTTTTTGATGAACCCATCAACATCTTTATTTTCCTGATATTTCTTTCCTCCTAGTCTTTTATTTTACGGACAGTCCTGGAATAGGAGTCCATGCTCATGACATATTCTGCATCTGAACAGGATCTATTCGTATTCTATTTCCTGTAACCATTCTTCATCCTCCCAAGATAACTTGATTCCATCTGGTATATCTCTAGAAATGTCGAGGTAGATACAAATTCGGGCATATGAGATATACTTCCATTGTCGGGTTTTCTCTAAGACTTTGATGAAGTTCCCTAGTGTATTCCCTATATCCATCAGAATTTATTCCTTCCAGTACTCCATTGGGAGAGAGTACATTCTTATCCATATTGGGGAAATTGTGATGTTTTCTTTATGAGGGTTTAATCTCTATTTCCATGGTCCGAGGAAGAGTCCCACTGAATTATAGAAATATGGACGATTCTCAAAAATTCTAGTTCTATCTTCTTTACTAAAGAATATTATTGTGAAGAATCCTTTTTCTCCCAGTTGAAGGTCGTAGTGTCCTTGGGGTTTCCACGTGGTGTTTATCCACCAGACCAAGGTCTTTTATATGGGTCATATCCTCGCAAACTTTCCTATGAGGGTGTGATATTTCATGTACTGAATGTCTTCCCTAACTCTTTCTGATTTAATTTGAAGCTTTGGGAATGTCTTGGATTTCGGGACACATTATCTTATCCTTCTTGTTTCCTATTTCATCATTTCCTCTTTCTTGAGCACACTAGAACCTTCCCCATCTATGAGCGAGTGAGATGCTCTCACCGGTCCTTTTCCTTTCTCATTTTCCATGTCTGGGATCAAAGTGGGAATTACGGATCCCTCCTCTGAGGGTGCGTTCCTCCCATGGTCCCTCTCCCCATGAAGAGGAGGATGAACCATTCTAGGCCAACCCCTACTGACCTACAGAGTCAATCTTCCACTGTTGGTTCACCGTAAATCCTTTCGCCTTGGTAACCAAACCCCCCAACCTATAGTATGAAGGAATTGTTCTCCAAATGTTTTGAAATTATGAAATGACCTAGCCACAAATTGTCAAATTCACCATGCTTACCTTTTTGTTATTTTATGGCATCACATATAAGTACCATTTTTCCACAAGAAAAGGTATCTTCCTATCAAACCTTTCCTTAATATTTTTTCTGTACATTTGAGATTTTTCTTCTATAGCTTCATGTTCCTGCTGGAATTCAAACAATGAAAAAATTATTCTTTGAATATCATTAGGTTCTTCCTAACTATCTTGAAAAAATTTCATCACTGGGATCCCTAACTGGATTGGAAAAACAACATCAATGCCATATACTAACTGAAAAGGAGAAGAACCAATTGCTTTCTTTGTAGTTATTCTGTCATCCTAGAGTGCATATTTTAACATTGTAATATCCCATGATCTCTTTTTCTGGCTTAACAGTTTTCTAATGAATGAGGTTCTTATTAGTCAATTCTTCCAATCCATTTACTTGAGGGTAATAGGGTGTGGAATGTTTCAAAACAATTCCATTTTTTCCACAAAATGAAACCATGGATTTATACTTGAAGGCCTTATTATTATCAGTTAGCAATCTTTTAGGGAACCCAAATCTATTCAGAATATTTTCTTGAATAAAATTGACTTTCAACTTATCACTTGCATTCCTTATAGGAATGTCCTCCACGCATTTTGTGAAAAAGTCAGTGGCTGTAAGTATCCATTTATGTTGACCAGAAGATGCAGGATTTATTTCACCTATGAAGTCTAGACCCCACTTCTAAAAAGGATCATTAACAACAATAGGCTTCAAAGGTAAAGACATAAGTTTTTTGTTTACTAGCAAACTTTTGACATTGAATAAACGCTCTGACCTTTTTATAAACATCAGAAAATAATGAAGGCCAGTAATACCCAGACCTTAGAACTCTATAAGCAATGGATTTCCAATATTTATGACCTCCATGGGCACCCTCATGTATTTCTCAAATCACTTCTTCAATTTCATACTTCTCAAAACGTCTGAGCAATAATCCTCCTGGATCCTTCGAATGTAACTACTTATTTAATAAACAGTATTCAGTGGCCTTCAATTTTAGTGACCTGTATTCCTTCTTATCTAAATACATAGGACACTATAAATGCAATAAGAAATGAACTATATTAGCATACCATTCTGATTCTGCATACCTATCCATAATCTATTCCTTATCTTTCCCTTTTTGTAATTCTTCCTATGTTGATTTTTCTGCCATCATATGAAGGCCAAGAGCTTCACAATTTGGATTAGCCAATAAATTCACTAGGACCTGTCCTTTTGTAAGCTTAGTAGGTTTTATTTCCACATCATACTCCATGATATTTGCAATACATTTTCCCCTCTTTCCTTCGCTGTCTTCTCGAGTTAAAACGTCCTTAATAGCAACATTAGGAACATAAGCAATGATATTTGAATGTAGAATATAAATCCTAAAAAAAATCAATGTATTTACTAGTGAATATGCTTGCTTCTCTAGTTCACTATATTTTAATTATGAATCACAGAGAGTGTTACTAAAGAAAGCAATATGTTTCTCTAGTCCATCTACATCCTTTTGTAATAAAAAAACAGCTATGGTATCCTGAGATGCAAAAGAAAAGGTGAGAAAATATTTTGAGAAGTCTGGGCTTACCAACACTGGTGCCTCTGTAAGAGACTATTTAATCTTATCAAATGACGCTCTTGCTTCTGCTATCTACTTCACTTCTTGATCTTTCCTTAACATAGTTGTGATCTGCTTTATTGTTTCAACAAAATTTGGTATAAACCATCTCAAAAAATTTATTTTTCCACTGAAATATTCAACATCCTTTTTACTTATTGAGAGACTGATTTTCAAAATAGCTTTAACACTTTCAGGATCTATTCTTATTCCATCTGCTGATACTAGATGTCCTAGAATATTACCTTCCTGAACAACAAAATGAGACTTCTTAGGATTTAATGAGAGTCCAAACTTTCGACATTTCAAAAAGGTCTATTTTAGATGCTTTAAATGTTCTTCATCTAACGGAGAAAACACTGTGATATCATCCAAATAAATCACAACAACTTTTTTCTTTTCTCCAATAAAGGTTATATCCATATCTCTTTGAAAGGTTTCACCAACATTCATTAAACCAAATGGAATCTTGTCATACATAAAGGTACCCCAAGGGGTAGTAAAGGTTTTTTTCTCTCTGTCATCTCGATGCATAGCAATTTGATTGTAACCTGACAATCCATCCACCATTGAAATTCTTTGGGAACCTACCACATTCTGCAATATTTGCTCAATTTTAGGTAATGGATAATTATCCTTCAATGAAGATCTATTCAAGTTACGAAAATCCACAAACAATCTTATCTCTCCATTCTTTTTCCTTACTGGAACTAGGTTAGCCACCTAAGATGAGTATCTAAGTGGAACACTGATTTTTGCATCCAATAATTTTTTGACCTCCTTCTCTATGACTGGAAATAAAGATGGATTAATTCTTCTTAGCTTCTATCTAAAAGGTTTTTCATTTGGATTCAAGGGAACTTTATGATGAATAATATTAGTATCATAGGTTTTTAAGTGTTCATAAGACCAAGCAAAAATATCAGGAAATTCCTTTAGTAATTTGACATACATGTTCCTTGTTCAAGTGAGAGAGATTTTGAAATATTCACCATCTTGGGTTACTCTTTTGTGCCAATATTACAATCTACAACATTCTCTTCTGAATATTGCATGGCTGGTTTCAATGGAGTATCATCCTTCGAAAAAATACTTTCAAGAGGAACCAAACCTTTGGGAATAAAATTTCCTTTCAGCTCAATAATCTTATGTCCAACAATTTCATTTTCTGAATATTCATCATTACATCCAACCTCATCATCTTGGTCCTGATCAATCAATGAATTGGAAAAATCACTAGTCAATTCTAAAAATATTTTTATCTCCAAGTCATTTTCAAAAACTTTCCACTATTTGATATTTTCTGGTACTGAAAGTCTATATCTGACTTCAATTGGATACTTCAACTAAGTTTGTTTTGGAATTTTAAAATGTGTGTCTGCCAAAGCAAGTGAATCAGTTGTCTGATTATGATCCCTGGGAATGAAGGAAATATTAAATTCTATAAATTAATTATCAATCATATCCCAGACCTCATTTCGATATACCTTCAACAAATCCTGGTTTACTTGATATTTGTCCCTCACCTATTGGAAAACTAGTTCAGAGTCTCCATAAACATAATTTTGTTGAAGGCCCATGTATTTTGCAGCCTTTAATCCCAATATCAATGTCTCATACTATAATGTATTGTTTGTAGTCACAAACTCCAACTTATACATCAAACGGATCAGTTCCCCCCCAAGATAAATCAAGACTATACCTACTCCTACTCCCTCGTTAGATCATGAGCCATCTAAATACATTTGCCACAATTCATTTTTTTGTTGAACAGTTTGCTTGATTGGTTTATCCTTTTCTATCTGTAACATACCACTTGTATTTTCATCACTGAAATGTAACATACGAGAGCCCAAGTCCTTTTCTACATCATAAAGTGGGTGATTTGTTGGGTTCTTATCATCAGTGACAATGTAAGAATATTGTAATTATCTATACAATCTCCTATTTTCTCCCCCAAATATAATAATAGTTGCATATGACAAGTCCATTTGTAATGTACCACCTACCTTCTTAGCCCAAGACCTTGAAAGTAACATTCCGAACTTAGAAGTGATATCAGCCACCACCACATCCATGATGACACTTTTCATGGGTAATTGAGTTAAATTAACCACCATATCCTTAAGTACTCCCAAACATTTAACATCTCTTGAATCAAATGCATATAAGTCATGATATGGTTTTGTGATACTCAAACCCAAAGGCTCCATAACTGCTTTTGGCATCACATTGTGAGAAGCACCATAATCCAGTAGAAAATTATGAATCATTTAATCATGAACAGTCATTGTTATATAAAAAGGTGGAGATGAATTTGAATCATTTTCAGTTTTATTAGCTAGGGAAAAACCAATAAATTTTTTAGGATGTTCTTCTTGTAGATTTACAGTATCTGAAGGTATCTGGTTGGAAATTGAACCCATCATATTTAAAACTGGATTTCTATAGCAAGGATTCTTCATCAACTCAGTAAAAGGTAATGGAATTTTAATCCTACATAACTCATTTTCAAGATTAAAATTCTGCATATTTTTATTCACTTCTTCAATTTCAACAACCTTATTTGGATCACCCTGATTTTTATTCACTTCTTCAATTTCTTGATTGGATGATTGTTTAGGAGGAGCACCTGATTTCCTTTTTGGAAGTTGAGAAACCTATTTTGGACCATAACTCAAATTGATAGACCTTTTAGGTTCAAATTGACCTACCTCAGTTGAAACTTCAGGACCAAAATAACTTTCTATTTGATAAATATTTGCATCAAAAAATCAGAATTTAAATAATCATTTTCATTCAGAAAACCCTCAGATGATAGCTCTCCAAAATAATTTATATTATGATATAAGTCTTCATGTTGCACATCTTCACCCTCTTCAAATTCATCTGTAACATTGTGTTGGAGTGGAGGAGGAACTCCCTGGTCTTCATTCTCTCTCCTTTCCCTTTGAATATCATTATTCCTTCATTCTCTACGAATGAATCTAGGTGCAAACTGGCACCTAAATTGATTAGTATTGTTAGGATTTCTTTCCCCTTCTTGTGCATACCTATTTGAATTCTTTTCTAACTCGAACTTGTTTAGATTTGCTATTAAAATTTTGACCAACTTAGCCATCTCATATATTTTTCTATATACTGTTTGTGAAGTAGAAGCTAGTGACATTACCTCCTTTTTATCTTTTTTGTCATATGTTTGATGATCTGAATTCACTTTAAGTCTATCCAAAGCTAAAATACTGGATTCTACCTCTAATGCATCTTCTTGCATGTTTAATAATGTGACTGGTCTTGTTTCTCTTAAATGCAAGGAAAATTCATGGTTAAAGGCATTTGCATAGGTCATCTTAGCTGAAGTTTCGATAGGTTTGATTTTACCGAGGATCCTACCATACATATTGTTAAAGTGCTTGGAAAAGTATACTATAGTTTCATCCTTTTTTCTTCTTAATGCTCCAAATTCTGTGATGTAATAGTTCTGATATTTTGTGTGTCCCCACTACCTCATAAATACATGTTGTAGATCCTCTATGAGAGTGATTGAATTAGGTGGAAACTCTCTAAACCATTTCCTTACCTCCCCATCAAGACTCTGCAAAACATCCTCATCCAAACATCCTTTGCTTCAATATTTTGATTGTCTGCATAACTAAGGAATGCATCTGAATGCTCTTCAAGGCCTTTTTCTCTTCAAGGCCTTTTTGAAGACAGCTATAAACTCCTGATAGTGGGTATTGATGTCATAAATTTATTCTCTTAGTATTCTATTAGTCATTATGAATCCATCATTAGCCTCACTAATAAAACCAATCTGATATTTGTATTGCTTCATAGTTTTCTCAAGGTTCTAAGTTTCTGAATCTATGTCCATTCCCCCTTGCAATGTAGAATTTTTATTTGACAACCATGGGATATCTATATTCTTAAAAATGAGGTAATCTTCTTCCCCATATTTAACTATTTCTTGTACAATAGGAACTTCTAAAGACATACCTCATTCAGTGTTGTAGGTGATAGGCTCTTCTAAAAAATTATCACTTCCTGGGAATGAATCTAATAACACTGAATGCTCTTTCTCAATATAAAATTGTTGGGAAGTTAAGTCTTCTTCCTCTTCCATATCTTCTTCAAATGTAGAATCCTGAAACACAATAATTTTTTCCTTCCTTAATTTAGGGTTTAGAATCTTTTACATATTCGGTCTAAGTTTGTTCTTAACTTTGGTTTTCAGCCTCCAATTTAGTTCTTTCACCTATACAAGAGATTTCCTTTGAAAATTTACATTCCAGATTTGTAAAGTATCATTCCTTATTACAGTTGCAATAGGAACCCTTGTTGTGCTTTCTTGTACTGATATGAAACTCTGCTTTTGCTTTGTTAAACCCAATTTCTCTTCATGATTTAAAACAACTCTCTGCTCGTCTTCATCATTATTCAAAACCTTCTCTAAATTACCATCAAATGCTTCTCCCACATCTTCAAATCTCTGACTTGAAAAGTTCTCTTGCACATTATCCTGCACCAGTTCATCAACTAGCTCTTTATTAAACCTTTTTACAAAACTAAACTGCTTGCTCATGAGGCTTTTCCTATCTTGGTCTTCTTGCTTATTATGGAAACCTTACCAAAACAAAAAATGATCCCAAGTTCTGCTTTCTTCTACAAGACTATGCAAATAATTAGTTTTATTAATATATGATGGAAAATAGATTGGTGAGAATGATCCATATTCCCTTTTATTCTGTTAGACATATTTTGAAGGGTTTTGAAGAATAAAAAAGGTAAGTTCATATTGGACTATTGATTTAGATGTTGCAAGAACCTAACATGGTATTTGAAAACTAAAGAAAATATCCCTTCACATGTAATTTAACTCTGCAAAATGCCAGTCACTTCTCGCCACTCAAGCTTGAATTTGTCCAACTGAACATCTTTTCCCCAATATACGGCTTCGATTTTAGGTAAAAGGAAATATTTTGGGTTAAAGGTGAAATCTATTTTCTTAAACCACAGCTCTCTAGATTTGGCTATACTTGTAGCTTCTGCTATCAACTCCTCTGTCAGTTCAAAATTCAAAGTATCAAATGTAACTGTATCCTTAACGAAACATTGAGAAAAATGTTATGGCACTTCTGGTTTAAAACCTTTGATTCTTTCAAAGAAATTGAACCATCCAGCCCTCTAAAACCGTGTTGCATAGTCAGGAAAATCATTTTCCCAAATTGTATCAGTGGGTTTGTACCTATTTGTCTTTCCAACTTTCTTCATTTCTGCGTTGTAACTCTAGCCTATGTATTTGTTTAAGCAACTTCAAAACTATTCAAACTCTTTCACTGCAATAATATAATTAGCAACCAAACAAAATTGTGACAAGTAGATTTACGATTTTCCAATAATCCACATAGAATCGAAATTGTGTCAATGCATATAACGATTCTCTCAATGATTTCTATACCTGCTCATACACCTGTCATGATGGACTGGGGTCATGAATATGCGTTATTATGTCTTTGATAGATGTCTAAAAGCTTCCAGTATTTTCCTCTGCAGCAGCCAGGATTATCCACTACTTCTTTCAATGATTTTTACCAAATGAAAACCATTATAAGAATAAAATCAAACAAAAATATACTTATTTCTAAAAAAATAACCTCAAATTAACTAAAAAATGTAAAGTAATAAGGAATGAATCTTTTCAAAAAAAATAACACTCATAAACTAAGAACAAAATCTAGACATAACACTAGTAATTTTTAATTATTTCGTTCTTTTTAATAGGATGTTTTTAGTGAGAGGTAGTGTTGTGAAACTTGTATGGTGTTATAGACTCGATAAAAGAAAGAAAAAAAATGATGTAATAGCTAGAAATTCAAAGCAAGATGAAACTACTATTCCAACTTTTCTTTTCTTTTTGTAAAATGAAAGCTAATGAATCTAAACTAAGCATGAGAAACTTCAAGACTTTAAATTTTTTGTTTTTATTTAAAAATAACAAAAAATATCTCTAGATGGAACCTAGTGCAAAACGTATAAAATTTTGTCTTTTCTTTTCAAAAAAATTTCAAAAATTATAAATGCAACTAAATGAAAACTTGAGTCAATTTGACCAATCTAAACATATATTAGTGAATCATGTAAAGAAGACCCCAAAGAGGCACACTTCAATCAACAAGAAGAAACCGAACAAACCTTAACCTTGGGGGAACTCAAAAACCCAAAAATTTACTAGATCCACAAAAAGGATAATGACAAACTCATACTACAACTAGTATTGCAGAGCATAAAGTATTCAAAGGAGTTGATCACTGACCCATAACACAAGCATTCAACCCAAATGGCCAAGTAGAAAGGACCAACAACATTCAAAAAATGAATAAATTAAAATATAAAGAACCTAAGGACTTGAAATATCAAGTAGACTGTGTGATGTACAAACCTATGATTCACAGAATCATGTCAGAAGCAAGACCTACATAAGCATTCAGAAGGCCACTTAATAGGGACAAGAAAAACCCTATGAACATAAAGAAAGATACAGGAAACACACGACTGTGATAAGGACAACCTGCGTGTGACACACAAATATCTAGGATGCAACCCACTTGTACAAGGTGACACACACGACTGTCAACAAGACAACCCGCATGTACTGCTAAACTTTTTAAAAGAAAAAAGGACTAGCAGACAATCCATGAACATGCCAAACTAGAAATCAGAGGCAAAAAGTAGACAAATCACACCCAGGATCAAAAATAGAAAAGACCATTCAGGGAACCTAAAGAATGGACCGACAACAAGCTGGAATCCCCAGCAGAGTCACCAGTTCTGTTGTTCAGGAAAACACACACTTATAACCTAGGGTCTCTGGGTTACCAACTTACTAAGCTAAACTTGCAGACAATCAACCATGTAGAAATTGAAATATGAATAGGAAGAAATTGTGACAAACCTCTTTTATGATGGTTCATCCAATATTTTTCTTCTCCTCTTCCAGTTGCTTACACATCTTCTAGGGATTTCTCCAATGACCTGCAAAGAACAAGTTCTTCCTGCAAATATCTTATATATATATATATATCAATGGTTAATGAAATACATATTCATACTGAAATAATAAGATAATTCAATAATCAACATATACAAGAGTGCACAATATTGGAAGAAGAAAATTTCTTTATTAATAAAAAGAGAATGGTGAGATTACAAACCAACTTTCGAAACAATTACTCCTTCTACAAACCAAGGACAATGAGTTCTTTTGGTCCAAGATGTCTGAAGGCATTCCACCAGCATAACTTTTCTCTTCTAAGAATGATTGATTAGCTCCATCCCATGCCCTCTATTTATACATGGGGAAATATAGAGGTTTCAAAGGTTAGGATGGTTGAGACAGTTGAGATAGTTATGATTAGGGGCTCAACTAATCTCGACTAATGGTGATTTATATCTTTAAACTTCAAATTAAGATACACGTGAGTATTGATATAGGAAATTCGTGTATGGCACACTCCTTTCTTTAAGAAAACCCACGTGTGCAATATACGTGTGAGTTGCAATGCACATCCTTGCGTGTGACCCACAGGTTGCTATGCAAATAGTCGTGTGTGAAAGCCTAATGTATGAATAAAAATATACTCAACTATCCACAAGATGATGTATCAACAGTCATTCCCATCTATAATGTTTTGGCTACTTCAATCTAGTTTGTACTTTTGTCACCCGACATATTGGATGTCAATACTCAGGTGGAGAAGTGCCATTTTACATGATAACAAGACTGTACTCCCTCTCCATCTGTAGAAACATGCTTCTAGAAGTTACACATTAACATATCTTGGGTGAGACTGTGCTTTCCTCGCGGGTGTTTCCAACTGAGCTTTCTCTATTGAGCCGATATCTTTGGGTGTTTTGTTGGTTTTGTGTTGTTTTTGAACTTGGGTTGCTTAAGTAAGGAAAAGAGGCCAACAAATGATTTTTTTTTCGGGATCCATAATCATTTGAGTCGAGGGAGATGTTGTGGCATCCAATAAAGAAGGAAATACAGGATTGGTTGGAGTCTAAGACGCTAACCTTTGTGCATTTTCTTGAAAGAGATGGAGGGATGGAGTCTTTCACTACTCGATAGTGGCGCAACAGTATTTTAACATGAGTAATATATGGTGCTTGACAATTCTTCAGTCATTCATTCATTTACTGCATTCATCAATATTTTGACATTCATTCACACAATAACTATAAATAATGTAAGATAATCAAACATTCAACAATGGTAGTTAAACATTCAACCATTCACATTCACCATTCACCATTCATTAACATGGGAAATAACATGGAAACCCATCTTGAAAAAACCACCAAGGTGCTCTTCATCTGGCATGAGGAATATAGGTAGCACCTTGTAGTCTTCGACTTATTGACTATTCTTAAGATATGTATTTTAGCTCAACTCTTCTTTCTCTCATGCTCTCTAGTTTATTTCTTCTATCTACTCCTACTGATCTACACACAGCTTGGATTGACTCTTCTACTCTACTATCTGCGCACTCAGATGTAGATCAACTCGTACAAACGGTATGCACACTCAGCTGCAGATATGCGACTCAACAACCTACTATTATCATACTTCTCTCTAAGTCAACAACTGACTACTACAATCCTTATCAATCTAACCCTTATAGAGAGGAGGTTCCTCCTATTTATAGTGTTTACAAGACCACGCAGGGTCGACTGAGTACAACTCAGTTATTCCAGACTCAAGTGGCTACAAAATATATTCTATTACATTAATGTCATCCCATAACTAGCCGCAAAATTATTGTATTACATTAACCACAACCATAACTAGCCACAAAAATGTCTTTCATCCTGTCTGTAAACATCATAAATAGCCACAAAACTGTCCTTTAGTCTTCTACTAGGTGGTTCTTCTATAGTCTTCCTTGACTTGCACCTGTTCATCCTTAACTCTTCAACCTTCCTCTTCAATCGAATCGAATCTTCCTTTCCTCGTCACAACGATTTGCATCATAGCTTCCTCTTCTCTGCACTTGCACTTCTTCCTTTACTTGCCTTTCTTTGTCGCATGCCTGTTTTTCTTGTCCTGGCCCGACAAAATTTATGAAATATTGCAGACCTAAAGGCTGACATCTGACCATTATGATATGTCAGGCCTAGATATAAAATCTAAGAAGATGCTCATGTGTTTCGAGAAAGCTCAATGGGTCCCTACTCGAATTGGGGGACGATGGAAGGATAGGGAAGGGAGGACACATGGAAAATATTGAGTACACACCCTAATTCAAATTCACTTGAGTTTGTGGATGGATTGGTAACCTTAGAAGGCTAAATATGTTTATAAAATATAGGGATCAGCCAACAGAAGGGATTTTGATCATTTGATAAATTTGCATTCTTGAAGAGAGAGAGCTAGTGGATGACTAGTTTCTTTCCATGAAACAACATTTTAGTGAAAAAATAACCCTTACAACGAATGATTTTCTATAAAAATAATCTTTAATAAAAATGGTTTTACTAAAAAAATTAATGTCCAATTAAAATAATGTATTTTATTGAGGATTTTAATTTCTAGTTAAAATATAACAATAAAATCATTTTCTCATGTTTTTTAATGGTCGTGTGCTTTGAATATTCAGGTTGGAGAAAAAAAAACCACTAGCAGTGGGGTGATTCCATGAAAGTGAGTAACACTTTTTGGACAAATTTAGTGATGAAAACCTGATTTTGTACTCATGTGCTAGATAGAAGCCCTCGAAACACATATATGCCATGTGAATTTTGACTTGCAATAAAAAAACAAATGGTAGAATATTATGTTGGCTTCCCAATGATATTTAAAAAAAAATATTCCGATGTCATTTAATGTGTGAAAATTTTCATTTAATGAACTGTGTGACCTTACAAATTTGAAGAAGTTAATAAGTGGCTCATGTCCATCCCCAATAATTCAATCTTACATTAATAATTTATATATATATATATATATGAGCACGATCTACACAAAATGTACTGTGGTCTGCATATTTTTTTATTAATTTATTTCGCAATATAAAATTATTTATTATTTTTCGAAAGTGACCACATATGATTTCAACATCATTTTATACACGTGTGTCCATCCCATCTTTTTTTTCACTTTTTTCAAAAATTGAAAAACCAAAGATACCCTTTTGAATAGGACATGTCGATGTGTGGGATGCCCATTTTAAAGAAATTTTTTGATGTGTATATTTTACCCTGCGTATTTTTCTTTGAGCTACTTCGAAGTTGTTGTTTGGTTTTATAAGTGTAATTTTTAGAACTAATTAGAAAAAACCCCATATGAATGCCAAAATGCATGAATGATATCTAAATCGATAGAGGATTCGGTGACGAATCTATCGGTATGAACTCCTCTCAGTTGTGTGCCATGAATGGCATGGTTTACACCCCTAGAAGACACACAGAAACATTGATTTTCCTATAAGAGGGATAATTATCTATTTTTCAGGCCCTCGATCGAGCTATTAGCTCGATCAGCATATTAACATCCCTCAATCGAGGTTTTTAAACAAGCTTGATTGAGGTTTTATTAAACACTCGATCGAGCTATCGTTTAAACCTCTTTTTATAATTTTTTTTGTGTAAGGAACTTGATCGCGGACTTAAAACCTCGATCAAGGATTTCTTAAAACCTAGATCAAGGTCTTAAAACCTAGATTGAGGTTTTTTAAAACCTAGATCGAGGTCTTAAAACCTAGATTGAGGCTTTTTTAAAACCTAGATTGAGGTTTTTTTAAAACCTAGATTGAGGTCTTAAAACCTAGATTGAGGTATTCTTAAAACTTAGAGCGAGGTTTTGTTAAGCCCTCGATCGAGGGGTTATGACCTCGATCGAGGTTTTAAAAATTGCTCGATCAAGGTACATTTTTGTGTTTTTTCTAAAAGCTCCTTGACAAAAAGTGTAACCCAATTCCATGGATGCACCTAGTGACACAAACAACTCAAAATTAACATGTGCCAACATTATTCATGTGCAATACATTAACTGATAAACTTAAGAAACAAACAAAACGTGGAACCCATAATCCTTAGCAAAGGTTAATGTTAGTCCACATATAATGGATCAAACAAAATTTTGCAAGGTTAATATGTTTAGTGAGTGGTCTAACTGAAATTGTGACATTTTAATTTTCAAGTAAAATATATGTTTCTAACGAGTTTAAATTCCAGTAAAATATATCGACAGACTCATTTACCTATGTTTTTCGATGATCATGTACTTTGAAAATCAAGGGTGGAACAAAATAAAATACTAATAATGAAACATACAAATCAAAGGTAACATGTCTCTACACTATGCATCTAAAGTACATTAAGTGATAAAATTAGGAAAAAACAAAAGGCGGAACTTATAATCCTTTCTAGAGGTTAATAGCAGGCCACATGTAATGCAACATATCAAAATTTTCAAAGCTAACATGTTGCATCAATGGTTTAATTGAAAATGTCAAATTTTATTCCAGAAAAAGACTTCCTCATCTACATACAATGCACAAAAAAAAGTGTATAACTACTTTTGTTTCCAAATGTGTGTGCCCATAAGAGTATTCATGCAGTGTTAACAAGGGAAAATTTAAAAGAATATAAATATGAGGATAGTATGTTAATATTTTTCACTGAAGGCTACAAGGGAAGCTCGAGCCCCTCAGTGGTTCTTTGACATGATCTCCCAACTATCGAGACATATTTTTTTGTTTCTCAATTATGCAGACTTACTCTTCCACCATTATAGATATTTCCATAATATATTAATATTGTCATAGTATACTAATTTTTCCATAATATATTATGATTTCTTCCAAATTTTTCATTTCTTTTTTATTTAAAGGGTGAGACTTTGCTACTTACAACCCTTGTTCATGTTCAAATGAAAACAATAATTTATCTTAACTTGCAAACACAGAAGGATTACCAAGATGTTAACCCTTTGATTGAAAAATATTTTAATGAAGAGGAGATTTAACTCTTTCCTTTGATGATATAGTCACTTCCCTGAGATGGCATGAGAATCCATGTGCACCACTCAGAAAACGACACATGTCGGGTGGTGTACAGGGTGACATTGCCTAACATCATCCAAAAATTGTTTAACTTATGGGAATTCTTCTTCAAAGATATTGTTGCAAACTAAATGTTTTACAGAGAAATATCGGTCTCTCTTTCCTCAAGGAGTTAGGTTTTTTTTGTGGGGAAAGTGGATATATATCCAAAAATTTTGTAGGAAATTTTCTTCAAATTGTTTGTTGCTAGAATAAAATTTATTAGAGAAATATCTATTGGTCATTATTTGAGGGATTTTGTTTTGGTTTGGGTAGACTAGAATATGGTAAGGAGAAAGCACATACACTATTTATGCAAGTATTCCTTATGGACTATTGCTAATTGAGTAGATTATATATGATTTTTTTTTCTTTTAGGTCCATCCGACAGGCCTATATTGGGATTGGTGGGAAAATGTTTACTTGTTAAATAATAAATTAGTCACTAATGCAATTTAGCCAAGTTTTCCAAAATAAGTCCCTATATTTATGATACTTTGATAATGTAATGTTTTGAAGGAAAAGGAGCAACCGATCCTTCCTCAATTGTTCTATTTTGCGAGTACAAAAAGTAGACGGTGAGCAGAAATAACAAAACTCTCTTCCCTCAATGAGGTATATTTTTGGGTTTTGGGAATTCAGTAGGTCATATATTATGTCCTAGAAAGAGTGCTCATCCTTTCTTGATATAGTTGAATAGAAAAAGTGGTAGTAGCATTTCATAATTCACAGGCATAATCAATTTCAAATTAATATATATTTTTTGTCTGCTACACTATCGTGCTAGTATAGTGTACACATGGAACCATTTTTCTATGAAATTTACATAGTCCATTTTAAACAATATGCTTTGAAAGGATTGGACGATCCTTCTTTTCTTCTAGAATTTATTTTTATTAACTTGAGTTAGACAATAATATCTTTTAGAATTTTCTCATTGAGAATGTCAAGGAGGCTGTTTTGACAACCGTCTACTTTATACCTTGAAAACATTATCCAAATCTATTTATGTCATGTATCATCTGTCATGTCCGATAAGAAGTAGAGCTGCATAAAAAGTGTATGTATATATAATTGTGCAATTTTATTGATTAATTATGTCATGATGAAATATGGTAAATGTAGCGATTAAATCCTTTATGAATTTTTGTTTTTGTACATGTAGTGATGAAATCCTTCCTCTTTTTTGCTAAGAAACATATGATTTTGAACACTCCAAAAACCCTTTGATGTATTTCTAGCATCTCCCATAAGTGCAACGTTAAAAAATTTCTCTTGTAAAAAACTTTAAAGCTATATTTTAACCCTACCAATTAAGAACGACTTAAATAATAAAAACATATCAAATTAAGGACAACTTTTTGAATTACATGTGATTATGGATTTGGATTTACAAAGTGTGTTTCTAACAAAATCATCCTTCTTGGAGAGTGGTTCCTTATTTTCTTCAATTGATAGTCCTTCATTCAACGTAGCCAACTTTGGTACTAAACACCATCCTATTAGCACTTCTAGTACCAAAAATCATTAGTATTTATCTTCTCTTTCACTTTATTTAGAAAGAAAACACTAGATGTCGATGCACGAAAAAATTTCCTGTGAAGAAGACGCTATTGCATCTCGTCTAGAAATTGATATTTCTTTTGTAGTATCTTCATTTCGTTACAATATCCATATTTAATAGGAAATAAAACTCTCGGAGACAGTGAATAGAGCATCAATGACCCTAAGAAATGAGGATGAAGCATGGGCATCGAACCTAGAGAGGGTCATGATTTACTCTTTGATTACAGGGAACTACTTTGTTGATCTCCAACAAGATGTAGTGGTGGTGGAGAATTTCTTGATAGAGTTAGACGTGGTAAAAATACCAGAGGAAATCCATGGCCTTAGAACATCAAGATTTATCACTATGTTCAATTATCGTGCATCTTGGTATTGATATCGAGGATGGTGCATCCGAATGTTCAACCACTACAAATGGGGCTTGGGAGGGATCAACAAAGTGCTATGCAGATAATTATCTAGCATCTCATAACAACAATGGAAAAAATAAAAGGGCAGGTGGAACTACCTGCATGGCTTCAACAAGACGATGCATGGCAAAAATGACTGTGGGTAACAAGGGATGTTATGTCTCCTTTTTATAGTTAGGGAAAATATGATGAGGTTTCCTTAGGCATGGTAAGGATTGAATATGAATAATATGTCTCGGTCCGGGTATTGGATAGGAAGATTCATGATGGACCTCACACAAGTTGGAGATTACAGTTTAGGGAATCAAATGTGGGAGAATTGGATAATGATGAGGGATCCATCATGTGGACGAGACGACTAGGTTGACGTATACATGCGATGTATTATTTGTCCAATATGTAAAATGGATAGTGGGAATGGATGCAACTTCACAAAAATTATATAATTGATGTGTTCTTTGAATCCAAGTGTTTCTATCTCAATGTTTCATATATTTTGATTTCACTTGTTTCTATTTTGTTGTTTTTTATTTTTGGAATGCAGGTGTTTTTATTTCGATGTTTCTAATTTTTTGATTCGATGTGTTATTTTTAATGTTTTAGTTTTAGAATCCATGCATTTTAAATTTTAGAAACCATTTGTTTTTAATTTTAGAAACCATGCATTTCTAATTTCTATTTTGAGGTTTCTATTTTTTTATTCAAGAAGTGTTGATTTTGTTTTTTATGTTTCAGTGTAGTTTCTTTTAGGTTACTTTAGATATAAATCTAGTTGTTTTGTATTAGTTTCTAGATTCTTTAGGATGTTTTCTTATATATTAATAGATTTAATCATGTGTGGAGTACATGAAGTTTTATGTGGGGAATATATAAATCAATTATGTGTGGGTTAAGTGAACTGCTATGTATTGAATAGATAATAAAAAAATTTAGTGGATTAATTTATGTGTTAAGAAATATACGAGGTGTTCAGTTTTAATGTATACATTGTTTATTCGTCTTCAAACTACATATTTTAACTTTTACCTATATAATAATAATGTAGGGTTTGGAAGTACACATTATTTTTATCAATGATGGCATGCTACCAAGGAATCCATAACAAAATTGTCTAGGATGCACAATATTATAAACACTCTTAAGTAAAATATCGGTATTTCATATTATAAACATTCGACTAATCAAATTCAAATTATCAACTTTGGAAAATAAAAATGCACATTTCAAAATGAAATTCACAGTTTTTGAATTGAAATTCACACTTTCTAAATAAAAAGTGCACTTTTAGGGTTCCAAAGTAGTTAGAAATCACACTATTCCAATAGAAAAACACACTTTTGAAACCCTATTTTTTCATTTTTTAACCTAATTTTTCACTTTAGAAAGGTTGATATTGACACTTTGAGAGGCTAAATTCACACTTTTTAAGTCCATAATATGCCTAAAAAGTTGAAGTTTAATGAAATAGGTGTTTTAAGTAAATTTTAACTCTAAACATATGGATTCAAAGACTCAATTAGTAAGTTTTAATACCACAAATAGATTTAATGACCCCCTATCCATCTACAGTGCTAAAATTTATGAAACTGTAAAATTTAATTCTAAAAATATCAAATTTTCATTTTCATTTTCATTGGACCACCTCTCTAATTAGAATTAGTCATTTTTTAGTCATTTTAGTTGTGCGACTTATTATTAGGTCGTATTATTTATACGATTAATAAATTATTCATTTTTAGCTTAAAAACAATCAAGTGACTAACTTTCTTAGTCATGTAGTCATTTATCTCTCTTTTTCAACTAGTGATATGGTCGAGTCTAGATGCCATAGAAATGCTATGTATTTGAAAGTAACTTCCATTGTAATTAAAGTTCCAACTTAGGTACATAAAAAGTATAAGTATTAGAAGTAGATATATGCTGATATTGTGAGGGTGTAGATTCTATAAATATTTAACTGTAGAATTTCAAGGAGTATTACATTGAATGATGCATACTCCAACCATGAATATAATTTTCACACGAACACCATTTACAAGCATCGCAAATATTCAAACCATCTTATTCATGTTTTTCATAGAAGACAACTTGTAAAATCACATCATTAAGCTTACTTAGTGATACTAGGTTACATGAAAAACATGGAATGCAAAAAAATCAACTCGTTTCCTTCAATTTGTCATCAAGGAACCTTATTAAGACATTACCATGACTAACTATGTTGATAAGAGTGTCATCACTAAGGTACATACCTTCCCACCATCATCTTTCTCATACACCGAAAACTAGTTATGATGGGAATTGATATTGAAGGAAAATCTAGAGCCTATCAACCACTTATTCTTGTCTACATGGGTTTCCAAAGCTACAATAAAAACATCTCTACCATCATTTTAAGAATGTTTAATTTCAAAATAAAATCATAATCATTATTTTCCTTCTTATTATTATTTTTCTCCTCTTGGTAGCCTCTTTTGAAATCCTCAACCTTGCTATAGTTTCAACATTTTCTTGTCAACGTTCTATGACACCTAGATCTCGCTTGATATTTTCATCTACCATCTTCCCCTTTCTTTCCTTCTCATTCTATCTTTCATGAACATCCAAGGATTCATTGGTACATTAAATCGCTTTATGCCTCACCTCATGGGACCTCATAAAGAAACAAAGTCTCTACAATGCTTCCAATGGCAATTACTAAGTTTTCCCATAAATCTGAAAAAAGAAGAAGAAAAGGATCATATAATGATCCACCTCATAGATATTTACTACAATAGAGAGCAACTAGGTCATAATAATATTAAAGTCATTTAGATGCTCATCAACAAAATCACAATCACTCATTTTAAAGGAAAACAACTCTTTTAGTAACAAACAACACATAAACATACAACCATTAAATGACAATTTCTAAGTGAAACCCATGAGTGAAAAACCTACCCTTGAAATCACACTCAAAGTATTGATAGAGAGTACTAAGTGTATTAATAAAAACTCACAAATTGTTATAATATATAATAAATTCTCTATGATTTAAGTAGTAATGATCAACAACATAAAAATTCCTCATAGTTTTTTCTAACCCAACACTCAATATGTAAAGATAAAAATACCATAATCTATTTATTATTTTCCAATTATACATACTAAAGACATTATCTTTGTCAAGATATATTCTCAGCCTTTATTCTCTACTACATGTACAACAATTGCCTTCTTTAATAGACGGAGACAAGGTATATGAGACATCTATTTCAACAATAATTACATAAAATATTACAAATTCCTACAAAATAAATTAACACATCTAAAGGTTTATAACAAATTTGTTTATCAATCCAAGACTATTTATCAAATATATAATTACATTACCAAACATTCTTAAACTAAATAAAATATTTAACCAAAATCACAATCATAGCACTAACAATAATCATAACATTAACAATAGTAAATATCAAACATAATCATGTTGGCTAAAGCTATAATCTAAAAACATACTTAGCTTCCAAATACAATGACAAAGCCACACATTAAATACAAATCTTAATAAAACTAATCGAACATAATCGTGTATAAAAAAATAGCTTTGTCTAAAGATACTTAGCTTCCTAAATAAAATGGCAAAGCCATACATCTAAAGAAAACCTTCGTTTTAAAATGGATACAGTTTTATAATACACTCACAAATAAAACATGACATATATAATATATTTAAAATACTGATTAGATAACATAAAATATATTGGAAATCTTGGAGGCAATGTTTTTAATTATGTAAAACTTATAAATTGCATCCGTATCTTGAGAATTTTTAATAAATATTATATTATAATTGTAATTATATGTATGTCTAATTATCGATAGGTCTTGAGAATTAGCTTAGAGAGATAAATAATCCACACGAATGCTTCAAAACAAAGTAAAAATAAAATTGTAAATACCAACATTGTTTTGCGATTCTTGGGAGAGTATCCTTCAAGGTCTGTAAAATTAAATTACGTTATTTATGATAATCTATGCATCACCGCCAACCATTGTTGGAACACATATATGGACCCCATTACTCCTTCCTGGCTAAGCGTATTAAAAAAAAATGTCGCCCAAGTTCTCCTTTCAGAAAATTGATTTGACCGTTGAGAAATATTAATTTAAAATTCAATTAAATACATAAGACCCTATTTTAATAAAATACATCTGAGTATAATGATATTCTAATTATTAATTTCGTTGTAATGTCGTGGATCGGAATGAATTTGGGATTGCTTCTCAAATCATAACAGCTGCATGTCACGGCAGTCTGCATCGACCATCGTTGGCCACTTCAACCAAATTCAAACTTCCAGCCAGCATTAGGATGATAGATTAGTCAGGGATATTTATATATTTTTATGTTTATCATAAAGCATATGTTAGTTTAGATTTCACGCTTTGAAGGATCATGTCTGCGATATGTTATCCCATTGGTGTTTCATACTTAGCGCTCACTCTTTCGCCGCCCGCAGCCATGGACCAACACCTTACGGCCTCTTTATTATAAGTCTGTCTTTCTACATGTTCTCTTCATCAACATGATATCAAGAATTTCAACATCATTTCCTTAACATCTCTTCCCCAGACAGCCAAGGATTTTCTCTGCAGTTGCAGTTAATAATATCGTGGTTGCATCCGTCCTGTATCAGCTGCTACTTTATAAATTATAGGACTTTGTTCTTTCTTGTTCTGTCAACATGAGCCAGCGATCGTGTCTATTAGTTGTAGTCGCTGTTGTAAGCGCTGTAATATACAACCACCTACAAATGGTTGCGGCAAGCGCCAACATTAGTGAAACGATTCAAGGATTCCTGGTTCCACAGAACGAAGCAAGGAAACAAGTGGGTGTCCCCCCACTGAAATGGGATGTGAAGCTTACGAATTATGCGCGTAGTTATGCGGGGAAAAGAAGGGTTGATTGCCTCCTCCAGCATTCGGATGGCCCGTTTGGCGAGAACATATTCTGCGGGAGCGGCAGAGGTTGGAGCAGTAGGCAGGCAGTTGCTGCATGGGTCGCCGAGAAGAAGTGGTATAGCTATGCAAATAATAGTTGCAGCTCTGGACAAGACTGCACCCACTACATTCAGATTGTTTGGAGAACGACCACTAAAGTTGGATGCGCAGTCATCAAATGTAACAGCGGTGACACTTTCATCACATGCAATTACTACCCACCTGGGAACTATGTTGGAGACAGGCCATACTAAATTTTTGGGGCCAATACTCGCTATTCATTCTATAGCTTGGGTATCGGATTTCCTCATATTGCAGCAGCTGTTACTCCACGAATAACAGAAATTACCAAATCATATTATTTCAGTACGGGAATATTTCAAAATTCCCACAATTTCATCAGTTACATATATGGGCGCACAAATTTGTTTGGCATTCAGATTCAGAGAACGCTACCCATGTAATAATCTATGTTTCTGAAGTCTAATATCATTCAAAATAAAATAAATTAATTGCAATAAATTTTAAGTGCCTAACAAATGTGTTTGGGTTAGCATTAGATTGGTAATCAATTACCGAAGACTCAAAGAACAAACCTGTTCCATTAAAAATAATAATTAATAATATGTTTGATATACAGTCATATAAACTATATTATTAATATATAAGTTAGATATATTAATAACTTATTGGTTGGGTTACTTTGTAGCCTTGTCATAACTGGTTAATGAGCAACTTACTTAACCATTTTCGAACATTCCCATCTAGATATATAAACTGTATTATTAATACGTAAGCTAGATATACCAATAACTTATCTCAGAAGTGGGTTATATTGCAAAAAGTGAATAAACATTAAATCCATTCAAATGCTATCTTTGATATTTGTTATTTTAGATATCCAAACGTAAATATCCGGAAAGTCAATTTTGAAGTAGGGCTTTCAAATTAGATATTTTGACGTTGGTGTTTGGTTTGAAAAGTATATAGACAATGTGTTTATAAGCCCATTCAGAAAGAAAGATATATATTATATATATTCCTATAAATTATTTAAAAAATTAAAAAGTATATAGACAATGTGTTTATAACCCCATTCAAAAAGATAGATATATATTATATATATTCCTATAAATTATATTAAAAATGTAAAATATATGTTAGTAAAAATTAAGTAAAAAAATTAATTAAAAAACTGGAAATTCTGGCCTGAGAAAGGAAACTTCATGTAATGTCATCTCTCGATGCCAAATACATCAAATTATTGTAACAATACAAATGTTAAAAAGTTTAAGTCAAACGCAAAGAGCGAAATGACTAAGTCAACAAGAGCGAAATGAAATTGGTGATAATGATAAACATTTTAGGATTTTCTTTTTTCTCTACATACAAGTATTCCATCTCTCATAAGAACAAATTGTACAATCTTTACGTGTTAATCGTCATCCAGTTTTCATACTATTTCAAAATTTTATTGAAACTTTCAGCAATTCATTACATAAAAAAATCTTTAATGAAAATTTTGTACAATCTGTAGGTGTTAATCGTCATCCAGTTTTCACACTTTCAAAATTTTATTGAAACTTTAAGCAATTCATTACTTAAAAAAGATTCTTCATATTAGGCTTTTCATCCATTTCTATTTTTTTTAAATTAAAATTAAGAAAAAATACAAAAAAACAAAATTCCCCATTTTAAGTTACAGCTAACATGATTGAACTTGTAGGAATGGATTTTTCTTTCTTCTACAAAGCATTTTCCTTTTCATTTTGCTCTCTAAAAGTATATATTATATAAAACATGTTGAATGCTCCTCTTAATTTCTTTAACCTATTACCAATACCTTAAAGATTAATCTTATGGATGGTTTTTCTATTATTCATGAATTTTGTCCATAATTAAGAGTTTTTTGCTTTGAACAAATAATATGGCCTCCCAAACCATAAGTATCCACCTCATAAGCCCCATCACAAAAGCCTTTGCACCCCTACCCTTCCTCAAATAAAACTTTTGGAACGTGACGTTTGCTTCACTCTCTTTTTCTTTAAAATAAATAAGAAGCGTAACTAGCTTACGAGTAATCACAAAAGATGGATGATCATGTTTAAAACATCATTTCATTTCTAGCAATCCAAATGGCCCAAACATTTAAAAATGGAATGCATCTCATAGGAATAAATTCATACTTTTCAAACCATAGCTTAAGGTTTTCTTCAATGCCACTCACTTCCAAATGCATCTCCATATGCAATTCCTTGCTCAATCCTTTCCAAAACTACTTAGAGAAATAACAACCATAAAAATGATGGGCGATTGATTCCTCTTGGTACATGCACAAACACCACACTTCGAGACCATTGAATCCCCTTTTTCCTTATATTGTCCCACGTAAGTACTGTATCATTTACTGTAACATCACCTTACTACCTTGACCTAAAAATACGAAGTGTAAGTACTCATTTTAACTTCATCAAATTGTGGATAAAATAGATAGGGTTAGGAGGCTCAAAGCTTCACATGACTAAAGAACGATTGGGGACGAATCCACTAGGGGGCGAGAATGAATGACTCAGTATGTCATGACATTAATAACATGTATCATTTTTGTGTCGTTGATGAATAGGTGTTCACTTGATATTATCCTAAGTAGAGTAAATTATTCGTTGCATGCTAATATGGAACTCCTATTAATGGGAAGCTAATCATGCTAATTAATCCTAAATAAAAATGAAGTGAGTACCCTAAGTATTTGTATTACCTATCCTTATTTTGGAAAGCATGCCCAAGGAACATCCATAGTGATCTTAGAAGACAATAAGTTAAATTTTAGTCCTATTTTCTTATCGGTAGAAAAATCTATTTAAAATCATTTTAAAAGAATTATGTTCTTTTGAATTATTTATGAGTATGGCTTAATCAAGGAAGTATAGTACTCTATTATACCTATATACATTAAATTGGCAAGTGTTTCCAATAAATCTCATCTCATAAAAGGAGATTAATTATAATACCTTTACTTGAAAGAGGGGACCAAAAACATAACAAAGAACCATACTATAGCATAACATAGAACCATACTATAGATGGTTGCAATATATATACATATCTATAATTTTTTTTGTTTTATGGATTTTTTTTTTAGTGATTACAATTATCACTGATGAAACTCCACATAAGAGATTTTATTTTTATTCCAGGTTGTTTAATATGATAGACAGGTAAATCCTGCCACGTTGTTGAACACGTGCCCAGTTGGCAACCCTTTTCTATACAGTGAAGGGCACTGGTCTCTCTAGAGAAAGTGAATTCATAGCTTTTCTTTTTATTCCCGGTTGTTTATGATGATAGACAAGGGTTAACAAGTAAAACCTACCATGTTGTTGAACACACACCCTGTTGGAAACCCTTTTAGGTGGTGGATTTCTGGGGCGGGAGTCCAACTCTTCAGGGATGGCCATGCGTTAAAAAGAAGTGGAAAATGGCGGAGGGAGATCTTACTTTTCTCCTTACGCCTATATATAATGGGAATGGTTGGACGGTATTGCGAGCAACCTTGAGGATCAACTCTGCATACGATACAAAGTACCTGCATTTATGGTATGCAATCTACATTGTTGTCTGCGTTTACTTTTAAATATCCATTCCTCCACGCGATTCCAAGATCTAGAACACACACATTCTTTTTCTTGTGATTTCATGTAAATTATGAATAGATCTGGACTGTAGACATTGTTGGTTGTGATTACTTTTGAATATCCACTCCTACCTGCTATTCCATGATATGGAATGCACAAATTCTTTTTCCCGCGATTACAAATGTATATCAATTCTTACTTATGATTAAAGATCGGGAATGTGTATATTCTTTTGCGTGCGATTTCATTTGAATTAAATGAATACATCTGAATTTGATTGGATCTGGACTATTCAGTGTAACTGTGATTAAGATCTTCTTTCTTGCAATTTTTACTACACCCCATCCTGTGTATCCGATATGAAACCTTTCCGCGTTTTAATTTATGTTGCATATGAATTATTGGGTCTGCACTTGAATTTGTGTATGCATGATTTCATAGTCCGCAACTACATATCTGAATACGGGTGACGATCTTACCATCCGTGTTTTAGTAAAACTGTTGTTGTATAATTTATGTTGGTATAATGTTTTATAGATATGAAAAAAACTAAAGCTGTTGGTGTATAATGCTTTATAAATCTGAAAATAAATAAAGCTGCTCGTATATAATGTTTTATAGATCTAAAAAGAAATAAAGCTTCTAGAGTATAACGTTTTATGGATCTGAAAAGGAATCGTTGCAAATGGAAGGGTATGTTGGATTTGGTTTGTATCGAATATATATATGCTGCATACTATCCTTGAAATAGATTTTGGGTGAATGCACATGCTTAGATCTAGATCTGAATGTGTGAATTCGTGTGTATGGATCTGAGGCAAGATTTCCATCCTATTTATTTCTGAATACTATTTGGAACTGGCGTGTCTTGTACACATGCGTGTTGATCTAGTATGCCTGCTATTGTAGAAAAATCCAATGCATACTTTTTTTGGATTGGAACCTTGTCTTCATTCTTTTAAAACCGAGGAATTCGTTTTGAATCTAAGACAAGATATGCATTTTATGTTGATGAAATGTATGATGAGATTTAACCTCTGCCTGAGTCAAATCGGTATTGTATGTTGAATTCAATCTTTCAGGGGGTCGAATCTGTAATGTATGATGCATTTAATCTCTGCATATTAATTGGAACCAGAACTGTAAGGCATGATGCGTTTTAATCCTATGCATTTTGAATTGGAAAATGAATTTGTAATGTATGAATCATGGTATAAGTATCAATGTGTGGGTTGATAGATTTTACAAATATTAAACATCTCTATACGATGCCATGGTCCTAGCATGATTGGAAATGAATGATCTTTAAAGCTCAATATTTAAAGATAAAATCCTGCCTACCAGTTAAATTGAGATTGAGACGTAAGCTAATAACCAAGTCACGGTATGAACCTTGAAGGGTTTTATATAATAAACTTGCCTTACTCGATAGTTGCCCAACTTGGGGTGGCTCTATGCACACAAATATACACCAAATAGAGACAATGGTTGGGAGGAAAGTCCAGGTCGAGCTCTTACCAATTAAGTGTTTCGATTAGAGTTGTAACCTACAATGCTTAACTTTTATATATGGAATTACTTTATTAGGTTTCAAGCTTATTATGCAGCTGACATTGTTAAAGATAGTAATTGATTTATAGTGCACTATTTATAATGAATTAACATGATTGACAAGTTGTGTCTGCAAGGAGTCTACTCCAATGATGGAAATGATTGCGCAGAGTGGCGCTCTACATCCGGGTATGGAGGAGATCTTGTAACTTGAAGTAATGTTAATAACGATTTTAACATGTCCTCAAAAAATAATAATGATAGTGAATATTATGGGAGAGATCTTGTCACATGATGTAACGTTTGTAACATGTCAGCAAAAAATAATAGTGATAGTGAATATTATGGGAGAGATCTTGTAACACAAAATAAAAAATAATAGCACTTTCGTAACTTTATTTTTATTAATAAAAAATAAATTTTCTAATAGGCCAAAATAAATGTCGGCCACAAAAACAATCTAATATGGGGAATCTTTCTACTTAACAAAACAATAAAAAACTAAAAGTTTAATTATCCGTAAAAAAATATGTGGGTAAAAAAAAAAACACAAAATTGAATTATCGCAAAAAAATGTTGGCCTTGCACATGGTTTTAATCTTCCTACTTAACAAAACAATAAAAAAGTAAAAATTTAATTATCGGTAAAAAAAATGTGGGTAAAAAAAAAAACACAAGTAAAAAATGTTGGCCTTGCACATGGTTTTAAAACCGTGTGCAAGGCATTCTAAAAAACCCATGCTTTTATTGTACATGGTTTAAGAGGCTTTGCACATAGTTTTATTTGCAAGGCCCTCCTAAACCATATGCAATGCCTCCTAAACAATCCATGGTTTTATTGTGCATGGTTTAGGAGGGCCTTGCAAATGGTTTTAAGACCATGTGCAAGGCCTCCTAAACAATCCATGGTTGTAAGAGGGCCTTGCATATGGTTTTAAAACCATGTGTGGGGAAATGATGCAATGTTCGTTCCTAACAAAAAAAATAATAATAAAAAATATTATATGTGGGCCATAAATAATATTAAATATTAATAATAAAAATATTATATGTGGACCTTAAATAAAAACATATGTCTTTTGGTTTGAATCAAATCAATGGGAGGTTTGCACCTCAAGAGATTTGATCCATCTCGGCGCTTGGTAGAGCCTAGGATTTGGAACTATGCTGGTATTAGACCAATTTTCGGAAGATAGTATGGTGAAATCATTTCACACATGTACATGGTTTATAAGTTAAGTAATATAGCTATCTAACTTTGTTGTTTGTTCAACATATGGCTCAGGAGACCCATACCGCATCTCCTATTGTTGTGCTTAGGAGAGATCATTACATACAATGGACTGTTAGGTTGCTTGATGTTTCAAATACATACACATGATTACTCATGTATGGGTAGTATAAGAATAGGTGTATGATCATTGCGTAAATTTGTGTATGATTACATTATTGTATTCTTTCATATATACATCTTAAGAATGGTTTCACGGGGTATTCACTTAGGGATATCATGTCATAGTGACTTCGTTCATGGGATATTAAAAAATACCTCTAATTGCACTGGATATTGATAATTACTTGCAAAAATAGTTTTGTTGAGGCCCCTCCCAATATATATTTCCAATTAAAAAACCCCTATTTTTATAATATATTCCTTATTTTTACTAGAAACCCCTTTGTATACCACCAATACCTCTACACCCCCATAACTTATTTCATGCCTTCCAATACCTATAATATTTTGACTTTATTTTTCAGAATTAAAACCCCTCTTTATGAATGAACGTGATAAGATATTACTCAACAAGTTGAATCCCCATGAATGGTTTCGACGTTATGATAATTGTGGCATTGATATTTATAACATAGTTTTTCTTATGTTATCTATGGATTATTCAATAATGAAGTATGTCTAGTAATTAGGGGTTCAATTGAAAATATATAACTATTGAAGATACATAAGTTGTACATTGGGAATGAATGGTCTCCATTGTATTATAGTATTGAACCATGGATTGTTAAATATTTACACATAAAATAATATGATAAACATCAAGGAAGACTTTGCTCATGTGTGGAGTGACAATTCTATTCTTATGGTGAACGGTAAGTATATATATACTTTAGTATTTAAGATAAAAATTGTTGTGCGTTGAATTGGACTAAATCTTTGGTAAAAAATCCTTACCTTCAGTACACCTTATTTCCAAATGAAATCGCTACAATATGGTTTGAACAATATTCTTCAAGTTGTTCAAGTGAAACCCCTTATGACTTAAATCTTATTAAGATTAAAATTAACTGTTGGATTACTATCATCTTAGCCACCTGAAAAATCGATAGTTAGGAATATGTATGCACCTATAATGGTAACATAGATGGTAAGTTTGTTCCATTAATAATTATAAGTCAAACCGATGCACTCTACAATCATTCTCGTTGGAGTGAGCCTGTGATGCGGTGATTCTTTGTGTGGACTATTTTTTCGAATCATGTTTGGCTCATGTCATAATCTTCTTCTATAAAATAAAAATATTTTGGACTATTGTTGTTAATTACACTCTAGCAAAATAGTGGGTCTAAATATTTCATTTCAGAAGTACCCTACCAATTGTCAACCTACCCTCACTGAGGAAAATCTAATCCTCATCCCTTTTGTTGCTTTAATCACTCAAATTATTTACGCAATGAAATGTCGATTTCCCCTGTTTGATTGACCACCATTTGGAGTATGGCATCGAAGCTTTGTGTTAAGTAGTGTAAATATAAGTCTCGATATTTAACCCGATTGTGTCGACACCTGATAGGTCGAATCAACGACCTCCTTTTAAGAATAATCGTATATAATAAAGATTTTGATGAGGATCGCCTTGTTGTTAAAAAGATTTGATATATGTTTATTTCTTTTTGTTTATGGGAATGTGTTTCTTTTAATAAAGAATTTATCAATATGTGTGTAATGATGAAACCATAATTATAGATCCAAATAATATGGTATTGAATATCGAGTATTGATATTAAGGGTGTGGATTATTTTTATGAAATTCTGAATAGTTTCCATATATAGATTTTATTTACTTTCACCGTTTGGAAAGTATCAAAGACTTGGTTGTAAGCATTGTAAAGCATGGATGCACCTTTTAATAGGAACATTGACATAATGGAAAATAAGAGTAGGCATATATCTTGAATATAGATGGTGAAGTATATATCATTGATGAACTAATAAATTTATTTATTGAATATATTTATGAGGTGAAGGTGACATTGCTAGAATGAATGAAAATGTTATAATGAAAGGTCATGACTTCAAATCCCTCTTGAGTTGTAAAAGGTCGATATAGGCTTGGGGAACATGTACCATGTTTAGAATCTTAAAATAATTACTGACATTCTTATCATCTTATGTGTATAAGAAATCATTATTACAAGAAAACAGATACGCATTGGAAAATGTTTTCCTTATGCTATAGAGATTGAAAATTATTCAAATAAGGAAATGAATGCATTAAGATGTTAATGGTAGTGTAAACGAGAATATCTATGCAAGAAAATTATCATATTATTTCATATGCATAATGTTGAATAAAATGCAAGTTATTAACTTGTTGAGATTTTACTCGAAGAATTTCGTACATAGAGAGTTTACCTAAGATGTCTACGATGTTTGAAGAGGGGACATGATGTAGTTAAGCTAGTATTAACATGGACAAGTTTAATATTTATTCAACCTTATGAACCGTAAGGTATGAGTTAGGTTTATTGTACAACATGAGCAATATCAATAATGGATATATGCATGTAAAGGTAACTAGTAAAAAATGTAATCATGTGACAAGATAGAGTGTATTGACATAGTTCTATTACAACAAGATTATGAGTGTTAAGTGTACCAGGATTGTGCATAAAAAGAGAAAATGTTGCATCTAGATTGTGCACATACATTGTAAACAACTAAATGTTAATCATTATGTTGCAAGTCATGTGATTGATTACCCAAAACTACACAAAAAATGATAACATAGATAGATAGTCATTGTTCATAATTGAAAGTTTATTGAAATATTTTATGAGTGAGAAATTGTTAAATGAAATATTGATTCTATAATATTTGATGATATGATATTGTGACTAACTATTTATGGAGAATCTCAGGTATCGGGACTTGATAATGGAAATAATACAAAGATCCATGATGGGAACAAAGGTCCCATGACTGCAAGCAATCAAATGAGATGAGAGAATTTGGTACATATAAAATTGGTTTCTATGACAATCTAAGAAGAAGAATGCACAGAGGTACATGCTTGTATAGTAGGTATATGTTTGTATAGGAGTTACATGCTTCCCCTTCATCCAACTAGGCACCAATATGCATCCTATGGGGACGCCTAGCTGTAAGAAATATGGTTAGACTTCTTTCTACACACATTCACATTGTAAGAGGACTGCCACAAGAATGAGGGATCCATGAAGAACCTATCGGTATTATGGTGTCCGCGAAAGGAAGCACTTGAGCTTGGTGAAGCACCTTTAATAACACATGTAGGATATACTCCTAAAGAAGGGTATTGTCCTCGTGTTGGGTAGCGTGGATTAGTACTCAGACTACCACTAGTGCTTGGAGTGTTTTCTTGGATGGAGAACATCCAAGAGAAACCAGAAAGGCACTTACAAAAAATAATACTTGTAAAAAGCTATATGCGCTGTAAGCAATTTCTTTCTTATGAGATAATATGATTACCTATCAGCGAATAGAATAAATAGGAGTACTAGAACCATTGTGAATCATGAAATTAAATCATGTTGGATTTTGATTTATGCATATGTTGTGGATGTTGATCTTAGTAGGAATGCCGATGTATGTTTTGTATTTTGGGTTTTTGACCTAAAACACTTGATGTAATCCTATTAATCTAAAGGATTAAGATATGTATGGCAAGTCGAGCTAAGAGGATTGTTCCCTGAATAATTCCATAAAGAGTGACGCTACAGAAAGGTAAAGTAAAACATTTTTACTTATGCATTCTTATGTTGACATTAGATGTATGTATGACTATGATGATATTCTAGGTTTTCCTTGTGATATCTTGCAGAGAACAGATTAAAGAACAACAAAGCTGGAGTATATCACAACGAATGCGAAAGCAACCAATGAGAACCTAAAGAGTGAATGAAGACAAGGATTTGATAGACATGTAACACTGAGGACAATGTTAATTCTAAGGGGGGAAGGATGTAACATCCCCTTACTACGTCAACCTAAAAAATCGAAGTGTAAGTAAAGGGAATTGTAGGCACTGATTCTAAATTCATCAAATTGTTGACGAAATAGATAGGGTTAGGAGGATGAAAGCTTGGAACGACTAAAGAATGATTGGGTATGAATCAACTAGGGGGAGAGAATGAATGCCTAGGAAATTCATGAAATTGATAATAGGTGTCATTTTGTGTCGTTGATGAATGGGTGTTCACTTGATATTATCCTAAGAAGAGTAAATTATTCGTCGCATGCTAATATGGAACTCCTATTAGAGGAAAGCTAATTGTCGCTAGTTGATCCAAAATGAAAATTAAGTGACTACCATGCGTATCAATATTACCTATCCTTATTTTGGAAAGCATGCACAAGGAACATACATAGTGATCCTAAAAGAAAATAACTTAAATTTTAGTCCTATTTTCTTACGTTTAGAAAAAAGTATTTTAAGATTATTTTAAAAGAAATATGTTATTTTGAAAGAATTATGAGTATGGCTTAATGAAGCAAGTATAGTACTCTATTATACCTATATACATTAAATTGAGAAGTGTTTCCAATAAATTTCATAAAAGGAGATTAATTATAATACCTTTACTTGAAAGAGGTGACTAAAAGCATAACAGAGAACCATACTATAGATGGCTGCAATATATATACATATGTCTATTATTTGTTTATTTTATGGGAATTGTTTTAGTCATCACAATGATCATAGATGGAACTCCATGTAAGAGATTTTATTTTTATTCTTGTTTGTTTATGATGATAGATGCGGGTTAACAGCTAAAAACTGTGACATTGTTGAACACCTTCCCTATTGGCAACCATTTTCTATATACTAGAGGGTGCTGGTCTCTCTAGAGAAAGCGAACTCAGAGCTTTTCTTTTTATTCCCGGTTGTTTATGATGACAGACGGGGGTTAGCAGGTAAAACCTACCACGTTGTTGAACACGTGACCTGTTGGAGACCCTTTTAGGAGGTGGATTTATGGGGAGGGATCCCAATAATTCAGGGATGGCCATGCGATAAATAGAAGGGGAAAATGGCAGAGGGGGATTACTTTTCTCCTTTCTCATCTACACTAGGAATGGCTGGACGATAGTGCGATCTGGCTTCTACAAATTTGATTACAACATGAAATCAATGTATGAAACCTTGAGGATCAACACTGCATACAATACAAATTTCATTCATTTATTGTATGCAATTTACATTACTTCCTGTGTTTACTTTTGAATATACATTCGTACCTTCGATTCCAAGATCTGGAATGCACACATTCTTTTGCCTGTGATTTCATGTAAATTATGAATAGATCTAGATTGTAGACATTGTTGGATGCGATTACTTTTGAATATCCATTCCTACCTGTGATTTTAAGGTCTGGAATGCACACATTCTTTTGCTTTGATTACAAATATATCAACTATTACTTACAATTAAAGATCGGTAATGTAGACATTGTTTTTCCTCCGATTTCATTTGATTTATGAGTAGATATGAATTTGATTGGATCTGGAGTATTCGCTATGCCTGTGGTTAATATCTTCTTTCCTGCATTTTGACAATACCCCACCTTGTGTATCTGATCTGAAACTCTTCCTCCATTTTTGTTTTTATTTATGCTACATATGAATTATTGGGTCTACGATTGAATATGTATATGCATGATTTTAGAGTCCGCAACTCTATATCTGAATATGGGTCATGATCTTACCATCCGGTTTTTATTAAAACTATTGGTGTATAATGTTTTATAGATATGAAAGGAAATAGAGTTGTCAGGGTATAATGTTTTATAGATTTGAAAAGACATAAAGATACTGGTGTATAACGTTTTATAGATATGAAAATGAATCATTATTAATGGAAGGCTACGTTGTATTTGGTTTGTGTTAAATATATATATGTTTCATACTATCCTTGCAAGAGATTTGACTTGAATGTGTGAATGCATGAGCTTAAATATGAATCTGCATACTATCATGGGATGCGATTTGATCTGAATGTGTAAATTCCTGCGTTTGGATCTGAGCCAAGATATACATTCTATTTAGTTCCGAATAGGATTTGGAACTGGCATGTCTTGTACACATGCGTATTGATCCAGTATTCCTGAGATTGTAGAAAATAAAATGCACAACTTTTTTGGATTGGAACCTTGTCTACATTCTTTTAAAACAGAGGAATGTGTTTTGGGTTTGATAGTGTTTTGGATCTAAGCCAATATGTGCATTCTTTGTGGAGGAAATGTATGATGAGATTTAACTTCTACATGATTCAAATCAATATTGTATGTTGAATTTTAATCTCTAATGGGGTCGAACCTATAATGCATGATGCATTTAATCTCCACATATTAATTGGAACCATCACTGTAAGGAATGATGCATTTTAATCGTTTGCATTTTCAATTGGAAATCGAATATGTAATGTATGAATCGTGGTATAAATATTAATTTATGCATTGATAGATTTTACAAATATAAAACATTTGTACACGGTGTCATGGTGCTAGAATGATTGGAAATGAATGATCTTTAAAGCTCGATATTTAAAGATAAATTCCTACCTACCGATTAGATTGAGATTGGGATGTAAGCTAATAACGAGGTGATGGTATGAACCTTGATGGCTTTTAGAAATTAAACTTGCCTTACTGGATTTGTCGCCGAACTCGAGGGTGGCTCCAGGCGGACAAATATGTGTCAAATAGAGCCAATGGTTGGGAGGAATGTCGAAGTCGATCTCTAAGTCACTTAAGTGTTTAGACTCTAGTTGTAACCCATAGTGCTTAACTTTTGAATATGGAATTACTTTATCATGTTTCAACATTATTATGTAGTTGAAACTATTACACATAGTAATTGATTTATAGTGCACCGTTCATAATGAATTAACATGATTCACAAGTTGTGTTTGCAAGGAGTCTACTCCAATGATGGAAAGGATATTAGGCCAATTTTCAAAAGATGGTATGGTGAAATAATTTCACACATGTACATGGCTGACAAGTTATGTAATATATCTATCTAACTTTTTTGTTCATTTAAGAGACGACTAAGGAGGCCCATACTGCATCTCCTACAATTGTTCTTAGGAGAGACCATAACATACAATGGACAGTCAGGTTGCTTGATGTTTCAAATACATATAAATGAATACTCATGTATCGGAATTATAAGAATATGTGTGTGAACATAAGCTAAATTTGTGTATGATTAAATGATTTTATTCTTTCGTATATACATCATTAAAATGGTTTCAACCTTAATATAATTGTGGCAGTGAGATCTATAACTTGGTTTTTTTTTCTATGTTAGCTATGACTTATTCAATAATGAAGTATGTCTAGTAATAGGGGTTCAATTTAAAATATATAACTATTGAATATACATAAGTTGTACATTGGGAGTAAAGGGTCTCCATTGTAGTGTAGTATTGAACCGTTGATTTTTAAACATTTACACATTGTGTAGGTATGATTGTTGTTTTACAAACTTGTAGCCTTTAGGATTGATTACAATGTCAATATTCATTTGACTAATATAATTGGTGTACTTGAATGTGTAAATTACCTCAGTTACCTTAGAGCTATAAAGCATTCAAGGAGTCTGCAAAAATAAAAAATTAGTAATCTTTTCATCAATGGACACATTTTGTACTGCATTCATAATCATCCTCATCATGTAGACAAAAGAAATAAACCAGCACAACAAAATAACACAAATGAGACAACCATTTTTCACGTGGTTCACCTCGTCCACGAGGCTACATCCACCAACTTATTTGTTCTTTTTATTTCTTTATCAAAATAGAGTGCTTACAAAAAATCACGGCTCATTCCTGGCCGGTTTATCTTTCTTCAAGGTTCTACACAGAGAGACGCTTGTAACTCCACAGCCCTATTTAGGACTCTTATAATCAGCTCAAGTAACATTAAATTTAATAGTCTGTTAACCCTTCAAAATAACTTTACTCGTGAAGTACTCATTATGTACCTCCTATATTATTCTTGAATTAGGCTTATATACTGTAATTAATGTCCCATTTTCCATGATTCGCATTAACAAGTTGTTCTCTATTTCAAGCCTGGATGACAATCGTAATA
>LPNX010077582.1:0-34475 GCA_001517045.1 Pseudotsuga menziesii
GGAAAAGACATCCAAACATGATAGATGACAGAAAAAAGGGGAAAAGACAGAGTGGGTGAAGAATCAGGAAGAAGAGAAAGATATGCACACAAAGCACACACAACACAATCTGTTTATTTCATCAAAGACTGTTTACATAAATAGTAAAGCTAGATCTCAACAAACCAGGGAGTTAGTTCCTATGTAAATATTGATCTACAAAAAACTCAGCAACTTTTATAGAGATTCTCAATAACCCAATAAATAGAATAACCCTACTTGTGGCCTCCAACTTTGTTTCATATATTACATGAGAAAATTATGAAGAAGTTATATTATATCTTTACGTCCAGAGAAGATTTCTGAGCAGGATATAGAGAAAATGATTAATAGAACAAATTGAATGTTATTGTACTATAATATAATATGATGAACAAGGCTCAAGGTATCAACGACAATTTGATCATAGAAAAATGAGTGTAAAAATACGGATGGCGCAATCCTAAGTGTAAGTTGAAGAAATAGCGAGCAATGATAATCTAGATTCTACAAAATGGGAGGACAAATCATGCACCCTCAATTGATTCTGCACATAAGTTTGATAATTGATTTGTAATTTAAATTGTGTGGCTTTGATCGCACTAAAAGAATAGGTTGTAATTTCTAAGGCGATATTTGATAATATTCGAATAAGGCGGATCCAATAGTAAACTGTATACAAATTTCATGATTTTTTCATGGCATGATTATGTGGAGTCTCACTATATTAAATTTAAAAAACCCAATGTTTCAGGAAGAGACTACACCCATGATTCCGACACTTAAAAAAAATAAAAAAATCTTTAAAATACCGACAATACTGTCACTCATAAAAACTGTACAAAATATTCAACATAGTCTAATTTTCATGTATTGGATGTACATGGCACAATGGCAACCAGGGTGCCTGGAAACAAATTCGAATTCCTCATTATAATTTATAATGTTGTAGATGATTAGTTCATTCCGCAGTTGAATTACAAATCAGCATAAATGTAATTAATATAAGCAGGGAGAGAAACGTGGTAATCGTCTATCAATAATAATCCGTCATCCATGATGTGAGCTTAGCAGGTAATTTAAAAACATAGATGTCAAATGGAATTTATCTGGTTTACACTTGGGATTGTGATGTCCAGGCGAGCAAAAACAAATAAATATCGCCCACTAAAGTTAACCATATCTAAACCGAATAAAAGCTATTGCTTTTCAATGTTCTATTTTTTTTCCAAAGTCACAGAGGTACTAACTCAGTCCTAATAAATCTAGGGTTTAAAGGTTCTTGCATTTTAGGGGCGGAGCCGCTTCGACTAAAGGAGAGGGGTTTTACTTCGTAGTTTTTTTTGCATCATTATAAAATGTAGTCATTTTTACTATGGATTCGATAACCCTTTGCAGTTTTAGATTAAAAAAAATATTTAAATATTCAAACATACCATACATTAACACAAGCATACATTATCATTGAATAAATAACTCTCTCTCACACTTTCATAACTTAATACATAAAACTAGCTTTAAACATTATACTTAAGGCAAGGACTAGCTGCCTTTAGCACCCTTCCTTGTTATCCTTGTTACATCTACCAGGGCCAATCTTTCATAGATACACATCTGGACTTATATTACCATACGTACCACCATGTCCTATAAATTTAATGATGCTGATAATGGCCAATGGGATTCCATTTTTGTCTTTAGTGTGCTTACTATCTAACCACATTGGTGCTAATTTTATATATAAAATTTTGGTAATGATTCTTACTTGGCACTGTGATACCGATGTGTTTAAAACAAATAGAAGTGTGATTTCTCATTCAGAAAGAACTTGTGTAAACATTTTCAATGTAAAGTCACCTCGCCATTAATGATTTACATATGCCTCACATTGTTCCACGACTTAAAAAAATTACAATTTACCAATATGTTTTACATTTTAATTAATTGTGTTTTTATTTTAAATTTTCTATTAATAATAATAATAATAAAATTATAATAATTTTAATTATTGTGTTTTGATATAATGATTGTATTAATGTGTTATAGCTTTGAAAATCAAATAAATTTTATAATAATATTGATATTTGAATTTGAATTATTATGTTTGGATATAATAATTGTATTAATGTGTTTTACCATGATATTACACATGTTCATTGAAATATTTAATCATCCATATATTTAATCAACAATGTAACATTTTACAACATTGGACAATGCAATACATTAATAAATTTCATTAGATATAAATAAGAGACTCGTTGTCATACAAAATGAGACAATATAAAGGTCCATAATAATCAAAATTCCAATATTTAATTGTCACAATTATAAGTAACATGCAATCATCCAATTGGGACAATATGTCAAATACATTAAACAAAATGTTTGATTTCTACAGAAAAAATTAAAAACATATAAACTGTAAGTACATTCAATTACACTAATTGTCATTCTTCACTTGAACTATTGTCATTGCTCGAACTGCTTGCATGCCTCATTTCTTCATCACTTGTAGGTGATGTTGTACTTTCCTTACTTGACCAAATGTTTTGTTAATTGGTTTGATGTTTTTCCTCTTTATTTTTGAGCCACAAACACAAAAAGAAAGTCTAATGAGTATATCTACATTTATAATATAATATACATGATTGTGTAAGTAAAAAACTATACCATAACAATAATTGATTCATAAACAATATACATTCTTTCAAAACCCTTCCTCATGCCATGTCTAAACAACTCTTATGTTGGTTCCACTCATACTTTGCTTCCTGCAAGTTTTATACACCATGATAAAGCATTGATATAATTAATATGAATGTTTCTTGTTGTTCCATTAATTATAAAATGAGGGAATTAAAACAACATATCTAATTATAAATTGCACAATTAGATTTTGATAATGCAACATATATTCAAAACCCATACTTAACCCATTGTTAATCAGTTATTCAGATGACTCTTGTTTGTATGTTATCACTTTTTAGAAGACATCCAAGGATGAGTGTAAATTAATTAAAATATAAAGAGAAAAACAAGGAGGAAATTGTAAGTAAGGGAAACATGATTTATACTCACAAACTCCGTGATCAACCCTGTTTTTCCTTGTCGTCCTATCTTATGTGTTTATTTGGTTTGATTTTAATTTCTTTTCTATAAAAAAAAATGAAAATCAGTATTTCATTCAACAATCAAATACAATTTAGATAAGAAAAATGTTTACATATGTTTGATGCATATTTTTGTTGATATGGGTGCTCCTACTACGATGCAATTATGTTCATTTCTTTGACCATCTCCAAGTACACTTTTTTGGACTTTCCTACTGATATGTTTCAGATATCCCCTTCTTCATTCTATGTAATTCTCACAATATTTTTGAAAAATAAAAAGCATAATTTTTATTTTTATTTTTATATTGACATGAAAACAAATATAGACAAAATATTAATTGTGTATTTTTTTGCAGTAGTATCTGCATATTATACAAAAACATGTTTATGAATGATACTTTTTAAATGATTCTTTTTTGTAATTGTATGTTTTTTCTATTGCAAGATTCATAGGTACCATTTCCCATTACTTTAGAAAAACTTCTTGTTGTTTATATATAAATTAATTCTTGGATTTATTAGAATGAATTTTGTACTATAAGTGAAAACTACATCTATAATTTCTTTCCATTATATTCCTCATAGTTTTATAAAATCCCCCTTCATTAACTTCCAATAACAATCTAGATAAAATAAGTGTTGGGATACCCAGGTAGGTAGACACCCAACAATTAAACAAAGATAAACACACAAGATAGGATAAGAATGATATTTTCTTCATTAAAGATAATGTGCATATTTAATGACCCTTGGTTTCCATATTCCAAGTGGTCTCTTGGACTCCCAATGATTGTTCACATTATTTCTCTCATAAATGTGAATAGTAAAAATAATAATAATATTTCATAACCCAAAAGGATTATTCTTCCAACATTCTCTCCCTTAATATGAAGCAGTGTACATGAGTCCAAGCAGATAGTTGAAATATAGAGAAGAATAACTGCAAAAAACTAAAGTTTCTCTCTGAATCAAAATTTAATAGAAGCTGATGTCTTTTACTAAACAGGTGGTATTAGATGACCATAGACTCCAAGACTTGATGCTCACTCTGGTACTAGCTCAATGATTTCCTTTGGAACTTGGATCTAACTCATGTTCTATATTAGTGGTTCCCTATGTAAATTTGGTGTTTCAAAGATGACAACAAACTGATGTCTAGCAAAAGCATATATGTTTCTACTAAATGGGTGGTTTTAGGAAGACCACAAATGAAATCATGATCAGGTGGAACATGGATTTGACTCTGATTTTGGATGAAAATCCGACTCTGATTAGGTGGATATATATCGGGGCTTTAGAAATTGACACCAGGTTTTGGTTATGGTTCTATATCTAGTTTAAGATCACTTGTTCCCACTCACTTATTCTCACTCACTTATTTTTTATTGTTAATCATTATCCCCTGTCAAGAACAAGGTGAGGAGAACAAAATATCTCAACTACAAGATGTGCCATTACTTGAGAAAGAACTCTTCGGTATAACATATAAATCTTCTTGGTTGTTGATGACCATTTCCAAGAATCAATCCACCCATAGTGAATATTTTCTCTTGTAGGTATCTTCAACACAAAGAATTTGTTTCAAGAATGAGTATGATTTCCACAATGCTTACAAGGATACAGATCAAAACACTGATTTTCCACATGACCAACTCTATGAGGATGTTGGCATTTCCAAATATGATGAAAATATGAAGCATGCGAAGATGGACTTTCTTGATGGAATCTAGCACTATAGATATGGATAGGTTTGGAATAATTATGAATGTGAAAACTCACTTCCTTGTCATATCCAAGACTAGTTCTATGCTTGTTGTAGATTATTTCACTACCATAGAAAAATTCCCTTTAGAAGAGGTTATAGCGGATGCTCCTCTCAAAAGAGCTCAAATATCCATTTATAATGGAGGTCATTAGAAAAGGTGAGCGATCAGAGGTTTTAGAGGATGTCATTTTTGGATGTGTTTATCACTAGATACGCACTGGTGTATTTATAAACAACCTGCACTGGGGGCACCAAAAATCATGTCACACCATGAGAAAAAACCATCAACAAAAATAATTAATTTATGTGAGGCAATTTTCTACAACTGCTTTTTTTTAACAAGAACCATAGATATTTTTATATATATAAGAGGCTGAGCACAACCATACTTAAAAAAAGGAGAAACTAGCATGTCAAATTGTTTTGGAATGAGAAGACTGAGCTATATATACTAATTACAAAATTGAGGAAAGTTATTTGATGCATTTTAAAATAATTTATACCCATAGTAGGGTATATTCTAATAAACTGACTATTTAAAAAAGTGCAAAAAAACATATAAAATCCATAGCTGGACCTACTGCTTCTTCTTGCCTCCTAGCCTGTGAATGGGCTACACTACATATATTTCTTCCATTGGATGATCTTGAGATGGAGTTTCTTGACAATGGATGCAATGGTTCATTTTTTCCAACTTCTGCACTTCCTATTTGATGAAGTCTATTGTTCCCATGAGATCACGCATATCACGATCATTATCATCAATTCTAGACTCATGACATCCAATTTGAATAGCCAAATATTTCACATCCGACGCTGCAACCCTGTTTTATTTCACACCAATGCTCACAAGTTCATAAATCCATCGTAGATGCAGTTTGATATCTTTCAAGATGGACTGTATTTATTTTAGTCTCACATTTCCATCATTTCTCTCCATAGTATACGAACAATTGCTAAGAACCGGGAGAGCAGAGGGAGGAAAAATATCATGCAAAGGGTCGAGAGGACCGCAACCTGAATCCTTATCATGATAAAGTCCTGCAAAAGAGATCCCGAGCTGCAGTTCTTCTGCTAAAGACAAAAAATCGGCCAACCGGTGGAGCTCTTCCTCATAATTGCGATGAAAAACTAAGTTCGATGGGAGTGTATTCGTCCCTATGGGTTCTCCATGACTCGTTTGAACATTTGTTTCAAAATATTGGGGAGAAGGATGCCAGGACTAGCATTTAATCCCTTCACATGGGAACTTGAGCCACATGTCCATGATGGAGGACAACTGTCCATCAAATGCTGAAAAGGTGATTGGAAAGGAGGATTACAGGAGGGACAAAGGAAGCACTCCCCTAAGTGATTTTGCAAAGGTTGTTAAGGGACATGTTTATGAATGTTGGATTGGCCTTTGATTGTAACTATGCCCAAATTGATTTTGATACCTTGATTTGAAAACTTATCTGCTATGGTGTTATTTCTTTTGGGGATGTGGAAGTATGTGACCTAGAGATCTAAGGTGAGATGACAAATGCGATCATAGATTCTTCTACAGTTGGATGCACCATGATTGTAGCTAATTCTGATTTTCTGGATGACTTGCTTCGAGTCTCCAAAAAATATGAGATTTGAAATATTATTCTGTCTTTCCAGATCCAAACCTAGGAAAAGTGAGAGCCATTCTGCTTCGTTATTAGATCTATATCCTATTACCCAAGTGTAAGAAGTGATTGAATTTCCTCCGGGGTCGAAAATAATCCCACCTACACCTGCCTCCCTAGGAAATTTTCTACAACTATTGCAGTGTGTTTTTTAATACAAAACACCTCAGTGTGTGAAGTTTCAACAAACACACTCTAGTATATTTTATTAGAATTTTTTTTTATTAAAACACTTGTAAAATTTTTCTTAGAAGCCTATTCTGAGTGTGTTTCCTAATACTGAATGCCCTGGTACGTGTCCTAGACATGAACACACCATCTTATATTTTATTAAAAATAAAACAAATTTTTTTATTAAAAAATCTCATAATTTTTAATTAAAAATCTAAATATAGACTGTTTCTAATACTAAATGCCCCAGTGATGATGTAGAAATGAACGCATCGACATATATTTTATGACAAATAGAAAACACTTTTTTTAAAAATATGGTTAAATTTTATTTAAAATCACAAACTCGATGAGTTACCTAATAAAACATGCCTCGGTGTGCCTAATAGAAACAAATGCATCAGTTTATGCGTTATTAAAAATAAATTATTTCAATATTTTTATTAAAAAAAAATTACATTTTATTTAAAACCCTAACCATGGTGCATTATTTAAACAGAAATCCCCTGGTTATTTTAATACAATCGAATGCTTCAGTTCGTATTTCTTTTAAAAAATAAAAATATTAAAAAACTTTAAATTTTATTTTAAAAACTAACTATGTGGTTATATTTTAAACCACCCTGATGCATCCTATTATCAAGCGCACCAAAACATGGTTTATTAAAGAAATTACCACGTTGTCAAACTCATTTTTACCCCTGTACAGTGTGTCTGGGCCATCTGCACTAATGTTGTACACCACCCACCTAGACGCCTTGCCACTGGTGCTCATTTCTCATTGGATACTAACACATTTCTCATTCTTATTCGCTACTGAATCGAGTTTAAAATTTTCCTAATAGTGGGAAAAAATTCAAATTCTCCATACATAGATAGGATGCCTCCCCGACATGTGGTTAAATAGGTAAATAAATTGTTACTTTATAATTTAATTTTTTTGTGTATTAATTTTTGAAATCAAGCCATTATTTGTCATTTTTATAAAAAATATTTTAAAAATTGCACAGTGAATTCGAGCCATTCGACTCGCACTAATTGTTGGTGCACTCTGTAAAATGTTACAGGACGCACCGTGGGTGGGGGTGAGTAGCATGACTTGAATGCACCACTTAAAATGTGCGCTACACTTTTGTAGCACACCACCATATCATAAATTTGATTTTAAATACTATTAAATAGTTTGTGGTGTGTTGCAGCCACAAAAGTGCATTGATGTTTCAGTGCCCTTACATGTATTAAATGCATCGATGAACATTCACAAGAAAAATTAAAAAATAATTATACGGTGCTTCTATTTCACATCAACACATCATTGATGGTGCATTTACGTGATTTAAACACACCGTCTTATACAATTTAAAATTTACAGGTCTTAAACAATCACAATTCAATGATGCTCCTTGTGCGCGTTAGTGCACTGATTTTTGGTGCTCTAACATTCAGTTGGAGCACTGTGAATTTATTCCCCATCAAGCATAAATTAAATAAACCATGGTACTTTTAGATCACATCAGTGCACATGTAACCACGCATTGACATGGCCTAAATGCGCTGACCACTACAATTCTAAAATTTCTTAGATCCTAAAAAATCATAATTGAACGATGCTCCTAGTGCAGGTCAGCGCACCGGTTACAGTGTGTTGACTTGTTAAAGTCACACCGTCTCTTAAAATTTAAAAAATTTCCCTCACCGTAAAAAATATGAATTTAACAGTGCTCCTAGTGTACGTTAGTGCATTGATGTTCGGTGCTCTAACTTGCAGTAATCTCACTATGATCACATTATCTAATGTTAATAAATTTAAATAAACCATGGTGCTTCTAGTTTAGGTAAGAGCATCATTTCTGGGGCATTTACTTGATATATATACATCAACTCCCATAAATTAAGTTTTTTTTCTACATCCTAAGAATAATAATTCAACGATTCTCCTAATGCATGTCACTCCATTGGTTTTTAGTGCTTTGACGTGCAGTGGGAACACTGTCAACCAAAATTTTGGAAATGCACCGGTGCAGGCAACCATACTTTCCATCTAGGATCACTGTGGAGGTGTTCTTGATGCTAGGCAGTAAGGAAAAGTCTCAATTAGCCATGGTTTCATATCGATACATGGGATTGGATTGGTGAGGGTGCCCCAAGATCTCCTAAACACAATGAATTTGGTATGATTAAACATTATTCCAAATAATCATTTATGAGCATCGATATTTTTTCCAATAGTACATGTGCAACCAACCACTCTATAAAACAAAATTTAAAATTAAGTTATACATTTACAATAATTCCATTGAAAATTAAAAAATACAATTACTCAATGATATGTTTCTTACGCCCAAGGGGACATCTAAAGGTAGTCCCAATACAAGGAGTCTTTGATGAGCAGTTGTGGTCTACAAAAGTTATAGCTTATTAACAACTCATCACCAGTGGATAAACTATGTATTGCATGCACACCAACAAATATATGTGATTTCATTTTCAAAAAGAATTCATTTCCATTGGATTGTTCCTCAAATAAATAATTTGAACTGAAGAATGAGCACCTACAACTATTTATGAACCCCGCAATGTTCCCAAGAGTTTTTGGATGACTATTGATATATAATAGGTTTTTCCTATTAAATTTTCTAGAAGCATAATCATTCATGAACATACTATACATGGAAATATTATGTTTGCATTTAATGAGTATTCAACTAATTACATCGATGATAAAGAGGACCATAAAATGGCATAAGTTGTATTGATTGTTTGGAAAGAATGGACACATGTGAAAGTATAAACAACTTAATTATTGTAGCATCTAATATAGACTTGAAAAACGTATCATTATTACCACAAAAAGGAAAATTCAGTCTAAACATTAGGAATAGGCATATAATACTTATAAGAACAGTTGTAAGAGGTTCAATATTTATTTTTCAAATGAACGAGGAGAGAGGCTCATCACTATAGTCCAACAGTTGTACTAACCTTGGTGTGTAGTTGGACACTTTTACTCTCAACTCATACAAATTTTTATATATCCTAGTAGAGATGTTTCGGTGGTAATGATATCATACTTTGATTCAGTAGAACTCTCGACTGACTCAACAAAAGGAAACTGGTGTGTCAATTTAGGATGAAACATAGTTATTTTGGCTTCCAAATTTAAAAAAAAGGATAATATGGAAGTGTTTCTACATGTCTTTTTTATTACATAAATTTCAATTTTAACTATAGTGATATGTATTAAACCATAAACATTGGATAGTCAATCATTAATATAATGGGATCGTGTGACATGTCAAGGTTTCTCCTTCAAACTTTTAATTTTGAATAACCACATACTAATAGGGTGTCTATTAATGCTTAAATTTTTCATACACGGGGCATTTCATCTAATCTTGCAGAAAGGGGTCATCAACATAAACCATGCATCTAACCAAAGACATCCTTATCGGATCCAAAATATATATTGATCCCTAAAATGCCAAATCTAGTTAGTACATAAAAGAACGCAACTAAAAGCATTGGAAACCCATGCTAGTTAGTGTGACCTTCCTATTCAGTTACCCATGTGGGATTTCCCTCAAAATCCATGTGGTTGTAAGAATAGAGGGTCCACTTACTTATGCAATGCATTGAAGTATCAAAATGGCTCTCTTGGCTCCAAAATTCAAACAAGGACTCTTTACATGCATGGGAGAATTCATTATCCCCCCTCATGTAATTGGAGAACCAATTCAAAGGAAAGAGTTTTCACATTTGGATCTAGATGTTTATTGGACTCAATTTGGCCTATAAAAGGAATGCATGGTCATGCAATCTATAGGAGAAAACCAAAGAAAATTTATGTTTTTGGAATTGCATTGAGAGCTTCGCTTTCAAGCTACTTTATACCGCAATTTTCCATGCACAAATCTCACCTTGCTCTCTTCCTCTAATAAGCAAGTGTTTCTCCATTGTTATATCCAAGTTATATTTCAATTGTGTGTACAAAAAAGAACTCCCTAAGGGATATTGTTGGATTCCCTTGCAACTTTCACCTACTAGGTGAAACCATTGTATTTAGCTAGACCATTAGGCAATAAAAATCGATTTGGCACACTCTTGTTCCATGATGTTTTGTTTACCACTTACCCCCTTTTATTTCATTTTATTTCTTATTATTTTGTTTTATTTCTAAGAAAGAGTTTGCTTGACCATTTTGGATTTTAGTTACTAAATATCCATCACAATACTGGGTCCTTTCTATAACCTCAAGGTTATCTCTTACCATGGGGAGCCTATCCACCCTTGTGTCTATTTTTTCCACAACAATATTTATGATGACTTCACTCTTATTTTTTTCATTGCATGTTAGATAGGTTTTCTTTTGCTAGATAAATTATTTTGGGTATTGTGCAGGTTCACTAGATTACTATCCAACCTCTCAACAACAAGAATTCTAAGGCCCTCTACACAATTTGTTTTATGGGTAGCATGGATCCCAATGTCCTGTACGTAGTACATCACGTGTAAATATCCTCAACATATGCGTAAGTCACACAGTTGAATTGCTTTGTAAATTGCATGGTAAATTCATGTGACCTCTATTTCACTATAATCATGCTATTAGTGCGACCATGGGTCCAATATATGCATGACTATGCATTTTATTTGTTTTTTACTTTTATTTTCTCACTCATCTGTAGTTTTAATGGCTGCTTAACGAACCATCAATAATAACTCATTGTAGTTGTCTTTTCTGTAGTAATTCTAAAACATAGTCCAAGATAGGTAGTAAAGGAGTGATTTCTTGAACACTACTTAGGATAAATGATTTGAGGATTTCAATGGACCTCTTAGTACTCACTAGAGACTAAATGATTATTCTTTCCATCTCATTGGAATTGTTAGTCTAGGAAGTTAGATTTAACTATTTTTTTCTTCTTTCTTCTTTCTTTGTTTTATAAAAGAGAGTTTAGTTCACTTCTTCACACAAGCAACGAACCTAAAGACTCCCTTACTTGAAGTATACTCTTTTCCTTGCACTCTTAGTGATCTTGGAAATTAGAAAAGGACGATAGGTTTGAAATACCTCCTTTGCAAACATTTACTTTGTTTCAGATAATATTGAATAGTTGTTATTTTTAAGAAATATTTTATACTTATGTTGAATTAAAGGAATGGATTCCCATGTATCTCTACTTTATTATCTTTAGTTAGTTTTGATTTCAATTTTATTTTTTTCTCTAAACACATGCATGGTTTCCACTTCGACACACTAGGAGATCTAAAGACTTTTTCACATCTAGTATGCTCTCCATCTTGAATTCTTAGTGACCTGTGTTAAATTTGTGAACCATTGATCTACAGGGAAAAATGAAAGTTGTAGGAAGGGAATTATGCATTGGAATAATAAAAAAGAATGTACATTGAACATGAAATTCATGCCACAAATTTCAGGTAAATTGGACAAACATTTCTAAGATAATCACAACATTAATATTCATTCATTAATCAATAATACAATGATTATACAATAAATAGAATTCGAATTCCATGGATAGGATTCGAATCTACCAACTCAAGCTAACTAAATAACTAACTCAGTGTGTCTAAATCATTGCTAGAACTCACTAGTCTAAATCCAAATATCTAAATTAGTCTACAATCAATTAAATGATGAGGTAGGTGGGAAAAAGGCACCACTCTCCCTTCATGCATGCAAAGCTAGAACTGGGCTAAATCAAAGTGACTTAACTGATTGTAACTGGAGGTTAACTCAACATAACTGCTTACCTACCACAACCAACTGATGGAGGTGATGGTGGCACTTAGAGTGGGATCCTATAATGTAGGGATTTCTCCCAGAGGAACGTAAAATCATGCATGCACATGCAGTAAGTGGAAGATAACCTCTAGGTGTGTCCCCCACACTCTAGTACAATAATAATAACTCTCTAATTTAGACAAATGACCAAATAGACTATATTTGACAAAGGAGGATTAATTAATACTAACACCCCCCCTTAATCCTAACTTTGGAAAACTTGGGCCCTGAAAACTAGGCTAAAAGTCACCCATACAATCTAAATGACATAAAATACTACTTAATAAAATAAGTAAAATGGGGAAACCCTCATGGGACCCGCTCCCTGTTGTAATGGATAATTCACCTAATAACCTAGGTCTGGGGGTTACCAACATACTAGACCTTGCAGACAGTTTGATTATAAAAGTACAAATAGGAAATAGGGAAGTAGCAGGAACTTACTTGTAATAAACGAAGGTTGATCCAAGCTGATTCCTTCCTCTTTGCTCCACTCTTATAATCTCCAGGATAATTCCTCCTTCAACCTGTTAACAAAAGGTTCTTCCAATATACAATATGATTCATATATAAAGATGCAGGTTAGGTAAATCACATATTATAATGAAGTGTAAATCTTTACCAAACTACAACACATGAAACACAATATGGAAGAAGTAATCTGCTTTATTAACAATAAAAGAGGGAGTTTAGGTTACAACCCAATGCCTGAACAAGGGACTCCTCTGTCACCAAAGGACTCTGAGTTTCTCTGCTCCAAAGGTTCTGTAGTAAATCCACCAGCATAACTTTGCTCTCCAAGTATATCTATCAAACCCCTCCCCAAGGCCTCTATTTATATAGGTGAAATGAGGCAGTTCTCGAAGGTTAGGGAGGTTGCAGCAGTTAATGGGATTAAGATAAATAAGATAACTAATCTTCCATTAACGCGTGCTTTTAAAAATTAATTTTGAGGGAGATATGCGCGGGTCTGTAGTAAGGCAACCAGCGCATCATGCGCGACTTTGTATAAGGACAACCCGCGCATAGATCTATGTGCGACTTGCTGAACTTGACACCCGCGCATATGCGCGACATGCTAATAGGGAGAGTCGCGCATACATCTCAACGCTCAAAATAGCAAAGTAACCAGCTGGATAAAAAGGGAATGTCTTTCATCATCAACCAAGGTATAATGAAACTGGGCAAACCTCAATCCATAAGTGTCCTTTTGTGTGCCGACCTGAGGGATGTCAGCACTCGGACGGAGAGGTGCCGATCAGCTGTATAACACTCCCCCCCCTTCAAAATAAGCAGGAATTCAAAAAAATTGTTGCAATCTACAACTTTGTGGAGCAATAATGCAAAATCTTGGCTCTTCTGTGCATTAAAATCCTGGCACTATGCATGTGAACCTCTCCAAACTAAATTATTCTGTATGGAGTAATTTTCCTCTTTGGAAGAAGAGGAATATGCTCAACTAAATCAGGAACATAGACAACCGCAAGATGAAAACTTGACCCATGTAGAGAAATTGAGATCAATTGATGAGAGAGAAAAAATGCTTGAGACTTCAAACCATGTGAGGTAAGACCAAGCAAATTATACATTTCAGCCTTGAACATTGAACCATATGAGGTAAAATCATCTTCGAGTGTTAGGATCAAGTCTCAAAGTGAATGCATGATGTCTCCGTTGTTACTAGTATTATGAGGAGATGAGCATGTGATCAAGTAGAAAGGTAGAGAAATCCTGGGACCATGGATAGATAATTATTGAGATCCATAATCTGATATATCTTCTAAAATATCCAATGATTCACAAAATATAATATCAGAAAACTCATGAGAGAAAACTAACATCGAATCCCCAACAACAATTTTGAAAGAGACTTGAGGTACTTAATTTTCACACCAAAATTGATGAGAACAGCTACAAGCATGATTGGAGGCTCTTGAAACTTAAAATTTGAACCAAATAAGGTCAAATCAGATCCAAGAGTGTGGAACAAATGTTCCAAGTGCTCCATTGAGATGGTAGATGAACAATTTTCTCCTTCTTCAACAAAACTTTGAGTATTGGTGCAAGCAATCATGTAGGAATTCGTTGGAAGCTCTAGATCAATGAGAGTGAATGGATCACTCCTAAAATATGATATTTATTCCAAAACATTCAAAGTATTACTTTTCTACACACCACTATCAATATTAGAGAGGGAGAAATCGATTTCCTCTTCATTTTCTGAAGCAATCATTGACAAACTTTGACCTTAATTTAAAATAGAAGAATCACTAGAGAATGCCTAAGTAGAATGGAAGGAGATTTTTTCTTCAATTTCAGAGATTCAAATTTCTTCTTCTAGATCATATATATGGGAAGATAAGATATCAGATATCTCATAAAATTCTGGAGCAGTAGGAGAAGGAGTCACTCCAAGGAAACTTTCTTCAATTCAAATTGACCGTGTTGAAGATTCTGCTTCTTCTTCATCTTGAAAAACTTCATCAGAGAGAATAGAGGACGAGAATTTTGAAGAAATAACTCTTTTTGTGTTGGATGTGCTCTCCAAATTTCTAGAACGATCCTCATTGTGCTTGTGAAAGGTTCTATCCAATTCTTTCTAGAGACCCTTTGGGTATTCAACAAAATCAATAAGGTAGTGCAAGATTGGAGAAAAGGCCAAACATATGTTTCCAAAATGTCTATCATTGTTATTTAACTAGTCATTCTCATATTCATAAGACTCTTTACCAAGTTGAATAGATACCTCATAGAGACGTTGTCTCTTTAGAGATGAAATCAACTTCAATTTCCACTATGAATATCTTGTGAATGGAGTAAGAAGAGGAACTGATAATCTCAAATCCATATTGAATTTGTACCTGCAAAATATCACTGCAAAACAAACCAATTCACAATCATATGTTAGTTCAAACCTTTCCACATTGACATGTGCACTTTCTCAGAGTCTGTCACACCTAGATAGACTTCTCTGGAAAGAATCCAGAGGGAGCAATGTTATGATTCCAGGAATTATGTGGAAACTCAGCTAATTTTGGTGCACAATGGAGGTCAGACAAGGTTTGGTGTTGTTGATGTATTTTTAAATTCATAATGTATTCACTTGTATATCTTATATTGTATTTAATTTGTACCTCAATGTTCCTCCAATTGGGATAATCATTAATATAATAAAGTCATGTAAAGTCATAGAGGTTAACCCTCCTTTGTAAGTCAGGGCAATAGTCCCCACAATTGAGGGGTACTAGGGTTATTAGACTCTCCTAGTGAGGTCAGCCCTGGTAAGTAATTGTCAAGTGGAAAACTAGTATAAATAGAGAGTGAGACTCTCTATTTGAAACACACACTTACTCAACTACAACGCACGAGTGAGAGAGGAGGAGCTCGCACAAGTGAGAGAGAGAACAGTTGTCGGAGATCATCTTGATGTTTTTGGGTCTTACTTTTGCTATTGGTGCTCATTCTATCTCTGAGGAATTTGTGGGGTTTTCTCCTTTATGGTTTCCCTGAGGAAAACTCTTTGTGTCTCTTGCCTCTTGTGATTATTGTTGTGCATGTTATTCTCTCAGATAAGATCCTAGATCATATTGATTAAATGATAAAAATCTAACATGGTGTCAGAGCTAACCTAAGAAGAAGACATTGTGCAGCTGCAGAATCTAGGGATTCTTACTTTTTGGGTCTCTCTCCACAGACCATCAGTAAAAGGAGGCTAGGTTGACTCTTTATTGAAGGGCGCATCTTTCTGTTGAAGCATAATTTGATTCCAAGTCTTTTCAGTTTTTGACCTGTCACTACTGCGGGAAATTAGGGATGTTCACATAAGAGGAATTTTTGAGTGAACCCAGCATAGAATTTCTCTCCTCCTCAAAATCGAAATTCAGAGACCAAGATCAAAATTTTTGGTTGGGTAAAACTCCGGGAAAGTCAAACCCTAATTTGACCTAGGACCAGAAAACCCTAAAAGACTAAAAATATTCATTTTGGTGCATTCCCTATATCTCAAGATTGGAGAAGGATAAGAAGCTGAAATGTTTATAGGACGAATATAAATTCTTGATGTATCCTTTGTAAAATTTTCAGCCTCATATTCTCTATATTCTAGGAGATATGACTCCTCCAAATTAGGGTTCCAGCCTCTCCCAGGATTCATCCCTAAATATGACACCTAGGTATACTTGCTATATCTTGGGATACAAAAGTCCAAATGAAATTTCGCAAGATGTTCCATATAGGTCATATAATCTATTTTCTATGGTAAAAGTTTTAGAACCCGAAGGTGAAACAATGACATGTGGCATTTGGTACATGTTTGCCATGTTGAATAGTACTGAAATAAGTCACCTTGGGAAAACTCTCATAAGTCCCAATTGGTGAAACCAATTCTACTCAAACCTGTGGTATTGTAAATAGGATAGATGAGGATACCTTAGTGAGAATTTTTAGACATAGAGGAGCATTACTTTTTGATATATTGTAGAAACAATATCAAGAAATTATGCAGATGAAATTGAAGAAAACTAGGGCATCAGATATTTTGCAGTTCTGATCACAGTTTTGGGAAAATGAGTATGTTGCTCATCTCACCTTGTGGAGGTGCATATTTCTATCTAATAAGATCTGAAATATTCCAAGTTTTGAAAATTAGGGTTTCTCTGACAAACCCTAGATTAGCCAGATCTGGAACCAGGACGAACACCTCAAATCAGTAAGATATAATATTTTGCTATTTACATTCAAGGTTCTCATTTCAAAATGACATATCACACCAACTTGATAACAAGCTTGGTGAGGCTGAAAAATTCCAAGTATGGAAGTATAAGACCTCTATCATCCTTGAAGAAATTGACTTGGATCAGTATTCCAGTAAGAAAGGTCTAGGAGCCAGAGGGAGATGAGGCTAAGGATAGAGACAAGAGAATCAATGCAGATTCTATTAAAGATCATCTCATCCCTCATGTGTCATCCTTGAAGACACCAAAAGGAAGTGTTCGTTGCTATGATGAAGCAATTGGAGAAGAAAAAGATATTGTTATAACCACCTTGAATGGCCTCCCAGGATCATGGGATTCATTCATTCGAGCAATGTGTGACAGGAGGAAGTGATTACCTTCAGCAAACTCTAGGAAGAGTGCACACAATAAGAAGCTAGAATCATAATAAGAGAAGAGAAGATGGGAGAAGCTAAAGATCAACCTCTCACGATTCGAAGAAGATCCCTCAAGCAATGAGGAATATGAAGGAATCAATTATTGAAGAACCTCTTATCCATATTAGCATTTGTATAAGAAATGATGATTTCATGAATAAAGAAGATGATAAAGTTGAAGGCGCAAGAAGGAGTCTACCCACGAAACAAATAAAGATAAGTATTTGAATTGTCTTTTCCTATATATCTAGTTGTTTAGTTGTAGAATGTTTACATTAATGAAAACATACTACTAATATGCATGTGATGGGTAAGTATCCCATGGTGCTATACAAAGTCTCCATTGCTACCCATCTAGAATGAAACCTCTTTGATGATATATTGGATTAGTGTACAATCTCAATGATTTCATGGTAGAGATGGAAGGCATATAGAATGTTTCCATAAGATATGGATGAATGTTGTATTGGCTAAAATAGTTGCATGATTATATATTTATGCATAAAGAATTTTCCATTATGAATATTCCTTATGAAATGTTTATAACTATAAAACTGGTGCATTTGACTTGTAGGAAAGATCGCGTACAATCACCTACAAGAAAACAAAGATGAGACTTGTTCCGAAGAACAAATGACGACAGTTCGAGAAATAATCCAAGATGAAGAATAATATGATGATACTTTCAAAGAAAGAAGAGGTCTCAGACACAATGCGGTTATGTGACACTGTTGAGCGACATCATTGATGCAGAACCTTCCAGCTATGAATAAATATCCAAGAAGAAAGGGAAGGAGTGCACTATTTCAAGAAGAATGATGTCTATGATGTGGTATCGAGACCTAAAGAGAATTCCATAGTATCTACCATATGGATCTACAATATCCAGCATGCAGTAGATGGAAACATCATAGGATACAAGGCAAGATTCGTAGCATGAGGATTCTCACAGAAAGAAGGCATAGACTACGAAGAGACATTTGCAGCCACTGGGAGTTGAGACACATGACAGGAAGACTCATGTGTGAAAATTAAAAGAAGGCCTTGTATGATATAAAAAGGCACCCATGAGATAACACATATATGAGGAGCTTGAATATCACCTAGAGTGATGAAGATATTAACCTTTGCTACAAGGTTGAAGATCAAATCCTTTAGAGGATGACAATCTCATAGATGGGTGCGAGAAGAACTTTTGAAAAGGTTCAAGATAGAGGATATTAGTATCCAGTGACCCTATATGGATACATAGAATATTAGTAGCAGAGGAAGCTACTTATTACTCCATTACAGAATGATTCAATACATAGAGTACGAAATACAGAGGGAGAATGATGCTCCACTTCAGAGGGAGTGACTGCAGAAGATCCTGAGGTTCGACATGGTACGATAGGATATATAGATCATTGATGGATTTAGGATTACTGAGATTAAATAAGATTCCAACCTTTGCTTCAAGGTTAAAGGTGGAAGACCAATGATGCTCATGTTATATGTCGATGACCTGTTCATGACAGGAAAATAGGAACTCATTAAAGATGCAAGAAGGAGACTTGCTGCCGAGTTAAAGATGAAGAACTTGGCTATGAGGCATGGATGTGTGCAAGAATCTGGATGGAATATTCCTTGGACAAGGGAAGTATGCAGTGGAGATCCTGAAGAGGCTCAGGATGATGGACTACAAGGCCATGATCACACCTATGGCATTGAACCTAAATCTATTGAGTAATTCTTCATCGAAGATGGTTGATGCCACGATGTATTGACAGATGATTTGTTCATTGATGTTCCTGACGAATACAAGACCAGACATATGCTTTGATGTGAACAACCTATCCGAGGCATGCTCACCTAGTTGCAAAGCATGCAGTGAGGTACCTAAAGGGTACATTTGAGTATGGACTCAAGTATGATATGAATCAAAAGACTAATCTGTATGGTTATGTGGATTATGATTGGGAAGGAAGTGCCATTGATAGGAAGAGCACTTTGGGGTGATGCTTTAGTATGGGATAAGGTGTGATCTCTTGGTTTAGTAGGAAGAAGTCCTACGTTGTACTGGGTACAGCCGAAGGAGAGTATGTCGCAGCTTGTTCAGCTAGTTGTGAGGCAGTGTGTCTAAGGAAGCTACTATCTATTTTTTTTTATCTCCAATTCGATGCTACTTGTATATATTGTGACAACCAGAGTTGTGTGAAGTTGTCGGAGAACCCGGTGTTCCATGACAAGTCGAAGCATATCGAGATAAAATATCACTACATTAAGGATATGGTGCAGAGAGGAGCAGTGAAGCAGCATTTTGTGATCTAAATCGAGATATCTAGAAAGAGGGATTTCTAGCATAGCCGGTGAGATAGGTTTTCTAAGCATAAGATCCTGGTGAAGCTCGTAGGTTGCTTAGACATAAAAAATCCTGTAGGTTTTCCTCTGATGCAATCAGTCCTGGAAAAGCTCGCAGGTTATCCTTGGAATTAATTAACCCTGATGTGATTCTATGCTAGAAATGGCCAAAGTGAAGTTTGAGTACTTCATAAGATAAGCTTGGTGTTCTCCAGATTGAGGTTCCTTCCAAGGGGAAGTGATGAGTCAGTGAGCCTTTCTGACATGGTGGTAGGTTGCACCTCCCATGGTCAGATGTAAGTGTTGTACCTTCCTGACATGGTGGTAGGATTGGTTCCTCCCATGGTTAGATGTAAGTGTTGTGCCCTTCTGACATGGTGGTAGGATTGGTTCCTCCCATGGTCAGATGTAAGTGCTATTCCCTTCTAACATGGTGGTAGGATTGGTTCCTCCCATGGCCAGATGTAAACGATGTTCCCTTCTGACATGGTGGTAGGATTGGTTCCTCCCATGGTTGGATATAAGTGTTGAGACCTACAACTAGCATGAAAAAGGGTTGGGTCTATAGAAATACAATTAGCATGAAAAAGGGATGGCTCTGTATAGGAATACCTTGGAGAGGGAAAGGTCTACAACCATCATGAAAAAGGGTTGGATCTATAGAATTATAACCAACATGAAAAAGGGCTGGATCTATAGAGGAAGACCTTGCAGAGGGAAAGGCCTACAACCAACATAAAAAAGGGTTGGCTTTGTAGATGGAGAACTACATCCAGCATGAAAAAGGTTTGGCACTGTATATTTACATCCAACATGAAAAAGGGTTGGCTCTGTCGTTGAAGACCTGCATGGAGGCTAGGCCTACAACCAGCATGAAAAAGGGCTAGCTCGGTAGAAATTCCTGTGACGAGTAGAATTGAGAGATAACACCATTTGCTTGAGATAGAGGGAGCAGTGATGATGATGATGATTCATATTTGATGATGATCTAGATTTGATGATGATCATATAATGAAGACTTGTGCTGATGAGCTGTGTCAAGAGAATACCTTCCTAGTTAAGAGGGAGTGTTGATGTATTTGTAATTTTGAAATGTATTCACTTGTATATCTTATATTGTATTTCATTTGTACCCCGATGTTCCTCCAATAGGGAGAATCATTAATATAATAAATTCATATAAAGTAATAGAGGTTAACCCTCCTTTGTAAGTCGGGGCAATAGTCCCCAGAGTTGAGGGGTACTAGGGTTATTAGACTCTCCTAGTGAGGTCGACCCTGGTAAGTAATTGTCAAGTGGAAAACTAAGATAAATATAGAGTGAGACTCTCTATTTGAAACACACACTCACTCAAATGTAGTGCATGAGTGAGAGAGGAGGAGCTCGCACAAGTGAGAGAGAGAACAGTTGTTGGAGATCATCTTTATGTTTTTGGGTTTTACTTTTACTATTGGTGCTCATTCTATCTCTAAGGAAGTTGCGGGGTTTTCTCCTTTATAGTTTCCTCAAGGAAAACTCTTTGTGTCTCTTGTCTCTTGTGATTATTTTTGTGCATGTTATTCTATCAGATAAGATCCTAGATCATATTGATTAAATGATAAAAATCTAACAGGTGATAGCCTGAAAAAATCTCTAATACCATGTTAAATTTATGAACCATTGATCTACAGGAAAATATGAAAGTTGTAGGAAGGGAATTATGTAGTGGAATAATCAAAGAGAATGTACACTGAACATGAAATTCATGCCACAAATTTCAGATAAATCGGACAAGAATTTCTCAGATAATCATAAAATTAATCTTCATTCATTAATCAATAATACAATGATTATACAATATATAGAATTTGAATTCCATGGATATGATTCAAATCTACCACCTCAAGTTGACTGAATAGCTAACTCAATGTGTCTAAATCAATGTTGGAACTCACTAGTCTAACTTCGGATGTCTAAATCAGTATACAACGAGTTAACTAATGAGGTAGGTGGGAAAAAGGTGCAACTCTCCTTTCATGGATGAAAAATTGGTGCTAAGATAACTGAAAGTGATCAAACTAATTGTAACTGGAGGTTAACTCAGCATAATTGCATACCTACAACAACCAACTGATGGAGGTTGTTGGTGGCACTCAGAGTGGGCTCTTATAATGTATGGATTTCTCACAGAGGCACATAAAATTGTGCATGCACATGCAATAAGTGGAAGATAACCTCTAGGTGTGTCCCCCACACTCTAGTAGAGTAATAATACTCCCTAAGTTAGGAAAAATGACCAAATAGACTATATTGGACAAAGGAGGATTAATTAATCCTAACAACCTAGATGGATCAAAATGATACGAAAGTTTGAAATACCTCTTTCACACTCCCTAAATCAAATTTGGACCATTTTAAAATTAACATTACACTTGTAATTTCAAAACCAACTAAAATCCTCCACAAGAGGTCACAAAACAACATTTTATTTATTTTAGGATTGATTGGGATAGGAATCCAAATAATTCCCACCAATATTCTACATTCTTGAAACATATTTTTGTTGACTTTTAGGGTACTTGAAATTTCACTATCAACAAGTGTTAAAAGAGAACCCGGATAAGAAGTGTGCAGTGTCCAAGGATGTGAAAATTGACATATAGTTTTTCTTATCTCTACAAAGAGTCACTCAATTTTTTATGGAGAAAACACTTTACCACCCAGGATGAACCACTTATCGACACTTGATGTAGGCGTCTTAGTGGCCAAAACCTAGGATATGACCAAGGAGAAGTTGTGGGTGCAATTGACTCCTGATTCAGATCTCGTTAATTGTTGGAAATGTTGTCATACCTTTGGGAACAAAACCCCAACATCATTACTTGATAATTGACTTCATCATACCTTCACTAGCCAATGTTGGGGGATTTCATTATCATCGGTGGGTGAGCTATTGGAAGGCCCAGTGAAATTTGAGAGGAAACGACATTGTGTATTTTGGGGAATTCACATTTATTTTCTTTTTTATTTACAATGTAACCTAAATAAAACTTAAAAAGAACCAACTTTTGGACTACTTGCACAAAGACTCAAGTACGTATCACTCACTTTGCACCATATTGCATTTGTTGTGGTTGGCATAGTTTTGTGTTTTTTATTTTATTTTATATCTCTTTATCATCACTCTCACTTTATCACATAACCTATTGATGTCACCATAGTGGACCAAATAAATATGAGGCAGTCTCTTAGATTGCAAGGACTTTCTCCTTTTCATAGAGGTGTTTTCATATTTACTCCCCGTGGTTCACGAGGGAGATACTCTAGCTAAGGGAGTTCTTATGCATAACTATTAGGATCAACTAGGCAAGGATGCAACTTGCTTGACTCTCCCATTTACCCCCCTAGAGGATATCATACAACTCCCTTTTCTTCTCCATATCATGGAGGAGACACTACTTCATCTGCACCTCTTGGAGAGAATACCCCCTCATCTTCTCCATATTAAGGAGAAAACACACCGACATTATCACTACCCTCGCCCAATAGAGGAGGAAATACACATAACACTATGGCTGGACTAACCCCTTACATGAAAAATAATTTCATGGAAAGTTTAAATATACATGAATTGAATAAATTGATGAATGAACCCATTTTTCATGATCCAACCTGGCCATATATGCCCCCTAAACTTCCCTAAGCTATTCCAAAATTTGAAGGGAAACAGGGAGATGACCCAACAAACCATGTCATGTCATTTCACTTTTGGTTCTCATATAACAACATCGTTGATGACCCTATTCATAAATGAATATTCTATATAACACTAACAAGAACAATTACCAAATGTTATGTCAACTTACCATATGCAACTTATACCACCTTTGATTTATATTCCTTGTGAATTTTCATCTACCCATGTGTCACAACCTAGGGATTGGAATCCTCACAGAATTTTGGAAAAACACTTCCACCCATATCACAGATCACATCCATGAATGGTGTCGACATCGAAATTTGTGAAAAATATACGTCAAGCCCCAATTTCTGTTGAATTGGCTCCTAAAATCACTCCAAACTAGGATTGCAAAGGATGTGCTAACCACATTACCAAAAATGAAAGAAGAGGCCATCCTAAAGGACCAACATTTCCATCTGATTTATGTACAATCTGGGTATATTTATACCATCCTCCCAAATTCCTCATGAAATAATTCTATGAACCCAACACCTTCAGGTACATAAGATTCACTTGATAGGATTATTGGGACCATTTCTCACCATGTAAATGCTCCCAAAACTTCGCACAACAATATTTTCTAGCACCACTTGTATTAGTGGCACTTTTCAATTGCACCAACTCTCCCATTTGGTCAGTTATCTTAAGGACCCTATATTCCTACATACCTGAACTCTATCCAAGCACCTTTGGTTTTTCCACTTCAAATGGAACCATCTTCTCTTGCATCGACAGTGTACGAAGACCCAAATCAATATCTTTTTGCACCTAGATGCAATATGTATTTCCCATTTCCTGGTCCTTTTGGTCATGCCTCCATGCCTCAAATGGGGGTAAATATAGTATAGCCTTCTCTTATGCAACAAAATCAACAATTTGAGCAGTTAAACATAAGGAATCCCCCAAATCCTTAGAATCAAAGGAAGAATAAAGGAAAGAATAAGGAAAATTATAAACAGGGATAGAGGGGAAATCCTCCTCCCTAGAAAAACCATAATATGGGGAACCAAACCAAGGTGGAAAACAATCCCTTGAAATAATGAAAGAACCCCTACCTTAGGACAAACTATGCTTTCTCCATGTGCGGAGAGTATGGACACTACACACACATTTGTTATTGATACTTGAGTGTTGACAAATTATTGAGGAAAATAAAAAGGCCACAACCAATCCTCCTCTAGCACCTAATGCACCACAACCTCAGCAAGTTGTGTTGCAACAACCCTTTTCCAATAAATGTGTTGTTACTCAAAAACTAGATCCTACACTTTATGTGATAGAACATTTCAAAACATTTACATGACATAGCAGAGATCAATCTCTAGACTCATGCTAAAGGGTATAACATGCTAAATTTCCCACAAGGGGAATATGTACCCACCATCTATTGTGGGCCTTTGCTGATACTTCACCCAAATGATGATTAGATCCCAAGGGTCCCAAAAGAACCACTTAGGAAGATTACCCATAACTATCGCATGAAATATACCCACAAATACAATATTGTCGATGATTTGGCTCAATCCCCTACCACCATGTCGACATTAGAAGTTCTCCATTGTTGTCCTTTACAAAAGAAGGAATTACTTAGTGCATTTGGCATCGTTAATCCTTCCTATTCTTTCCTCATAACGTTCAACCTCGATAAAGATGAACCGTGGGTACCCTCATTAGTTTCCTTCCAAATTCTCATTACCATCAAGAACATTAACATTCATTGATCCATCATCGATGAAGGAGCGTCAACTTATGTGATGTCCACTCATGTTTGGAAGCATTTGGGATCCCCAAACTTGTTTCCCTCATCTATTCCCTTTGTTCTTATGATGGGTGACCATCGAAACGTTTTGGTTTGTACCAAAATGTCCCTATTGAGCTAGGGAGGAATTTGGTACTATTGTATATTGAGGTAGTTGATGCATAGCTTGACTACAACATTTTGATGGGACATAGTTACATGTACACCATGAAGGTGGTAGAATCATCAATTTTATGCATAATGAGTTTCCCTCATTTTTAGATTATTGTTAGCCTTGACCAACTCAACTACTATGACCCACACAACAACACATACCTAAATAATTTCCTATCCACCATTGGATCAACCAATTACCCCTAATATCTTGATATTGGTATGGGGATTTACAAATATTTCAACTTGTTGGAGGCATATTCCGGTCCTCCACCTGAAATCCCCACATCTACAAATGGTCTCATTTGCACTATATTCACCTCTGAAGATAAGTCTTAAGCCCACTCAACATCAAAATCATTAAACCCTACTAGTTGTGGAATTGATCAGACCTTCAACCTATCGGTGCAACCTATATTTGAAATCCCTTTCTTGTACCCCTCCATGGGAGTCCCGGGATTTCCAGTAATGGCTCAACTCAGACTACCCTAGCTTGCTTTGGGAATACCCATGTGGTATCTGAGACTACCTTACCCACATATGACTTCCAATCCATTATCCTAGTTTCAACTATAAACATACCACTAGGACCTCCTCCAAAAACAAAATTCACCTGTGACCCAACCACCATCGATGGTCACTAAACCTAATGTTGGGGGCACAAAATAGCCCAAGTTGAAATCTCCAATAGTACCAATCACTACTCTTGCACCTAGAGGTAACCCAACATGCACTTTGTGTGGTAAACAAGGACATGCTATGAACCTATACCCCACCTTTCTAGAGATCAAGAATTTTCCTTAATACCCTTGTCAGTGTAACACCTGTCGCAAACACCATAGGGGACATGCTAACTACCTCAAATACAACCAACACTAAGAAAACTACCAAAACATTGCACACTAATAATTGCACCATATGTTATTAGTTTTGGAATTATACACACCACCATCCTGAGCTCCCTTGATTTTGAGTTGCATTAGCAACTATTTTCCTCACACGCCTTGTTGTTGAAAGACCCCCACCTAAGCATTAGGAATAAATCTCCATCGATGTTGGTACTACATCAGTGTTAACACTCGAGGAAACAACACAAGAGTGACCAAGACCACCAATTCCATCACTAATAGTGCAACCCCATAGGTGTTCATCATGTGGGAATAATACCCATATGATCTCAAATAGAACTTGCACTACCATACCAGTCTGTTCCAGCCACAAAATGAGCCTAAGACATGAGATTAACTATGTCCAAGCCACTTTCCCATGTAGATCATGTGGAAAATTAACACATTACTTGTTTCAATTCTCCATCCTATGCAGAATGAGCAGTCTATCTCTAAAAAATGAGGCTTGAGGACCACCCTCCACCCCTAAGCTTCAAGAAGAACCACCAATGGGACCTATGGAGGAAGAATCCCCCCACTGAATACCATCGATCATGTTGATGTATTCAACATGTAATATTTAGTAGGTTTAGTCACTAGTGATGACACATCGTTGTCATCATTAGAGGAAGACCACAATACAATGTCAAACTCATCCTTGATCATGGAGGATGTTACGATTAAATAATCCTCCCTTGTCCATATATCGTCAATTTGATCATTTTTCCTAGCTTAGGGGGACATTATTACTGTATTGGAGTATGGGGAAAACATATAGAGGTTAACTTCCACTTACTGCATGTTCATGCATGATTTTTGGTGCCTCTAAGACCAATCCCTACATTACAGGAGCCACTATGAGTGCCACCAACAGCCTCCATCAGTTGGTCATGGTTGGTAAGTAGTTATGCTGAGTTAGTCTCCAGTTACATTCAGTTAGATCACTCTCACTTAGTCTAGAGATATTTTTGCATGGTTGCATGGGGGAGTGACACATTTTTCCACCTACCTCATTAGTTTAACATGTTTAACTAGTTTAACTAATTGTCGGACTGATTTAGACATTAGAAGTTAGACTAGTGGCTCCCATGCAGTGATTTAGAAACTCCTAGTTAGCTATTCAGTTGGTAGATTTTAATATTATCCACATGATTCGAATTCTCCTTATTGTAACACTGTTGTATTACTACTGAATTAATGAATATTAATGTTGTAATTTACTGATAAATTCTGATCCGATTTGTCTCAAGTTTGTCTTGCTCAGTGTACATTGTTCTTACTATTCCATTATACAATTCACCTCTTAATTGATCTCATTTTCTTGTAGATCAATGGTTCAATAATTTAACATGGTATCAGATCCTTGTTCAGGCTAGCAACAAGTCTTATCCAATCTCCATTGTACACCAGAAGAATCTGCGTTTCCACATAAATCCTAGAATGATAATGCTCCCTCTGAAATCTATTCATAGAAGTTTCCAGGTGTGACAAAATCTGAGAAAGTATACATGTCAAGGTGGAAAGTATTGAAACTAACATGATTGCAAATTGTTGTTGGTTTTGCAGTGTAATTTGTAGGTACCTATGTAGCTTCTTGAGGAATTGACTGTTTTAGCATACAAAAAGATGGATTCTTCAGCTCTCATACCCCGACCTTACACCTTTCAACTATTCATATTGGAGGGAAGATATGTAGGTCTCCTTGCACAAGATTGGCATGTATAGGATGAATATGGGCAGCGAAACTGAGTCCCAGTAGTATGTTGAGAAGAACAAATTTTTGAATCATCTTGATGAGGCCTTCAGCTTCATGTGTACTCACATCTCCTGAGATATTTTGGTCCACCTTGAGGAACTAAGGACTCTTAAGGAAGCTTGGGATAAGCTTGAATACTTATTTGGAAAAAATATGAGCTTCGAGGGAACATATTGGAGAATGAGCTCATAGCTTTATAGCCCAACAATTTCGAATCTATTCAACAATTATTCACAAAACACAAGTCACTAGTACTGCAATGAAAACAATGTGGATTGGAGAGGAAAGATGAGCAGCTTGTACTATCTTTACTTTGAAATATTGGCTCTGAGTACTCAATATTTGTCTCTACATCCCATTCTCAAAGAGCTTCCATCCCCAATTGGAATATTCCTTCTCTAGATGCTTTTGTTGAGTCCTTAATACAAGAGCAAGATAAATTGGTTCAAATGGGAGTGATTCAAACCTCCAAGAATTCAGCACTCTTGATGATATACTCAAACAATGCACAAGGAAGAGGGAAGCACAAAGGGAAGGAGCCCAAAACCACTGATTCCAATCCAGAGGGAAGCACAAAGGGAAGCATCCCAAATCCATTGATTTGAAGCCAAAGGAGAATCGAAGATCTTTCAAAGGAGCCTCAAGTTCCAAGAAAAAGAATAAATTCAAGAAGACTATATTTCCATACTATATGAGAGGCTTTCATCCATAAAGCTGGTCCTAGAAGAAGACAATTAACCAACTGTCAAGACTCCTTGAACATAACAATACTTCCCTCCCACAAGGAGCAAAGAAGTCTAAGGATGGACAACTGATTTAAGATCATGATAGATTCCATGCCTTGAAGGCAAGCCTCACTTAGTCGAAATATTACTTGATATATTTTGGAGAATCCAACCCCATGGTTGCCTCCAAGGAATCCTTCTCCACTCTCACTCTATCAGGAGGACCTAGCATTCACATGAGAGATGAATCCCAAATCCAGCTGCTTAGAGAGGTTCTGTTAAAATCCATAATGGTGAGTTCAAGAATGTTCTCTATCCGCCCTCTCTTGCAAGAAATCCATTGTTTGTTTATCAAATGACCCATACAGGCTCTCCCAAGAGAGTTACATTCGACTTCGACTCATTTGAAATCACAAAAAAGCGACTAGAAATCTCATAGCAAAAGGGTTTACTAACCATGCCTCAAAGGCATACGAGTTGTCCCATTTCCTACCCGTTTCACATCCAACATCTTTACTGTTTCATGCCAAAAACACCAGTAAGCTATGGCATGAGAGATTTGGACATCTCAATTTCAAATATCTCTAGGAACTCCATAATGAAAAAATGGTTGAAGGATTTCCTCTCATCCAAACATTATATGGAGTATGTCGTGGTTGCTTGGTAGGTAAGCATCCAAAGAAGAGGTATGAAGTTGGGAAGGAAAATAGAGTTGCCTGTATACTTGATATGATACACAGTGATGTTTCAAGACCTATTCCTACAACATCAAACAATGTTTCTAGGTATTTCCTTACTTTTATTGATGATTGTTCAAGGTTCTGTTGGGTATATTTCATGAAACATAAATCAAAAGTATTTGTAATTTTTAAAGTTTTAAAACTTTGATTGAGAATAGTATCAAGAAAAAGATCAAATCCATTAGATTATATAATGGAGGTGAATACATTAAAAGATATTTTCAACATTATTGTGAAACAAAGGGGATTCGAATGGAACACTTAGTTCCATACACCCCACAGCAAAATGGTGTGGCTGAGAGGAAAAATAGATCATTGAAGGAGATGGAAACCTCCAATCCAAGAATATTCATCTCTCCCTTTGGGCTGAAGCTATAAATTGTGCTTCATACATACAAAATAGAGTGCCTCACAAATCAGTGGTTGGGGCCACTCCATTCGAAGCACTGCATGGGAATAATCCTAATGTCTCTCACTTGAGAGTTTTTGGTTCCAAAGCTTGGGCCATAATACCCATGGATAAGAGAAAGGACTTCAAATACAAGAGTAGAGAATGCATACTGATGGGATATTTTGAGGATGCAAAAGCATATAAGTTGATGGAACTTGCAACTAGGAAATGCTTCATAGAGAGAAGTGTTCATTTTGAAGAAGATCAGTTGTTTGAACTACCACCATCCGAAGCACAAGAAGGTATAACCACTCTTCAAATTCATATGAAGAGGAATAAGATAAACATGATCTTGATATTGAGGTTGTACCTCATGCGAATCTAGATCCATATCCAACTCCCATGCCAAATAAGTGTCCTAATACTAAATGGGCCCAAAATCTCATTGAAGCGGTTGGGGATGGTGCTGGGAATCCAAAAGACAGAAGGAAAACAAGTTCTGAGTATCGAAATGAGCATGTTGCACTCTCTCACACAAATTCACTCTCTACAGAGTGGTGCAACAAACTTCCAAGAAAGTTCTACTTGATGATAACGAATGATCAACCATTTGGACCACACAAGAACATAATTGATCATTCCATTCCTTCTTGAGAAAGAAGAAACACATACAACATCTATCAGATCAGAAGAACATTGAGAGGTTCAGATGCAAAAATTCAGGATGCTACTGCATAGAAGAACCATGCTATCGCATAGTGCTGCAAATGGAAACAAATGTTTTACAAGTTATTACCCAAAGAGGAATATTTTCTCCTAAGTATAGCTTGTTTTTCATGTTCTTGCTTAGTTTGAGGGGGTGTTTTTTCCCATGAGGTTTTCCCCATTTTACTTAGTATATTAAGCAGTTTTATTTTTCATTAGATTATATGGGTGACTTTTGGATAGTTTCCAGGGACCAAAGTTGTCCAAGTCAGGATTAAGGGGGGGTGTTAGGATTAAATAATACTCCCTTATCCATTTATAGTCTATTTGATTATTTTTCCTAGATTAGGGGGACATTATTACTGTATTGGAGTATGGGGAACACATTTAGAGGTTAAATTCCACTTACTGCATGTTCATGCATGAGTTTAGGTGCCTCTAAGACCAATCCCTACATTATAGGAGCCACTCTGAGTGCCACCAAAAGCCTCCATCAGTCGGTCATGGTTGGTAAATAGTTATGTTGAGTTAGTGTCCAATTGCATCCAGTTAGATCACCCTCAATTAGTCTAGTTCCATTTTTGTATGGATGCATGGGGAAGTGACACCTTTTTCCACCTACCTCATCAGTTTAACTAGTTAACTTATTGTCAGTCTCATTTAGACATCAACAGTTAGACTAGTGGCTCCCATGCAGTGATTTAGACACTCCTAGTTAGCTATTCACTTGGTAGATTCGAATCTTATCCACATGATTCAAATTCTACTTATTGTAACACTGTTGTATTACTGCTGAATTAATGAAGATTATTGCTGTAATTTACCAATAAATTCTTATCAAATTTGTCTCAATTTTTTCTTGTTCAGTGTACATTGTTCTTATTATTCCACTGCACAATTCACCTCTCAATTGCTCTCATTTTCCTATAGATCAATGGTTCAATAATCTAACAGATAACCACAAGCCACCAAACAACCATTAGACACCAAATAGATCTATTGAGTGTTGGGTATCTTTGGGAGATGTAAAACTCTCCCCACAGGTTGACCGACTTGAGATGCCACACGAATGTAGAAAATTCTCACCTAGATAAGTTTCACCGATTTCCAACACCAGAGCTATCTAAAGTCAAGTAAGTGATTGCACCCATCAACCCTTATGTTGTCCCTTTCATTTTAATGAAATTTAGTATTTTATTTTACTTATCCATGTTCACGCCATCAGTGAAGCTAATGAAGTAACCTGAGGGAGATTTCATCTCTCATTGAGATTAGAGACGAACTGATCATTAAAGAATTTGGTGTTGGCTACTTGGGCCATTTATACCCCAAGTGAAACCATATACCACATAGGTGGAGTCTACTTGGGGGTAGTCACTATTAACCAAGAAGAGTATAATGTAGTTATTGGGATATATTTGAACAATTCCATTCAGATCGACATAAGACACCTTCATGTCCATCTATATTCCCAAACCATCATCTCGTAGCTAAATAATGTATTTTGGGTTTTCAATCCACTCCTCTTTCGCAAGTTTCAGTGAGTGTGCCTACTGGTTCAATAGTTTGAAAACATCATGTTCACTCACATCCCTAGGAAATCTAATGAGGTCACCTAACACGTTTCTAATGAGTTTTTTTATTGGAACCTGCTACATTGACAATCAATATGATCCTACATTCATGTACAATATATATGCTTTTACCATCTAAATCTATGTCAGTAGTTATAACTACACATCAACATCAAAGCATATATCAAATATCATAATCGATAATCCATCACACATGTATACATCAAGAATCAAGAGTGTCTCCAAAATGGTGTGTGTGTGTGTGTGTTTGTATCATCCAAAATGTTGTGTAAATCACAGGCCTCATGGGACATTCATACAAAAAATCATAAGCCTTATGAGGGTACATCAAAAAACTTCCTCCCATAGGCTATTCCAATGGAATGTACAAAATGGGGCTCTGCGCCCCATACAAAATACATAATTTCCTTGCACTCAGCGAAGCACAATCTCCCAAAATAGACAAAGGATGCACTACATACGTCGACGCCTCTAGTGACCTATTGCTGGCCCCAAACTAGGACTTGGTACTAGTCCTACTGGAGGAGGATCATGCCCTCCATGCATTACCCTTGCAAGATATCCTGCCAATGTATCCCTATGCATAACATGGCTCCATCCATACCCAAAATCCATTGGTTTCCCTACCACTTGAGCTAACTACTCATCACCAAGATCAACTGGTGGATGGTCATCCACACCCATCATTAAAGCTAATAGCCACCACTACAGGTCTGCTAGCACCACAATAGTATGGTCCTCTAGAGTAGCCACTCCCATAGGGGAAGCCCCACCAATTTCACCCCCTATAGCTTATATCCCCTAATATGTCTCATCATGCCTCATATGATGCCAACTACCTACAGGAGTAGGGGGCATGTCTGCAGCTGTCGGCATCACAATCAACCTCATGGGACCAACATATGCATCACAATCAATAAACAACATCAATATCTAATATACATGTGCATATGTCATCAAATGTACAAAATATGTATCAACAAATAGTACACATGCCTCATGCATCCCAACCATGAATGGCTATAGGTATATTTGGATCTCCTTAGAATCCATCCCTCTCCATGGATATTTCTCTATGGGCCCAATCCATTTCCTCTAGATATATAGATAACATGTAGTAAAAATTCCCCCTACCTCCCTGCCTTCATCCCAGGGAATCACTTGTCCCTAGTACACCATCTGAGGCTCCATAGCTCCCCCGAGGGTAATCACTAACGATGACCACAATGATGAAAATCACTTAAATAAGTAGGAAAATACCACACTCTCATAAGTGAATAGCTTGACACCCATCCAGACCCTATCAATCAACATCGCCAATAATTGCTGCAACATCATCCATCCCCATTCCACCTTGTGTCCGACCATCACCCACTCCACCAAAAGGACCTAACCACTGGTAATTTTGTTGGGGATCATCACACTAATCACCCTCACAATGATAGTGGTTATCGCTTGAACTAACAAATCCTTAAATATGGGATATCCCAATCTTCCCAAATATCTAGGCCACTGGGTTCCCACCACAGTATTGAGCAATGAGCTACTCAATAATGCGGTGACTGGCCTAAGAACTAACCGAATCCTTCACCCCATGGATAGAAAGCCTCGTCAAGAAGTAGATATCTTGAGTTAAATTGACTAAGTCCTCATCACCAACATGGAAAAAACCTCAATCGGGGTCCCACATTTGCGTAATATCCTATAAAAGGAAGTTTCTCAACCTCATGAAGGGGCAACGAAAAACATTTAGTAGCCTTGCATATCGTAGGGCTTGCTCAAATGCAGGTGTCCCTGACACATCCTTGGACAACTCATCATATTCCACTTTCCCCACTCTATATATGCCATCGTTGCAATTAGAAGTCATATGGAGTGACAAAAAACAAAAAAAAATACCAGCATTTCATAAGCCAAAAGCTGACTCAAAGTTGCACGGCTTTGTCTATACAAAATAATGTGATTCGTGCGGACACATAGTCATACGATTGCACTAGATATCCATATGAATGACACAACTAATGGG